>CM061066.1:147362202-147659202 GCA_030762895.1 Sophora flavescens | reverse complement strand
TTTTTGTTGAACTGCTTCCTTCTGAATCCACCTTTCTTTCTCCACATATGTTGAATCTTTCTGGAGTTAAAGGATAGTTCATCCTCATCTAAGTCATCTTCATTATTTGATGAATCAACATCATCTGAGGACTCAGCAACTTTAAGCACCTTTGAGGAACCAGCTTTCTTGGCCTTTAAGACAATGGACTTTCCTTTTCTGGAGTTTTCCTCTTCATTAAGTTCAAGTTCATGAACTTTTAATGACCCCAGAAGGTCTTCCAGAGAAAGAGTATTCAAATTCTTTGCTTCCTGGATAGCAGTTACCTTAGGTCTCCACTGCTTTGAAAGACTTCTTAAAATTTTTCTCACATGATCTCTGTTCTCATAGACCTTTCCAAGAGACCTGAGACTGTTGGTGATTTTTTGGAATCTTCCAAACATCTGGTCTATGGTTTCATGATCAGCCATCTTGAATAGCTCATACTGGTGAACCAGAATGATTATCTTTGATTCCTTCACTTGTGAGGAACCTTCATGAGCTAATGCAAAAGTATCCCAAATTTCTTTAGTTGTGTTGCAACTATGAACCTTGTCATGCTCAGATCTGGTGATAGCACACATGAGATAGTGCTTAGCTTTCAAGTTTAGTTGATGTTGGATTTTCTGCTCTTGAGTCCATTCAACTCTAGGCACTGCAGCTCTAGCTTCACTCCTTGGCTCAGTGTAGACATTTTCTATCAGTTCCCAGATGTCAGTATTCTGTGCATCCAAGAATGGCATCATCCACTTTTTCCAATAATCATAATCAGTTCCATCAAAGAGAGGAGGTCTGTTGATAGCTTGTCCTTCTGCATCCATGTTTGTAGGATCGTACTGCCTAAGCACTTGTTAGATGCTCAACCCTGTCAAGACTGAGCTCTGATACCAACTGAAGTTGGCATAGGCAAACACAAGAAGGGGAGATTGAATTGTGTTTGTTAATTATTTTCACAAAAACCTTTTTGAACAATTTTTTCACAAGCAGAAGATAAAAAGATAAAGCACACAAGAAATCCTTTTTAAAAGATTAATGTAAGCAATATCAAAACCCCACAGTTAGTGTAAGCAAATAAATTGAAGAGTTTAGGGATAGAAAAATCATGCAAGAGATTTTATCCTGGTTCACACTCTTCCAACCAAGAGCTACGTCCAGTCCCTTCGACTTGAAGGATTTTTCAACTATTTCTCCAAATAGATTACACAACAAGTATTCAACACCTCTTCAGGCTACAAGTATTCCTTTCTTACCAAGCCACTTCAGGCTCTAACACTATCACAAAGATTTAAAGGTTGATCTTCTTAACTCTCTATGGGTGAGAATATGACAATTTAAGATCAGTTGAATATTAAAAAATATTCAAACTAAATGAATACAGACTCTTGCTTTTGAAAGAATAAATGAATAAGAGCTTGTTTTCTCAAGAATTGTATTGGCGTAGGTTGATCTCGCAAAAGTTGTTCTTCGCTTTACGAGGTCTTCGACTTATATAGAGACCTTCTTCTGCTCTTGTAGTTCTTCAACGGTTACTTTGAATAATCCCGTTTAGAGGTAGCATTTAATGCTTGATATTCGTTGTGATTGATAGCTTGATTTTGGCCATTATGAAAAGTATCTCTGGTTATCAGAAAATCACAAAATGGAGGCTCACTGTTCTGAGCAATTGTACCTTAAAAGCTTTATTTCCTCCTTTGTGTATAACACAACTTTTGTTCAGCAAAAAAGATGTCATCGTATAGACCGTTTTGCAATTTCAATTGTACTATTTTCTTTTTGTATTTCCTTGATAGTACTATGAATTTTCTCAAAACAAGCAAGACATTAATTCGGATAAAACAAATGAGAAGAACAAATATTCATTTGAAATAAACATCAATCATTTGAAATAAATTCGTTGTGAACCAGATTGCATTAAATCATATTTAGGATAGTAAACATATAGAACATATATAGCCGTCTTCTTAGTTTTAAGAATGCATCTACACAAGATTTTAATTCTGCTCGTCCACTGATGTGGCAGAAGCGCTCGTCTACTAATGTGGTAGAAGTGCTCGTCTACTAATGTGGTAGAAGCGCTCGTCTACTGAAGTCTTTGGACTTGCTAAGTCCTTAATGAGAAGCTTCGTCCAATGACGTGGCACTATGGAGCTCCTCTACTAGATTGATTTGTGTTTTAGTTCTTTTTCTTAGCTGATTATTTTTGTCTGCTGACGTGGCAAGATGGACGCGCTTACTTTCACGTCTTTAGACTTGCTATACCTAACAAGTTATTTAGGTATTTATTTATAGCCTCGTATACTTTAGAAAACCAGTCTACTTATCAATTAAATTATAAAAAGTTTAAATAACCTTTGGACGGGTAATTCTTTGTACGAGTCCAAGCATTGTATACCTTATATTATTTTGGATATTCTTGCATAACTGAAAGCATTAGTTAGATCTCAACTAATACTTTTCCGAGCAAATTTAATCTTTTTTTTAGCATCAAAACTTGGAGATTATTAAATCCAAAACCACTTTGGTTCCAACACATCCGAGAATTGATTCTGCCATTTATGTGCATTTGATGCCCTTCTATATTTCTGGTAACAACTTCAATATTTATGTGCATCTGCTGCCTTCAAAATTTCTCTACTGAAGCTGAGTTAAATTTGGTGTGACTTGCTGTGTTAATTCACATCTGCTTGTTCCTCAAAGGTCCCAAGGTAACTTGTAACTCTTAATCACAATTCCTCAAATTCATGAGCAAATTCCTTAACTTCTCCCCAATAGTGTAGTTTATATTTTGTGTTTCTGATAGCTTTAAAGATTGTCTTCAAAATGTTTGATAAAATGTCTCTTATTATGTGGCACTCTGATTATGAAAGCTGCAATTGGAGCATTATGTTTTGCGATGCAACCTTTCTTTGGGTCACATTCAGATAGAATATTTGTGATTCTCTAATGCATCAGTTTGAATTTTCTGATCTTTTTTAGACTTATGGTTATATCTTCATTAGTTGTATTGATAATTCACTATTGCCATTGAGTAGTTGTATGTACTTTGTTTATTCTGTTTTGCAACCTTGGAGAAGAGAAAAATAAGAAAATGGATATCATGACATTCTTAAGCCCTTGCTGTTGGGTTTTCATGAGATAATCCTCTTGTAAAATCATATCTCAAGGTGGAAGAAAACCACTCCCAAGGATCGCGCATTACAAAACATGAATCACATAAGGGGTATTGTGTTTACCTCTTGTAGCGTGTTTTTTCAATTTGATCACTAGTGCCACGAAGGGGCGGCACCTCTACTCAGTCCACACGAGCAAATGGGCGTCCGAGCTATACGTCTTGTGCTAGCTGATGGCTACGGGAGGCACAGTTAGCAAGAGTAGGTTAGAGGGGAAAGCACTTCTATTTATAGGTTGGCAGCTCCCTTTAACCTAACTGCTTACTCTATTGGGCTTTGTACACTACAAGCCCAATTATCCTTTAAATCAATTAAATCATATTTAATTAATTTAGCTCCGCATTTGCTCTATGCGTGTGACCCTATAGGCTCCCACTAAGTTGGCAATAATATTAAATATTATAATAATATCAAATATTAATTATAATATTAAATATTATAAATAATGAGCGGCATCTAACAATGCATCATTACTACCCAAATAGCAAGAGTATCAGTAATTCGATTTTAGCCTTTCCGCGACCCAAATTTACCGTGTCGTAAATGTCCCTTCGTCCATATGTCATAATTGAACACAAGGAATAATAAGAGTGTCATCCTTATTATGTTCAATTATTTATTCCTCGATCCCCGAGTAGACGTGTAATCATAAATGGACCCAATATCACATATTGACCACTTCCGCGTGGCCACGCATATTTCACATCTCACTCTATCGAGGGGCCCAAGACATTACCCCTGTTATGTGGGAGGGACGAATCCTGTCTACATCACTCACACTCCTCAACATGATATATTGTAGGACCAATAACTACCATTATGATCACCCTGTTATGCATGACGTTTGATAGCATTAAAGCCTACAAATCCTCATGTAGGAATCGTAGTGACTTCAAGTGGAATGACTACTTCACTATGGTAGCCATGAGAATACTTATGACACTTACATAACTATTATGAAGTATTCTCATAGTGGGTCATCCGGTAAAAATATTACTCCTAATATTTATACATGTGTGCTGACTTGATATCACATATACATGACCCGTGAGATGTGGTCATCAGTCTACTCACACAATAGTCTCTATGCATTATCGTCGTCCTAATTAACAATAATACTCGAGTAGGGATATTTAAGAATAGCGTTCTATTATTCAATGAGGTCTCACGATCAGGTCACGTACTTAATATCTCATTGAATGACCTGCTTATTTTAAGGACTTTATTATGCTATAAACTAATAACATAATAAATTAATGCCTTATTCATATATCAAATATATGATCAAATTCATGATACAAATAATGATATATTCAAATAGATTGGCCACTAGGGCTTACACCAACAATCTCCTAGTAGCACTAGAGCCAATCAGGCATTAATCTAACACCCATCGATCGAGTGTGAGTGTCATACTACCCCTAAGCAAGAGACTCAATTAGCGGATTATTTAGTGTGGCCATTCTGCACATCTACACATCTCTCCTCTATCGATCATCTATCGAATG
Source organism: Sophora flavescens (assembly GCA_030762895.1). Taxonomy (NCBI): domain Eukaryota; kingdom Viridiplantae; phylum Streptophyta; class Magnoliopsida; order Fabales; family Fabaceae; genus Sophora; species Sophora flavescens. The sequence goes on along the minus strand of CM061066.1, from coordinate 147,654,506 downwards.
AGATGGAAGCACCTAAGTATATGTCTGGATCGCTGGTGAGATCAAGTTTCCTTAGCTTATGCGATTACTCCATCATCATCGCAACGAGATCAATGGAGTTCACAAAGTTAGGAATCATTCCTAGTTCATAATTGAACTTCCCGATCCAAATGACCTTTAAATATGCATTTAAGGCAACTATATACTCGGCCTCTAATAAATATGAAACTCTCTCACGCTTGGAACCTTTCCAAGCTCACAGTGCCACCATTTAGACAAAACACAAATCCAGACTGCAATCTAGAATAACCTTTATTGGTATGGAAATAGCGTCGATGTAACACCTTAAAATGAGCTCTTCCTTACTGCCATATACCAAGAATGGGTCCTTAGTTCTTCTCAAGTTTGATGAGTGTGATTACACCTCATATTTCTTTATCATATTGCATGCATTTTCATGTAGTTTAGGCATTTTTAATTTGATTTTTGTTAGTTTTTACCTTGGAACGGGTAAGATGATTTTGTGGTGTTTATGTGTAGGAATTGAAGATTAAAATGTTCAGGATCAGTTATGATGGAGCTTGCATGAAGATGGAGCTTGAAAAGCAAGAAAAATGAGCCAAACATAGCACATCACGGTCTAGCCATGACAACCATCACGGCCATGATCGAGCAAGGCTGAAAAGAAAAGAACGCAAAAGTCAGAACCTGTCACGGCCAGGTCATGATAGCAATCATGGCCATGACAGGCCAACCAACGCCAAGTTTTCTAAGACAGAATCTGTCACGGCCTGACCGTGACAGGCATCACGGCCGTGAAGCATAAAATTTGGGATTTTGATTTGTTTTTTTTTTATCTGATTTGTAATTGCTTTAATCCCAAGTTACCCTACATTATAAATAGGACTCAGAGGATCAAAATTAGGATCTCTTGGCCTGCTACCTTAGGCAAAAATTATGATTTCTCTTCTTCTCAATTTCTTCTCCTCTCTTAGGATTTTTATGCTTTTATTATTCAAGGTTGCTATGAATATGGCAATGCGTGAGTAATTGTTTTTATTTCTAGGTATTAGGGCTATGCCCAAGACTCGTTTTATGTGATGAATTGACATTTTACTTCTTGTTAATTTCAATTTGCTTTCGATTTAATTCCTATTACATGAATTACTTGTGAATTCGGTGCGCACTTATTTGCATGTCATATATACTCTAAGGATGAACCAAGCGGTGAACTTAGGTATTGGATCTATATGGATTGAACTTAGGACTTAAATCACGAGAGTTAGAAGCGGTCCTTCAAGGGTTCATTGAATTGTCACGAATCTCAATGGGTTCAATTTAAATACAATTACCACGAGAGTAAGGGTTGGTTTAATTGGGCACGGTTCTTGTATCTCCAGAGAGAACATTAACTTATTCAGGATAAATTTACCTTCAAAGCAATTTCGATAATTAACAAGAGGGGTAGTCAATTTAGTAGCATGAGCAGTCTTGTTGGTAACCCAATTCCTGGAAATCTCTTTTAATTTGAAAATCTCTAGATTTGATTTGATTGCGATTTTATTTGATTGCGTTTTAAATACTTGATTTGTTAGTGGACGCACTGTCGCGCACGCACCAAAAAGCGAGCGGTTTGTAAAAATGTAGTTTAGGGAGCGACAACTCGAGTATCGTCTCACAAGGACTCTCGGGTTGTTATTAACACAAAATCAGCTTTTGGGGGGGGGGGGGGGGGGGAGGTGAGTATTTGAAACTAAATCAAGAAAACAGAGCAATAAAAACAAAGCAGTTTAAATGATTACCAAATAAACTAAAGCGATTAACCTACTGTTATCGGTTTCCCACTATCATCGGTTCATATAAATCCAAGCCCTAAGCAGATTCTAATCCCCTTTCGGTTGTAGCAACAATTAACAAACGAAATTGCTACTACGCGATATATGTTCCTATTCCCGAATTAAACAAACGGGGTTAAGCCCTCATGAACTCAGCGAACATGAACGAATACACGCGAATTAAACAAACGCGATTCAATATAGGAACATAACATCACCGAAATAAATCAACACAACACTATACACTCCTGAATTAAACAAACAGAAATATATAGCATAGTATTGAAAAGGGAAAAACAAATAAAACAGGAATTACAGAACCTCAAGTGTGGTGGAACTCGATTACAGTAGACTAATCCAAGGAGACTAGTTCTCCATTACAAAAGAAACACAAAATGCTAAACCTCATGTGCATACCAATCTGTAAAGAAAAGAAGAAAAGAGAAGATGATGATAAAAACTAACTGTTCTGTCCTAAAACAGACTTAAATACAGCTTCTGGATTCCGCGATCTCGCGAGGCGAGCACACCTTCGCGAGGCGAATATAATGAACAATCTTCAGTGTTTGGCGAGCTCGCGAGGCGAGACTCTTCAAATTCCAAACTGTCACAACCATGACCTTCAACACGGGTAAGCCGTGATGGCTTCTGGTCTTCCAGGGTTGAATTACTCGCGAGGCGAGTCAAGTATTCGCGGGGTGAGACAGAAAGGATTGCATTTTCTGGCACAGTCACGCTTCAGGTTCGCGAGGCGAGCCTACCTTCGCGGGGCGAAAAAATCCAGAACTGCTTCTTTATTAACCTGAAAACAAGAAATAGCATAAGTGCTTTATTAGACTCTAAATCAGCTAAATTAACCTAAAAATACTCTAGAGACTCAAAATGCTTCTTAAAGACAATCAAGTCTAATTTGGGCGAAAATGAGATATAATTAGCACAAAACCATGGTCATACTAGTCATAAAACTAGATGAGCCAGAGGTTGATCAAAATATCCCAAACTTAAACTTTTCTTGTCCCCAAGCAAACTAAAACTCAAAAACTTAAAAAGACTCAAGACATGGCAAGCTTAAAAGATTTAATCAACTTTGCACAAATTTCATGCAACTTCAACAAAATAATTTTTCCTTCAATGTTCCCCCCTTTCAAACAAAGCAATTCCCACAATCATTTATTCTGAACATTTGAGAATTTCATCATTCAAACAATCATTAATCTAAGCAAGGGATCCAAGTTACACACAAAAGGGAGATCACCAAATTCAAACAATCGCCTTCCTCACAAGGGAATTTAGTGTTTCACTCATCGCTCAATTTTTCTAGGTTATCAACATTTCACTCAATTTCACTTTTAAGAGCACTTCCCATGAATTTGATTTTCATCTCAATCAAGGTTCCCACGAAAACATGCATGCAACATCAAAAGGTCTTTTAAGGTTGTAATGGGGCCTAACTAAGGGTAGGATATACAAAGAAACTAGGCTTAAGTCCCTAGGAACTAAGAGAGCATGAACATTTTTACACTTTGAATTTCCACTTAGATTCCTTTTTCCATTTTTCTTTATGCCTTGGGTGACTACAGCCTTTTCCTTCAAATAGCCTTTTTAACATTTTTGCACTTTTTATTTTTTTATTTTTCTTCTTTTTTTTCTGCTTTTCTTTTCTTTTTGCCTTTGGCTCCAACCTTTTTATTATATTTTTTCTGCTTTTCTTTTCTTTTTGCCTCTGGCTCCAACCTTTTTATTATATTTTTTTCTTTTTTTCAATCCCAAGAATGACATGTCACATCCTTGTAGCCACCCCAAACTTAGTTTCTTACAAACCTTTCTCTTGCTAAGCTTCCATGCTCTCCTAATCCTAAGATCGGGTTAACATGGTTTTTCAGATTTTTGAGCTCATAACATAAGGTCATCAAGAATTAACAGGCTAATTAGGCTCAATGGGGCTAACTAGGGAACATGCATTAGGGACGGTTATTTTAGGCCAAGTGGTTATTTACAAAGAAAATGCCTAAATCATCTGAAGCAAACACATAAACATGCAAACCAAGAAGAGATTCAAGCAAATTCGGGAAAGTGCAGCTTAAAAAGTGATTCACACAGTTAAAAAACATGTTGGAGGCTCAAATCCTCACCCGGACATATTTGCAAATTGTTTGACCGAGATTCTATCCCTAGTGTGTGCTTCCCTTCACCCCAAACATATCATAAATCATGCAATCATAACAAAATATCTCAAAGTTCAGTTTTCAATTTTTCAAGTGAGGATCAAATTTTCATTTTCAAGACCTAGGGGGAAAATCAATAGATAATAATATCATTCAATCAATCTATGCAAATTCAATTAAAATCCAATCAAGCTTGCCGACACAAGACTCAACACACATACTCCTGATCTTCTCAAATTATTCAGGAGCTAAAAGAAAACAAAACAAAAACAAAGCAAAGATAATTAAAAAGGAAAGGGTTTAGAGAAAACTCATGGAGATGGTTCCACCAGGATCCCACTGTCTGTGATACAGTGGCCACGGAATGCCCAAATTGCAGTATGATCCTCCCAGATCCCATGGCATGCAGCATAAAGCCCACGTGATAGACAAGGGACGGAAGCTTGTTCCATGGTCCCCTAACTTGCAGCCTTGATATGGAGGTGAGTGCTTGACAATTATGGTGACCTCGCCAAGTGCGGCGGACTTCTCACTCCCTCTTGGGTCAGAGATGACCTCTTTCTCAATAAAGTCCTCCCAATAAAATCGGGGTTCAACCTCTTGGACTGGCCACAGTGTCTTCATATCCAAGGGTGCAAAATCCAGAGGATTGAACTCCATCGCTGGTGGTTCCATAGGGGGGTAGAGAGGGTTTCTGGTGTCGCTTCAACTGCTGCACGTTCTTCATTCACTGTATTATCCAATCCATCACCTGCTATACATGCAGAAATCTCAGCACACACCACACAAGGGTTAGTGTTAGTACAGTCAATACATATAGTACAACAAACTGAATCAGTAAAGGCTAGAATGTCTGGAAATTCAACACTCAGTTCATCCATCCCATCACTTTCAACACATGCATATGAATTCATAGAATCATCTAATTCCAAAGGTTCTTCATTATCCTCAAGAATGGTGAAGTAGATGTCCTCCTGATCCTTATTTTCTGTGTCTCTTGGCCGAACAGGGCCCTCAACCTCATATGTCTCCTCTTCCATATGGACGTTTTGCTCTTCACACCCTGAAAAGAATGAGCTTTCAAAACATGCTACACATGAAGCAGTGTCAGTACAATCAGCACATGAAGTATAATAAATAGAATCAGGAAAGGTATGAATATCTGGAGATTCAACACACAGTTCATCAACAGAAGTGTTCTTGACATCATTATCAAAATTGTCCTCAGAAGTATTGTCAAGAATAACTGCTTGTGAATCTGTATGTTCTTCAAGGGGATGTGGAATTCAAGATTTTGTTCTGCCATCCGTTGATTGTTCTCTGCCATACGTTGCACCAATTCTTCCAGACTGAGCTGGGCTAGTGTAGGGTCAGGCTGATATTGCTGGCTTATTGCCATTTGATGCACCAAAGAGGCAATCTCATCCAAGCTGCTGGGTTCTCCTCCATGTTGGCTATGATAAAAAGGTTGCTCTTCATTCACTCCAATCATGTCAAAACCACTGTTAAACTCGTAACTTCCAGCAAAGTTAGGATAACATATGCATGGTGGTGGTTTACTAAAGTCAGGATAATATATGCATGGTGGTGGCCTATAATCAACATAAGGTAAATAATCTTGCATATAGTTATCCATGGGGCGTACTAAAATTCACAACCAGACAAAGCAGTCGTAACTAATTCAGTAATGCAAAAGGTTTTTTTTAATGTAATTTTCTGTTAATAACAACAAGAGTTCCCCAAGCATCGGCGCCAATTTTTTAAACGCTACTGCTGCAAGACGCGCCAAAAAGCGAGCGGTTTGTAAAAATATAGTTTAGGGAGAGACAACTCGAGTATCGTCTCACAAGGACTCTCGGGTTGTTATTAACACAAAATCAGTTTTGGGGGGGGGGGGGGGGGTTGAGTATTTGAAACTAAATCAAGAAAACAAAGCAAAAACAGAGTAATAAAAACAAAGCAGTTTAAATGATTACCAAATAAACTAAAGAGATTAACCTCATCACATCGGTTTCCCACTATCATCGGTTCATATAAATCCAAGCCCTAAGCAGATTCTAATCCCCTTTCGGTTGTAGCAACAATTAACAAACGAAATCGCTACTACGCGATATATGTTCCTATTCCCGAATTAAACAAACGGGGTTAAGCCCTCATGAACTAAGCGAACATGAACGAACACACGCGAATTAAACAAATGCAATTCAATATAGGAACATAACATCACCGAAATAAATCAACACAACACTATACACTCCTGAATTAAACAAACAGAAATATATAGCATAGTATTGAAAAGGGAAAAGCAAATAAAACAGGAATTACAGAACCTCAAGTGTGGTGGAACTCGATTACAGTAGACTAATCCAAGGAGACTAGTTCTCCATTACAAAAGAAACACAAAATGCTAAACCTACTGTTGCAGCCGCAACTGTGTAAAGAAAAGAAGAAAAGAGAAGATGATGATAAAAACTAACTGTTCTGTCCTAAAACAGACTTAAATACAGCTTCTGGATTCCGCGATCTCGTGAGGCGAATATAATGAACATTGTTCAGTGTTTGGCGAGCTCGCGAGGCGAGCTTATCCTTCGCGAGGCGAGACTCTTCAAATTCCAAACTGTCACAACCCTGACCTTCAACACGGGTAAGCCATGATGGCTTCTGGGGGTTGAATTACTCGCGAGGCGAGTCAAGTATTCACGGGGCGAGACAGAAAGGATTGCATTTTCTGGCACAGTCACGCTTCAGGTTCACGAGGCGAGCCTACCTTCGCGGGGCGAAAAAATCCAGAACTGCTTCTTTATTAACCTGAAAACAAGAAATAGCATAAGTGTTTTATTAGACTCTAAATCAGCTAAATTAACCTAAAAATACTCTAGAGACTCAAAATGCTGCTTAAAGACAATCAAGTCTAATTTGGGCGAAAATGAGATATAATTAGCACAAAACCATGGTCATACTAGTCATAAAACTAGATGAGCCAGAGGCTGATCAGTTAGTTAATCTTATTTCAAAAACCAAATCTTTTCCAATTCTTTTTCTTGACTAGTTTAATTAATTTAATAATTAATTATTATTTAAGATCACGGTCTCTGTGGGTTCGATCTTATTATTACTTGATGACGAAGCCATTCACTTGCGGATTCACGCTATCAAGTTTTTGGCGCCATTGCCGGGGACTGTACTTTCTTGAATTTCGGTTTAATTTTTAAATTGATTTTTTCTGGACATTTTTATTATTATTTATTATTTATTATTTATTTCTTTTTCTTTTCTTTTTTTTCCTAGAGTATTTATCTCTCTTGCAGGTATTTTTCTCTTTTATGTAAATATCCCAAAGTCTTGGAAATCTTATTGAAGTTGACCCCGAGATCGAAAGGACCTTTCATAGACGTGGGAGACTACAAATACAAAGAGCGAGAGAAAGGTTGATTCTCATTCCACTCATGGCGAATATACCGGATACCAAACCACTGAAGGACTACGTAGCCCCAAATGCTAGGGGTTTACGAACTAGGATTGCTAGGCCAGAAATTGAGGCGGAGAACTACACTATACCACCTCGGTTAATTGGCATGATTAGGCAACATCAATTTGGAGGATTACCCTAGGAGGACCCGATCGATCATGTAAAGACATTCTTGGAATTCACCGATGCAATAAGAATTCAAGGTGTCCTGATTGATGCTATTCGCTGAGCTTATTCCTCTCCTCTCCGACTGGAAAGGCAAGAGCTTGGTTGAAGCAAGTGCCCGCTAATACTTTGTCAACTTGGGACCAACTGGACCAGGCATTCTTGGAAAAATTCTTCCCTCCATCCAAGACTGCTTACCTACGAACTCAGATCACCGACTTCTTCCAAAAGGACGTAGAATGCTTATCCGAAGCTTGGGATAGTTACAAATGATTGCTAGAGTTTTGCCCACATCATGGGCTCGAGAGGTGGTTGTTAGTGCATACCTTCTACAACGGATTGAATTACTCTTCAGAGGTGTCACTTGACTCCGCAGCTGGTGGAGCCTTTATGAATAGACCACTGACTGAAGCGTTCAATATCATTGAAAACGTAGCCACCAACTATCACCAATTGGGTTCGGAAACAGATAATAACCCGAAAAAGCTTTCGGGGGGTAAGTTTGAAATGAATAGTAATGATTTAATTATGTCTAAATTTGACTTATTGAATAAACGCTTTGATAAGCTTGAAAAGGCTAATGTGAGTTCAATAGATGCTACTAATGTTGTTTGTGAGATTTGTGGAATGCAGGGACATGACATAATAGAGTGCCCACACGGTATTGCTCCTGGATCCAGTGCTTCGGGGGAACAAGTGAACTCTTGTCACAATTTCTATGACACAAACCCGAAGTTGTCAAATTATGTTCCCCCAAATCCTTACAACCAAGTGAGGAAGAATAATCTTATCTCTCCAACGGGAACTACAACAACACATTGAACCACGAATTCCAGGAAGGCCAAGGTAATAGGAAACCCGTCGACGGGGTATCCTCGGGTACAAAAGTCTAAACTTAAGTCTCTTTTGGAAAATTTTGTTGAAACTCAAACAAAGCAAAATGAAGAGTTTATACAACAAGGTAGGGCAGTCAATGAGGCAATAAAAGAGTTAACATCTAAGGTAGATAACTTAACCATCCATAATAAGATGTTAGAAACTCAGATTGCCCAACAAGCTAGTACATATTCTAGAACTAAGGGTACTTTTCCAGGACAACCCGAAGTTAATCCCAATGAGCACTGTAATGCTATATACTTGAGGGATGATAAGCTTGGGGTATTTGAAAAGGATGTGGAATGTGAGGAGGACATTAGTGAACATGAAGAGATAGAGCCAAAGTATGTCCCTCCACCACCTTACCAACCCCCAATACCTTTCCCACAAAGGTTGGTCAAGAAAAAGCAAGTAGAAAAAGAAACTAAGAGCTTAATTGAGGAGCATGATGCCATGATAAAAACTAATATTCCTCCTAAACTAAAAGATCCAGGAAGTTTCTCTATTGCTTGCTCAATTGGAGAAGTGAAAATAGACCAAGCCTTATGTGACTTAGGGGCTAGTGCGAGTTTGATGCCACTTACCATCTTTGAGAGGTTAGGAACCAAGGAATTGAGTCCATCCGAGTTCTCTTTACAATTTGCGGATGACTCAACTAAAACTCCTCTAGGCATACTAGAGAATGTCCCCATAAAGGTGGGGAAATTTTTCATTCCTACCGATTTCATGGTGTTAGATATGAACGGGAAGTCTACATTCCCTATCATTCTTGGAAGACCATTCTTGGCCACAGATGGAGCAATAATAGATGTAAAAAATGGTAAGCTATCTTTGAATGTAGAGGAAGGTAAGGTGGATTTTGATTTGACTAACTCATATAACAACCCTCCTTTTGAGAGTCATGTGTGCAGGATTGAGATAATGCCTCCAAAGGTGAAGGAAGAGCTTAACATGGAAGCCACTCCCAAACTTTGCATGACAAATGATGCACCAAATAATGATGAAATTGGAGTTGCTCAACATGTGGAGTTAAAACTTCCGCCGGGAGGAAGTAAGGTCATGAAACTCATTGAAATGAGCAAAGCGAAAGCGCATGTGGCCATATGAGCAAAATAGGCTCTTCGAAGGACTTCCTTGGAAGAGAGGTGTTCCTTCACTTCCAAGCCCAGCTGATCCCGGTTGATTGAAAGGAGTATGGTCAAGCTTAAGACCGTAACTAAGCGCTTCTTGGGAGGTAACCCAAGCTTTCTTTCCCTTTTTAATTTGTTTTTGAATTTTGTTTTTGAATAATTTGAGAAGATTAAGAGAAGAAAGATGACAAATTAATGGTTTTGCCAAGTATTTTCAGGTTATGAAGGCATGAAGAGCAAAAAGGCATGGAAAAATGAAGTCAGAGGAGATCATGGCCTGGCCCTGATGGCCATCGTGGCCATGATGGAGAAATTTCAAAAAGGAAGAGGAGACCAGAATCTATCACGGCCTAGTCATGACGAGGGTCACGATGGTGATGGGCCAGAAGCTGAAAACCAGAAGGGATCACGTCCAGGCCGTGATAGCCATCACGGGCGTGAAGCGAAGGAGCCCAACAGAACAGAATTGATCATGGCCGTGACAAGGCCCAATAACCAGCATCCGAATTGATCACGGCCTGGCCGTGATGAATGTCACAACGGTGACGCGTCCTCCAACAGCTCTATGACTGCCATCTGAGCCAACACCCTCCACCACCTCGGTGAGTTGTTCAATTTTTCTCTATCTCCGACTTGATTATTTATATTGGGTACAATGTAAGTTTTTAAGCTTGGGGTAGGGTATTTTTGCATTTTTTGCATTTTTCATGTTGCTTTCATATAGGCGTAGTTTTGCATAAACACATGATTAGATTGCCCCTTGCTTAGAGTATGCATCCAATTGTGAGAACTTTGTGCCAAATGAATTGAGACGGTGAATTTTTGAACCAATTTTTTTTTTTTTTGTATTTTTGTAATAGGCTAAAAATAAAAATGCTCGAGATGATCTTTTGATAGTTGATAATTAGCATGTGGTTCCTTAGATTTGTGTTTCTCATTAATTTCAAACTACTAAATGTGAGATTTTTGAGCCTAAAAGGGGTACTCACTAAATCTACCCCATTCTTTGTGATTGAGTGATTTATTCCTCTTGGATTGTATTCTCTAGAACTTGACTTGAAACCGTTTTGAAACTTTAAAATTTTTGAAAACATATTTGAAAATGATCGAGGCACTAGGTATTTTTCTGGCCTTCTGAGCTTTGACTGATTAAATGCTATCCCTTAGTTGCCCAATTTTGAGCCTAATAGAATAAAATGTTTTTCTTGGTACCTTGATTTATTTTGATGAATGATGCTTGGTATGACACCTTTTAAAGTATTACAAAAAGGACAAAAAGGTGGTTTGAAAAATAAATTGTGGGATGAAAAAGTTAGAAAACTATTTCTCTTAAGTTGGAAATCTCCCCTTCTCCAAATTGAAAAATAAAATAAAAAAAATAAAAAATGGAGAAGGGGATGAGAAAAAGAAAGTGAGAAATAAAAAAAAGGAAGAAAGAAAGAAAGGTGGAAAAGTGAATTAAAGCCCAAAAAGGTATTTTAGAAGGTTGTCATGCTTTGCATTGTTTGATAGCTTGTTTAGCCTTCTTGAATTTTCCCTTTCTTGATTTCCCCACCTAACAATTAATCTCATGGCCCCATTACAACCATAATAAAATACCTCTTGATTATTATGAGTTTTCATTAATAAAGTAGAGATTTGGTTAATAGTCAAGCTTATGGTAGGGTACCTTCCTTGAGAAAATTGAGTGAATTGTCACATGTCCTTAAACACTTGATTGAGGTGAGAAGAGTGCCCAAATTAGTGAGAGGCGTGAATCTAGAGTACCTAAGCTTCTAATTGGACTTGAAATTGATTATCTCTTGGTTACTTATTTGAATGTTCCTGTTACTTGGATTTGTTACTCGGGTTCTTGGTTCACTATCCATGCTCTGATTGTTTATCTTGTCCGGCCTTGGTTATTGCTTGAGGACAAGCAAAATCTTAAGCTTGAGGTAGTTTGATGAGTGTGATTACACCTCATATTTCTTTATCATATTGTATACATTTTCATGTAGTTTAGGCATTTTTAATTTTATTTTTGTTAGTTTTTACCTTGGAACGGGTAAGATGGTTTTGTGGTGTTTATGTGCAGGAATTGAAGATTAAAATGTTCAGGATCAGTTATGATGGAGCTTGCATGAAGATGGAGCTTGAAAAGCAAGAAAAATGAGTCAAACAGAGTCCATCAGGACCTAGCCGTGACAGCCATCACGGTCATGATCGAGCAATGTTGAAAAGAAAAGAACACAAAATTCAGAACCTGTCACGGCCAGGCCGTGATGGCCATCACGGCCGTGACAAGTCAACCAATGCCAAGTTTTCCAACACAGAATCTGTCATGGCCTGGCCGTGACAGGCATCACAGCTGTGACGTGCAAAATCTGGAATTTTGATTTGCTTTTTTTATCTGATTTGTAATTGCTTTAATCCCAAGTTACCCTACATTATAAATAGGACTCGGAGACTCGAAAATAGGATCTCTTGGCCTGCTACCTTAGGCAAAAATTAGGATTTCTCTTCTTCTCAATTTCTTCTCTTCTCTTAGGATTTTTATGCTTTTATTATTCAAGGTTGCTATGAATATGGCAATGCGTGAGTGGTTGTTTTTATTTCTAGGAATTTGGGCTATGCCCAAGACTCGTTTTATGTGATGAATTGACGTTTTACTTCTTGTTAATTTCAATTTTTCGATTTAATTCCTATTGCATGAATTACTTGTGAATTCGGTGCACACTTATTTGCATGTCATAGATACTCTAAGGATGAACCTAGCGGTGAACTTAGGTATTGGATCTATAGGGATTGAACTTAGGACTTAAATCACGAGAGTTAGAAGCGGTCCTTCGAGGGTTGATTGAATTGTTACGAATCTTAATGGGTTCAATTTAAATACAATTACCACGAGAGTAGGGGTTGGTTTAATTAGGCACGGTTCTTGTATCTCCAGAGAGAACATTAACTTATTCAGGATAAATTCACCTTCAAAGCAATTTCGATAATTAACAAGAGGGGTAGTCAATTTAGCAGCATGAGCAGTCTTGTTGGTAACCCAATTCCTGGAAATCTCTTTTAATTTAAAAATCTCCAAATTTGATTTGATTGCGATTTTATTTGATTGCGTTTTAAATACTTGATTTGTTAGTTAATCTTATTTCAAAAACCAAATCTTTTCCAAATCTTTTTCTTGTCTAGTTTAATTAATTTAATAATTAATTGTTATTTAAGATTACGGTCTCTGTGGGTTCGATCTTTTTATTACTTGACGACGAAGCCGTTCACTTTCGGATTCACGCTATCAAAGTACTTGAGGATATTCTTGACTGCAATCAAGTGACCTTCACCAGGATCAGATTGGTACCTATTCATCATACTTTAAGGCATACGAGACATCTGGTCGAGTACAAATCATGGCATACATGATAGATCCTATTGCCGAAGCAAATGGAATCTTGCTCAAGCGCTCCCTCTCATCTGATGTAGTGGAAGAATGTCCCTTGGACAAATATACGACATGTGACATAGGCAGGAGACCCTTCTTGGAATCCTACATGTTGAAGCGCCTAAGCACTTTTCAACATTTGTACTCTGACTAAAGGCTAGCAATTTCAGTGATCTATCTCTATAGATCCCGAGTCCTAACATGTAGGAAGCCTCGCCCAAGTCCTTCATCGAGAAACAATTCCCAAACCATGTTTTCACATTTTGCAAAGCATAGGGATATCGTTTCCGATAAGCGAGATGTCATCCACATACAAAACGTGAAAGATAATCTCACTCCCACTTACCTTCTTGTACATACAAGGTTCATCCTCGTTCTTGATAAATCCAAGCTATCTTACAACTTTATCAAAACGAGGATTCCATCCTCCGAAGCTTACTTTAATCCATGAATGGAACTCTGCAACTTACATATCTTTCCAACATCCTTTGGATCGACAAAACCCTCAGGTTGTGTCAAGTACACATCCTCGAGGAGATTCCCACTAAGGACATCCATCTATCAGATCTCTAGTCATAGTATGCAGCAAAAAGAATCCAAATTGATTTGAGCATCACTACTGGGAAGAAAGTTTCATCATGGTCTACACCATGATTTTGCTTGAAACATTTTGCAGCCAGTCGTGCTTTAAAGGTATTCACCATACCATCCATGTCAGTCTTCTTCTTGAAGACCCACATGCACCCTATGGGTTTTACCCCTTCGGGTGGCTTAATCAAGGTCCATACTTGGTTGGTGTACATGGATTCCATCTCGGATCCATGGCCTCAAGTCACTTCTCAGATTCTAGGCCAATTATAGCCTCTTGGTAGGTTACAGGCTCATCTTGATCCATGAGCAGCACGCCACCTTCCTAAGTCAGGAGAAGTCCATATGTCTCAGGTTAGTGACGTGGCCTGTTAGACCTACACAAGTCTTGTGGTACTTAAACTGGAAGTTCAACTAAAACATCTTGTGGAACCGGTTCTTGATCCATTGTAAGCGGTTTAGTATTTTACGGTAGTTGGATTTCTCCAAGTTCTACATTTCTCTCATTGTTTCCCTTGAAGATGTATTCCTTCTCAAGGAAAACTCCAGTCCTAGTGATAAACACTTTGTCCTCAAAGGGGTTGTAGAAATAATATCCTTTTGTTTCCTTAGGATATCCCACAAATATACACTTATCTGATTTGGGCCCAAGTTTATCTGTCATAAGACGTTTCACCCTGACATACCCAAATCCTCATAAAGGATAAATTAGGCTTTCGGGCCATCCATATCTCATATGGAGTCTTTTCAATCGCCTTAGATGGAACGCGGTTAAGAGTGAATCTAGTTGTAAGTTGAGCAAAGCCCCAGAAAGAGTCAAAAAGGTCTGAATGACTTATCATGGATCGCACCATGTCTAACAAGGTGTGATTCCTCATTTCGGACATACCATTCCGTTGTGGCATTCCAGGCGGAGTGAGTTGGGACACTATCTCACACTCTCTCAGATAGTCATCAAACTCTTGACTTAAGTATTCATCACCATGATCTAATCGTATGACCTTAATACTTTTTCCAAGTTGGTCCTTTACTTTATTTTTGAACTCTTTGAACTTTTCAAAAGTTTCTGATTTGTGTCATACACAAATCCATATCTACTGAAGTCATCGGTAAATGTGATGAAGTAAGGAAAACCACCTCTAGCAGACTTGTTTAGGGGTCCACATACATCACTATGTATCAAGCCCAAAATATCACTAACCCATTCACCTTGCCTGATGAATGGGGTCTTAGTTATCTTCCCCAACACGCAAGATTTACATACATCAAACGATTCACAATCGAATGATTCCAAGAGTCCATCCTTATGGAGCTTGGAGATGCGTTTCTCACCTATATGGCTTAATCGGAAATGCCAAAGGTTTTCGCATTTATATTATATATGGGCATATGAGGATTAAGGATACAAAGTCCATTATCCAAATACTTGCTAGCATAGAAAATATCTTGTGACTGATGTTTCTACCAATAGCTGGAACATAATAACACTTATTTAGTTCCAAAACAAGCCCTGAAGGCAAAGGCAAAACTTCTATAGTTGATGTAACAAATTTTGCTCCATTTCCTATTCACAGGTTAACTTCACATTTAGTCAACGTCCTACTCCCTTTGATCCTTCACATTATTGTGAGATCCACATGCGGTATCAAATACCCATGATTTTGAAGTAAGTTGACTTCTACAATATAATGCGAAGAGGAAGTCGTACTTCCTTTCCTTTCATATACTCTTTATGGTATCTTTAGCAGTTTTCAAATGTCCGGTAAAACCGCAATGAAATCAACTGCCTTCCTTTGCAACCCTACCTATTAGCTTCAAGACAGAAGTATTGGGCTTGAACTTGTTGTTGCCCTTGTTCTTCTCCTTGTTTAGCAGGCTTAAGATTTTCCCTTTCAAGACTATCATAATAGTCTACCCTTATCTACTTTAGAGACTGCTCGGTAGTTCTCAACTTCCTTTGCAATCTCTAGTAGAGGTCTGTCAGAATCGTTCATAACGAATTGACTATAACTATCCAGCAACAATTGCAAGATCATATCACTGGCCAACATTTGGCCAAAAGGAAATATCATTTTACCAAGTTCTTAATGTGCTCAATCATATGAAGCACATCATAACTGTCGGGATTTCCCTTCTCTTAGTTCGCAACTAAATAAAGGGTTGGGATGACTTGTGGTTCTTATGCATTGAATGCTCTCAAGAGAGCATCATGAGGTGCATGATCATATCATACACCTTCATGGTTGCAAGCATAAGGAATCATACACTCGTGGTATCGACTTGATGCTTCTCTTAAGCATCTTTTCGATCCTAGAACTGGTTGCTCAGGAATCATTTGCTCAAGAACATACAGCTCTTTCTCGTACTTGAGGACAAATCGCAGTAATAACTTATAGTGTTTTATTTAATGGTAATTCTAATTACAGAAATATGCAGAATATAAGTATCATGATAAAATATATTTAATAAGGTCTTTTATTACTCAAATCAAAGACCCTCATCATTGACTCAGAAAATCTCATTGGAAGATTTTCTAGTGAGACCAAGATCCATATTTCACCTCGTTCTGAGTCAACTTTGGCTAACTTTGGTTGATCTCCCAAAACTTAGTTATTTAGGTAGGAAACTTCTTTCCAATTACATCTCATGTAACTCTTGGATCAGTTGGGTGAATAACTCTTATTCTAATTTATCTCTATGAATTAAAGTACAACTCCCTGCCTCTAAGCCCATTTCAATCCTATTAAATTCGGCCCGGTTAAGTCAAGCCCAATGGTTGACAATTGGACATTACAATTGTCCCATCGCATCTTACTAGTATAGAAAAATGCACTCCGCTTTGGCGGACCTACACTCATTCGATATTAGTCTTAATGAGTGTCACGCATTGGAAGACTCTTAAACTTAATATTTCCTTTTGAGGGATTTTTATTAAAATTGATCTCACCGGCATTATATCACATAAAAAGTGTCTCTTAGCATACATGAAATACATGCAATCATACATTTAATTATCATATATAACATACAGGATATATACGCATACAACCATACATTTCCTGCATCTCATACATAAACACCATCTCATACATAAACATATAAGATAAGGTACTATGATTATGGCCTCCTAATGTACAAGAATTAAATAACCAATTTATTACAATTCTTTAACCCTCGAGCAAGATTCTCAAGCTTCTCCCATGACATCATCATTTGGTGTTGCATCCTCTTCAACTCGAACAATTACATTTATTTAAAATAAATAAATAAATAATTAAAAGACACGACATGCTGATCGTGTTTAAATAAAATAAATAACACCAAAATCTAGGATCATAACCATATGCCTTATATTTAAAAAAATTAATAACAAACAATAATAATAAACACTTTATTATTATTATAATTATTAAATAAATTTTAAAGCGAAAATCTTCATGAAATCAGTTGCCAAAAATAATACCATACTTGATGGACATCCAAATCAGACAAATCATATAATTGATTTCAATTGATTTTCTTGTAATCAAACTAATATCCAAGTCATTAATTTTCATAGAAAATGATTTAGATGAAAACAAAGGCCATGTGCGTAAAAGATTCAAAATGGCCAAAAAGATAAGTTCCTCCTGGACATGATAATTCACAAATTTCAAAAGGCAATCAAATTACCTTTTTTATTTTATTTTTTTCTTATAGCAATTTTCAATACTTTGCGCATAAGGATCCAAAAAAAGATGTGAATTCATCTTTCACCATTAGAGAATGTACAGAACATGTACACTACTTTCACAAAAACAAAACATTTGAAAGCAATTAAACTTCACTGTACGGGAATCCAAATCTTATTTGAATTCAAATTCTAATTTAATAAAAGCAAGAAACTAGATATCACGTACTGAAGTTGCGCACAAAGATCAAAACAAATTGCACATGTACTGTCCCAATTCTAATTTATTTCAAATATAGATATGCTCATAAACTTTCAATCACGCACAAACGAGTTTTAACTTTTAATGCCCGGTTCGAAAATATAACGTGTGCTCATATATATCAACATATATATCAAATAAGAACAAACATGTGTTCATAAAAGATAACATATTCGATTTAATCAAATTCAAAAGCAATAAATCATGTTATCAAACAAAACAAACAATCACATATGGATTTAAGGTAACTAGGAACATACGTTCTGATACCACTGTTGGGTTCTCAGGAGGTAATCCTCTTGTAAAATCATATCTCAACTAGTACCACGAAGGGGTGGCACCTATACTCAGTCCACGCGAGCAAATGGGCGTCAGAGTTATGCATCCTGTGCTAGCTGACGGCTACGGGAGGCACAATTAGCAAGAGTAGGTTAGAGGGGAGAGCACTTCTATTTATAGGTTGGCAGCTCCCTTTAACCTAACTGCTTATTTTATTGAGCTTTGTACATTACAAGCTCAATTGTCCTTTAAATTAATTAAATCATATTTAATTAATTTAGCTCCGCATTTGCTCTATGCGTGTAACCCTATAGGCTCCCACTAAGTTGGTAATAATATAAAATACTATAATAATACCAAATATTAATAATATTATTAAATATTATAAATAATAAACGTCATCTAGCAATGCATCATTATTACCCAATTAGCAAGAGTATCGGTTTTACTGTGCCGTAAATATCCCTTCGTTCATATATCTTAATTGAACACAGGGCATAAAAGTGTCATCCTTGTTATATTCAATTATTTATTCATCGATCCCCGACTAGACGTGTAATCACAAATGAGCTCAATATCACATATTGGCCACTTCCGCGTGGCCACGCATATTTCACATCTCACTCTATCGAGGGGCCCAAGACATTACCCCTGTTATGTAGAAGGGACGAATCATGTCTACATCACTCACACTCCTCAACATGATTTATTGCAAGCCTAATAACTATATTTATGATCACCCTATTACGCGTGACGTTTGATAGTTTTAAAGCCTACAACTCATCATGTAGGAATCGTAGTGACTTCAAGTCGAAGGACTACTTCACTATGGTCGCCATGAGAATACTTATAACACTTACATAACTATTATGAAGTATTCTCATAGTGGGTCATCCGATATAAATATTACTCCTAATATTTACACATGTGTGCTGACTTGATATCACATATCCATGACCCGTGAGATATGGTCATCAGTCTACTCACACAATAGTCTTTATGCATTATCGCCGTCCTAATTAACAATAATACTGGACTACGGATATTTAACAATAGCGTTCTATTATTCAATGAGGTCTCACGATCAAGTCACGTACTTAATATCTCATTGAATGAACCGTCTATTCTAAGGACTTTATTATGCTATAAACTAATAACTTAATAAATTAATGCCTTATTCATATATCAAATATATGATGAAATTCATGATACAAATAATGATCTATTCAAAATAGATTGGCCACTAGGGCTTACACCAACACTTGCTTATGTTAGTTTTAGCTTGTATCAAGTGAAATTCATTTATGGAGGATTGTGCAGATTAAATGAATTGTATTATCTATTTCAGATCGTTTGATACAATGTTTGGAAAGGGTTGTTGAAAATATGCTTAGTGGCTTGCAAGTTCTCAGTTATCATGTGCTTATGAATATGATTAATGTCTAATTAAGAAACCATATACTTTTGAATTGGATATATAGAATTATGGCTACTATAGTTGCAACACTGTGGCATAGATATAGAAACTGCACTGTTTTTAGTCTTGTTTTTGCTGTTGCACTAAGTCCCGAGGTGTGGTCTTGCATTTCTGATATAGTTGTTGCCCTGTGTCCCTGATAAAGAAGCAAAACTTTTGCACTGTACTGCTACATTGACGCATCCTCAATCATATAGCTGCCTGGTTTCGTAAACAAGTTCAAAGGATATAATATTTGTGGTTGTCGTGTTGGGAAAGATACCAAATAAAATTACCTAATACAAGGCCAATGGATAATTGAATTATCCCAGGATCAGACTTTTCCCACACTATGTATAATCACAATGAGACAACAAAAAATATCTTCCATTATAAATTAATGGGATTACAAAAGTTGTAATAATAATAATCTCACCAAAAATATTGATGGCTAAACTCTCATTCGATTTTCTCTCAAAAGGATTTCTCTCATGTATAATGAGGCTCTCTCTCTCTCAAAACTATCTAAGTTTTGGTTTTCTTTTGTTTTCTTCCGGATGATAATAAATGAAAGAATGGCAAGGCTTTTATAGCCAACACTCCAAGCTAATTGGTGGCCATATTCAAAAGGAGAGTTTTTCTCCTATTCTTCTTCCATTCATTTTCTTAAAGTTCTCCAGTACTTTCTTTCCTTTTTCTTTATTTATTTATTTTCTATTTATCTCTCCTTATTTTTCTCTCCTCCTAAAGAGGAAAACCCATCAATCTCCCCCTTCCGAATTAGGTAGAGGGCTCCAGCAGTCCAGCAGCTCTTCTGCAAAACTTGTACTTGTCCTTAGGTAAGGACTTGGTCATCATATCTAAGCTATTGTCATCAGTATGGATTTTCTTAAGCTGTAATTGCTTGGATTCCAGTATATCACGTATCCAGTGATATCTCACATCAATGTGCTTTGACCTCGAGTGAAAACTCGAATTCTTCCTCAAGTGTATAGCACTCTGATTGTCACAATGCATGACGTACTTCTGTTGTTCTTGCCCTAACTCATGCAAGAATCGCTTCATCCATAGCATTTCTTTGCAAGCTTCTGTTATTGCAATGAACTCTGCCTCTGTGGTAGACAAAGCAACACATTTTTGTAACTTTAACTGCCACGATACTGATCCCCCTGAAAATGTAATCAGGAATCCAGAAGTAAATTTTCTTGAATCAATATCTCCCGCCATGTTTGCATCTGTGTAGCCAACCAGTTCGTGTAACACCCTGTTTTTCGTAAGCTTCTTTATCAGTAAATACATGTTTTAATGTATTTATTTTTGATAAAATCCAGAGGATGATTTTATTTTAAATAAAATCATTTTCTTGTGTTGTTTTACCATATGAAGCCCCAATAGAATTTTCAAGTAAAATTGACAAAAACCGATGCAGGTTCTCACTACCGGTACAAGTTCACTGAGCCAGAAACAAAATTTTAATTCGTGAACGAGACAGTTAGTGTTTTTATGATGTTTTATGTGGGTTGGTAAATTCTCGAAATTTTGTTGTCCGGGAATAAAATATAATATTTTATCCGGACGAAACCTTCAGAAAATACGATCGGATGTGCAACCGGTTACGTATTTACACAGTTAAATGAACCCTAAAGAAGGAGAAAAGACTTGATGGGAATCTCATTTAATGTTATGACATGCCTAATGGAAAAGAAAATCCTACTTACACTTCATAATCTTACTTTTCACTTTCTCTCTCCAATCACATCACATCACATTAACTCTTAATCCATTCTTCAAGAAACTCAACTTCCTTCTCCTTCTTCCCCTTAAGGCCGTGCACTTCCACCCATCCCTCTATAAATAGCACTTATCAAACTCATTTAAACACTTTCCTTTCTTCTACTTCATCTTAAGCTTTCATCTTTTCACTTCAAGCTTCCAAAGCTCTTGTTTTTACTCTTCTTTTCACCAAGTGTTATTCATCAAAGTTGTTCCTCTTGTTTAGGGTAATACTCTCATGTATTCTTTTCTTTAAAAACTTCATCTTTTTCTAAAGTTTCTTCTTCATGTCATTTATGAGCTTTTATCTTCAAAAATCTCTCAAAAATGGTAGAAAACTCCTTTTGAGTTGAAACCAATTTCTATGGCCTTGTATTTACTTGTAGTTTAACATACTAAAAGGTTGTGTAAAACAAAGATTCCTAACCTCTACTTCTTAATGAGGCCGAACCATACCTATGGTTTTGATGGATTTTGTTTCAACTTTTACAAGTGTGAGTTTGTATTTAAAGAATTGTTTTTCCAAAATGATCATTAACCAAGGCTCCTTTATGTTAAAGGATGCTATGTCTAAGGTGATTGGAAAGTTTCAAGATTTGTTTCCCAAAATGATCATTGACCAAGGCTCCTTTATGTTAAAGGATGCTATGTCTAAAGTGATTGGAAAGTTTAAAGATTTTACTCTACTTTATGTCATTTACTTTTATGTCACTCATGTTTATGCCATTTACATTATGTTATTTACTTTATGTCATTATATTTATGCCATTTACTTAAAGTCATTTACTTTATGTCATTTATATTCATGCCATTTACTTTAAGTCATTTACTTTATGCCATCTATATTTATGCCATTTACTTTAAGTCATTTACTTTATGTCATTTCCATTATGTCATTTACTTTATGCCATTTATATTTATGCCATCTACATTATGTCATTTACTTTATGCCATTTATATTTATGCCATCTACTTTAAGTCATTTACTTTATGTCATTTACATTATGTCATTTACTTTTATGTCCTTTATATTTATGCCATTTACTTTATGCCATTTACATTATGTCATTTACTTTTATGTCATTTATATTTATGCCATTTACTTTATGACATTATACTTTAATTATTTAAAATACTATGTTGCTTTCAAGATGATCATGGACTTGAGCTCCATAAGATATTGGATGCTAAAAGGTCTAAGAGATTGGAAGAATTTAAAGATTTTTATCATAAAAACCCAAGGATGGCCGAACCTTAAAGGTTATGGACCTAGGGTGTTTCGTTTTTCATTTATCCAAAGTGATCAAGGTTTTGAGCTCCTTACTATTAATGGATGCTAAACCAAAGAGATTGGAAATTTTAAATGTTCCTAGCCTATTTTATTGATCAAGGCCGAATCTCCATCAAGGTGTAACTTGGTGGGAATTTTGTTCAACTTTGTTTTAAGTAATCATGTTTTAAACTCTTAGCACTTGAGGATCATAAATCCCTAAGTTGCATATGCTTTGGAAACTTCTAGCCCTAAGTTCTCGATTGAGTTCTAATCCTTGAACCTTGTGCCTTGAAACCTAGACTTTCATCCTAACCAACCTTGAAGAACGTCCACGAAACTGTTTATTTTCTCACATTCTTTTACCTTCTTAAGGTAAGAGGGGATTTCCTAAAGATATTCAATGACTGTATGCATGTGTGTAGGTGTTTAACTGGATACTTATATGATGATTGAGCTTACTTGATTATTTTATGTACTTAAACTGTTGTGCTATTATCTGATGATTGAACTGTACTTGTTCTAAATGATATAATGCATACATGTGATGAAATGCTTTCAATCTGTGAGATTGCCATTACACTGATGATATACACTGTTGTTGATTGAAAGTTTGCTAAGCCAGACGTGCGTCTGTGCTCAACCATAATAAGGATTAAAAATCTTAATAAGCTTTGAATATGGAGGGATTGGTGTTCTTTTCCTAAAGCTCGTTAAACTTAAAGTACTTGTTTTAAATGATGAAATGATTTTGGTGTACTATTGTTATACAAGAGGAAAATCCTTTTCGAACTATGTGTTTTTAAGTGAAAACTTTCAAGATTATTTGGCAATATCCTATTGGGGGAAATATTTCAAAGATAAAAGAATTTCAAAGATGCTTTATAAAAGATTTTCAAAGAAAAGGTTTTCCTAAACATTTTAGAAACTTTCCGATAACCTGGATAGGTTATCGAGGATTCGGTTTTGGATTTGTTTTTCACTGAACGAAAAATAAGTACTTATGAAAACGAATCTAGTACGCGAGACGTCGCCTCTAGTATTCAGTGATGTGCACGTGATCTTGGATCGAGTGTTAATTCGGGACTACGAGCCCTGGTTATGATATTAGGGACTTGGGTCCTAATCACGTTGTGTTGGACTGTGTCTTCGACCGCGTGTGATGATTATAATTAAAGGTGAAGGTTGTTTTCTCGACCACAACCCTTGACTCAGCGCCACGGTCTTGGGCATTGTGATTGAGCATTCGGACTATGAGTCCTATGCTTCGAGTTCTCAAGTGATGGGGAAATGATGATTAAGTCGTTAGCTTTGAGCAACGATGTGAAAAAGAATGAACACAAAGAAATCCTTTCAATAAAATATTTTATCATGTGCATTTCCCCAAGAAGACGTGCTATTGATGATTAAATCAGATACAAAGATGGTATCTGGGAGTCTGTCCATGTAAACCGAGTGAAGAGGCACATGTGACGTTGCCCGTCCTGAGACCTTAATGCATGAGGGTAAGGGGGTAATCGCCCCAGGTGGGCTAGAGCTTGACCAACTCTATCTTCTCCAGTGATAACATGGTGTTGTGATCTCATGAGATTAAGTTAGAGCCTGATATTGAAGTGCCATGCATCTTTTCGAAAGATTGGCTGTGCGGGTTTGATGCCCTTTGATATAGCACTGATATATTGCGAATATGCATGATTTAACTGCGTATATGATTCTGTGATGTATGTATCATGTGTATGGTTGTTGTGGGATATATCTTATGACGGTATCTCACTCTTATAATTATATCAGGTATCTTCGGGTTTTACTGTAGTACCTTGGTACTCTAGTGTCGAAGTTGCAGAGGAGTCTTTCTAAGTCAATTGAAGACCTAGTATTAGAGGTTGGGAAAGTATTTTGATTGGGGGTCTCTCCAATTAATATTCGATAGAATGACCAGCTTAGGAGTATGAGTTGGGTTGTATATCTAAAGGGGTCTGTGAATGTAGTGTTATATACATTCATCTGAAGTTTAAACTTTTTCTTTCGAAAATGGAAACTTATAGAAATGTTGTATGTCATGGTAACCTTGTTACGAACGTGACCTCACGTTTTAAATATATGTATGATGGATTTCAGAGTTATCCCTATATGAGAAAATTTTATACCCCAGTTTTCTGACTTAAGAGAAAACATATTTTTCCGAAAGCAACCAGCAAATTATCTTTTAATTTAAATTCCGCATGTGTTACGTAAGTAATGCCCTATTGAGGGAGGGCATTACAAGGTGGTATCAGAGCTGGTCGAGTCTTTCGGGATCTTTGGGAAATAGGTCTGTTGTGTTGACGTTGTGTTTTCTCTGAGTTAAGTTTTATTCGGATTACTTCTTAGAAGTAATGTGTGTTGATACGCTTTTACACGTTTCATTTTCTGGTTGTGGCCTGACTGATTTGTTCGGCAGGTCAGTTATGGAACCAGAACCAGAAGGTGGACGTGGACGTGGTCACAGAGGTGGTCCTATTGGTGGTCGTGCCAACATGAATGCGAATTATGACGGCGGGATGGACTTCGCTGCCCAAGCTTTGGTTGACGTTGCTGCTGCTATAGCTCTTCAGACGACTAATGTTGCTGCCCGGAACCAACAGGAGCAACAGAGGGCAGAACAAGCTGCGGAGGGAAGACATTTGGATGCTTTCCGATGTCAGAATCCATCACAGTTTGATGGAGACGTGGATCCAATAAAAGCTGATCTTTGGATTCAAGAGCTAGAGAAGATCTTTGAGCTGGTTCACACCCCAGAGGGAGCAAAGGTGCCTTATGCAACATTCCAACTGATTGGAGATGCTGAATACTGGTGGGAAGGCACCAGACAACTGCTAGTAGCTGAGCATCATGCGATCACTTGGGGAGTATTCCGCAACAAATTTTTGGGTAAATATTTTCCCCGGAGTGCTCGGACAGAGAAAGAGCAAAAATTCCTGAGGCTGAGTCAGCGGGACATGACAGTGGGGGAATATGTGGCAATGTTTGAGTCCCTTGCCAAATATTTTCGCTTTCTCCAGAACAACCCCGATGAGGAATGGAAATGTGAAAGGTTCGACGACGGTCTTCGCTTCGAGATCAAGGAATCTGTGATGTCATTGGAAATCCGGAATTTCCAAGACCTAGTAGAGAAGTGTAGAAAAGTGGAACTAATGAGGAAGGAAAGAGGCAATAGAGAAACTGTTGCAGGACCCACTCGTTCCAAAGATCATTATCAAGATCAGAATCAGAAAGGGAAGCAACATCGGAGGGAACCTTACTTCCGGCCACGAGGGAATGACCTGAATCAACGACAGCATCGTTCTGATAATTCTGAATCAGGAAGTGGAGGTCAACAGAACCAAAATCGAGACCAAGTTAGGAGATGTTACAAGTGTGGAGACCCAAACCACATGGCTAATGTTTGCCCACGCAAAGGAGTGAAGTGTTTCAATTGTGGAAAATTAGGACACTTCTCAAGAGATTGTAATGCACCGAGGTTTGAAAAGCCTATCAACACCTTAGGAGCTGGTAGACCCACGGCGAAGGGAATAGTCTACACCATGAATGGCGCTGAAGCTTCACAATCTGACGATCTTTTACAATAGAAGTAGTGTTGAAAAATTTCGCAATTTGAAGGTCTTATGGCAGTGGTCTATAATTCTAAGTTGTAATAGGATTCTAAGTATAATCGCGTTTTGACGCCCTTGAGTATTTGACTCTCTAGGGTCTCCTATGTTACTAGTCTTCCCAGTGAATGTATGTTTCTTATGACTTTTGGGAATAAAATTCTCCTTAGGAAATTTATTCCAGTTCCCTTCTCTTTTGATTGTTGTGGTCAGTTTAGACATTGGATCCAATCTTTCTTTTCCTCGAGTTATGAATTGCCTTGTTGTTGCACCGGATAGGTATGTTTATAAAAGAAGTTTCTCGATGAAACTTAATCTAATCACTTTTACTTTTGGTAGAAATGATTCGGTTTGAATTCTTATCGAACTGCAACTCCTTTAAATTGTTGACCAGGAAATTCTAGTGAAAGGAGAAACTTTTTAGATTCATGATTGTAAATGTGTACCGATCATACATTTTTACCTCCATGAATATACTAAAGGATCTTCATACACTAGATGTTTCTGTATTCTTTTGGATCGATGAAATTCTTTTAGATACTTTCTTCTGATAGTATGATCTGGATGGTGAGAGATCCTGTTAAGTTTCTAGGTACGTAATTTCGAGAACGAAATTATTTTTAGAGGGGTAGAGTTGTAACACCCTGTTTTTCGTAAGCTTCTTTATCAGTAAATACATGCTTTAATGTATTTATTTTTGATAAAATCCAGAGGATGATTTTATTTTAAATAAAATCATTTTCTTGTGTTGTTTTACCATATGAAGCCCCAATAGAATTTTCAGTCGAAAATTCAGACAAAAACCTGATGCGGTTCTCACTACTGGTACAAGTTCACCGAGCGAAACAAAATTTTAATTCGTGAACGAGACAGTTAGTGTTTTTATGATGTTTTATGTGGGTTGGTAAATTCTCGAAATTTTGTTGTCCGGGAATAAAATATAATATTTTATCCGGACGAAACCTTCAGAAAATACGATCGGATGTGCAAATCGAGTTACGTATTTACACAGTTAAATGAACCCTAAAGAAGGAGAAAAGACTTGATGGGAATCTCATTTAATGTTATGACATGCCTAGTGGAAAAGAAAATCCTACTTACACTTCATAATCTTACTTTTCACTTTCTCTCTCCAATCACATCACATCACATTAACTCTTAATCCATTCTTCAAGAAACTCAACTTCCTTCTCCTTCTTCCCCTTAAGGCCGTGCACTTCCACCCATCCCTCTATAAATAGCACTTATCAAACTCATTTAAACACTTTCCTTTCTTCTACTTCATCTTAAGCTTTCATCTTTTCACTTCAAGCTTCCAAAGCTCTTGTTTTTACTCTTCTTTTCACCAAGTGTTATTCATCAAAGTTGTTCCTCTTGTTTAGGGTAATACTCTCATGTATTCTTTTCTTTAAAAACTTCATCTTTTTCTAAAGTTTCTTCTTCATGTCATTTATGAGCTTTTATCTTCAAAAATCTCTCAAAAATGGTAGAAAACTCCTTTTGAGTTGAAACCAATTTCTATGGCCTTGTATTTACTTGTAGTTTAACATACTAAAAGGTTGTGTAAAACAAAGATTCCTAACCTCTACTTCTTAATGAGGCCGAACCATACCTATGGTTTTGATGGATTTTGTTTCAACTTTTACAAGTGTGAGTTTGTATTTAAAGAATTGTTTTTCCAAAATGATCATTGACCAAGGCTCCTTTATGTTAAAGGATTCTATGTCTAAGGTGATTGGAAAGTTTCAAGATTTGTTTCCCAAAATGATCATTGACCAAGGCTCCTTTATGTTAAAGGATGCTATGTCTAAAGTGATTGGAAAGTTTAAAGATTTTACTCTACTTTATGTCATTTACTTTTATGTCACTCATGTTTATGCCATTTACATTATGTTATTTACTTTATGTCATTATATTTATGCCATTTACTTAAAGTCATTTACTTTATGTCATTTATATTCATGCCATTTACTCTAAGTCATTTACTTTATGCCATCTATATTTATGCCATTTACTTTAAGTCATTTACTTTATGTCATTTCCATTATGTCATTTACTTTATGCCATTTATATTTATGCCATCTACATTATGTCATTTACTTTATGCCATTTATATTTATGCCATCTACTTTAAGTCATTTACTTTATGTCATTTACATTATGTCATTTACTTTTATGTCCTTTATATTTATGCCATTTACTTTATGCCATTTACATTATGTCATTTACTTTTATGTCATTTATATTTATGCCATTTACTTTATGACATTATACTTTAATTATTTAAAATACTATGTTGCTTTCAAGATGATCATGGACTTGAGCTCCATAAGATATTGGATGCTAAAAGGTCTAAGATATTGGAAGAATTTAAAGATTTTTATCATAAAAACCCAAGGATGGCCGAACCTTAAAGGTTATGGACCTAGGGTGTTTCGTTTTTCATTTATCCAAAGTGATCAAGGTTTTGAGCTCCTTACTATTAATGGATGCTAAACCAAAGAGATTGGAAATTTTAAATGTTCCTAGCCTATTTTATTGATCAAGGCCGAATCTCCATCAAGGTGTAACTTGGTGGGATTTTTGTTCAACTTTGTTTTAAGTAATCATGTTTTAAACTCTTAGCACTTGAGGATCATAAATCCCTAAGTTGCATATGCTTTGGAAACTTCTAGCCCTAAGTTCTCGATTGAGTTCTAATCCTTGAACCTTGTGCCTTGAAACCTAGACTTTCATCCTAACCAACCTTGAAGAACGTCCACGAAACTGTTTATTTTCTCACATTCTTTTACCTTCTTAAGGTAAGAGGGGATTTCCTAAAGATATTCAATGACTGTATGCATGTGTGTAGGTGTTTAACTGGATACTTATATGATGATTGAGCTTACTTGATTATTTTATGTACTTAAACTGTTGTGCTATTATCTGATGATTGAACTGTACTTGTTCTAAATGATATAATGCATACATGTGATGAAATGCTTTCAACTGTGAGATTGCCATTACACTGATGATATACACTGTTGTTGATTGAAAGTTTGCTAAGCCAGACGTGCGTCTGTGCTCAACCATAATAAGGATTAAAAATCTTAATAAGCTTTGAATATGGAGGGATTGGTGTTCTTTTCCTAAAGCTCGTTAAACTTAAAGTACTTGTTTTAAATGATGAAATGATTTTGGTGTACTATTGTTATACAAGAGGAAAATCCTTTTCGAACTATGTGTTTTTAAGTGAAAACTTTCAAGATTATTTGGCAATATCCTATTGGGGGAAATATTTCAAAGATAAAAGAATTTCAAAGATGCTTTATAAAAGAATTTCAAAGATGCTTTATATCAGGTATCTTCGGGTTTTACTGTAGTACCTTGGTACTCTAGTGTCGAAGTTGCAGAGGAGTCTTTCTAAGTCAATTGAAGACCTAGTATTAGAGGTTGGGAAAGTATTTCGATTGGGGGTCTCTCCAATTAATATTCGATAGAATGACCAGCTTAGGAGTATGAGTTGGGTTGTATATCTAAAGGGGTCTGTGAATGTAGTGTTATATACATTCATCTGAAGTTTAAACTTTTTCTTTCGAAAATGGAAACTTATAGAAATGTTGTATGTCATGGTAACCTTGTTACGAACGTGACCTCACGTTTTAAATATATGTATGATGGATTTCAGAGTTATCCCTATATGAGAAAATTTTATACCCCAGTTTTCTGACTTAAGAGAAAACATATTTTTCCGAAAGCAACCAGCAAATTATCTTTTAATTTAAATTCCGCATGTGTTACGTAAGTAATGCCCTATTGAGGGAGGGCGTTACAGTTCGTGTCTTCTACTTCCAAAACATAAACTCATTTTGTAAGTTCCTCTGAGATATCTTAAAATCCACTTTACAGCATTCCAATGTTCTTTTCCTGGTTTAGCTAAGAATATGCTTACAACACCAACTGCATGTGTTATGTCTGGTCATGTGCACACCATTGCATACATTAAGCTTCCAACAGCTGAGGCATATGGCACCTTGCACATCTCCTCCTTTTCAATTTCACCTGTAGGATTTTGCTTTGAGCTTAGCATAAAGTGACTAGCAAGTGGAGTAGCAACTGGCTTTGCTTTCTCCATGTGAAACCGCTCCAATACCTTCTCGATATATTTTTCTTGTGATAACCACAGCTTTCGTTCCTTCCGATCACGACGGATGGACATACCAAGAATATGCTTCGTGGGTCCCAAGTCTTTCATAGCAAAAAACTTCTCCATTTCCTTATTCAGCTTGTTGATCTTCTCACTATTTTGTCCTACGATTAACATATCGTCAACATACAAAAGTAGTATGATGAACTCACCATCAACAAATCTCTTCACAAAGACACAATGATCAGAAGTAGTCCTTCGGTATCCATTCTCAATCATGAAGGAATGAAACTTCTTGTACCATTGACGCGGTGCCTGCTTAAGTCCATATCAACTCTTCTTCAGCTGACAAACTAAATCTTCTTTGCCTTTGACTTTGAATCCCTCTGGATGATCCATGTAAATTTCTTCTTCTAAATCGCCATGAAGAAATGCATTTTCACATCTAGCTGCTCCACGTCTAGATTCAAACTTGCAGCCAAACCAAGCACTACCCTAATTGATGACATCTTTACCATAGGTGAAAAAATCTCTTCAAAGTCAATGCCTTTCTTCTAACTGAAGCCTTTCACGACTAACCTCGCCTTGTACCTGGGTTGTGAGCTATTCTCCTCACTCTTCAACTTGTACACCCATTTGTTTTTGAGTGCTCTTTTACCTTTTGGTAACTCTACCAACTCATAAGTCTTGTTCTCATGCAAGGATTGCATTTCTTCTTGCATGGCTTTCAACCATTCTCCCTTGTGGTCATCCATCATAGCTTCTTCATAAGACTCTAGTTCTCCCCCATCAGTGAGTAGCACATACTCCGTTGCAGGATATTTGGTTTGTGGTTTAGGCATCCTGACCGACCTTCTTAAATGGGGCTCTTGAATATCTTGTTCTTCTTCCTCATAGTCTTCAGCCATATCATCATCGATACCACCGTTCCTGTTACCATCAGCTACTTCTTCATTTGGGTCATTATCAATTGGAGGTTCATTTTCTGCATCTCCAACATCTTCTATTGCATCTGCCCGATAATGCTCTGGAAGAGGAACTGGATCCAAGTTGATTGGATGTTCTCTAGAATTAATAGGCTTAACACCTTTCTGAATGTCCTCAATATTCTGGTCTTCAAAGAAGATAACATCTCCGCTTCTAATAATCTTTTTATCAACAGGATCCCATAGCCGGTACCCAAATTCTTCATTTCCATACCCCAAGAAGATGCATTCCTTCGACTTGGAGTCGAGTTTTGACCTCTCATCTTTTGGAATATGAACAAATGCTCTACAACTGAACACCTTCAAATGGTTGTAGGATACATCTTTACCTATCCAAAACTTGTTTGGAACATCACCATTCAACGGAGCTGAAGGGGATAAGTTGATCAAATCAATGCAGTCATCAGAGCCTCACCCCAAAAGCTCTTGGGTAACTTGGCATGAGATAACAACGTTCTCACTTTTTCAACAATAGTTCTATTCATCCTCTCGGTCACTTCATTGTGCTGAGGCATCTTCGGAACAGATCGTTCATGCCAGATTCCATTACTCATGCAGTAATGTCTGAAAGCTCCCATAAATTCTCCTCCATTGTCTGTGCGAACACACTTTAACTTTTTACCAGTTTCTCGCTCAACACTAGCATGAAACTGTCTGAATACTACAGACACCTGATCTTTTGTTTTGATGGCATACGCCCAAACCTTCCTGGAATGGTCATCAATAAAGGTAACAAAATATCTTGCACCTCCATGAGTACTAGTTGCCATTGGACCACAAACATCAGAATGTACCAAATCTAAAACATTGGGTCTTCTATGTGGGGCCTTGTAGCGGAATGAAGCTCTATGTTGCTTCCCAGCTAAACAATGAGTACATGGCTTAAGTGACATTTTCGATCCTTTCACACCTGCCAGTGTATCTCTTTTGGCTAGAATTTGAAGTCCCTTCTCACTCATATGTCCGAGCCGTTTATGCCATAGCTCAACCGAGGAGTCTTCTCCGAGAGCATTAACACCCTCATTATTGACTTTGGCTTCTATCACATAAAGAGTGCTTACTTTCTTGCCTCGGGCTATCACCAGGGAACTTTGTGTTAGCTTCCATTTCCTATCTCCAAACACACTAGTATAGCCTTCTTCATCTAGTAAGCCTGTGGTTATTAGATTGAGACGCATGTCAGGAACATGTCTCACATCTTTTAATGTTAGGCGACAACCGGTGTTTGTTTCTAGGCAAACATCTCCTTTTCCCACATTCTTGGATTTATTATCATTCCCCATCCTCACATGACCAAAAATCACCGCTTGTATAAGAAGAAAAGAAATCCCTTCGTGAGGTTACATGGAATGATGCACCGGAATCCACGACCCAACATGTATCTTGTGATGTTAAATTAACATGACCATCATCGCAAACAAAGATTACCTCATCACCATGAAAAATGGTAGCGGCTACGTTACTCGCATCACCATTTTCTTGCTGCTCTCTTTTGAGCTTCCTGCATTCTCTCTTCATGTGGCCTTTCTCGTGACAGTAGTAACATTCTACGTCTCTTCTTATCCTTGAACTTCCTCTGAACTTATCTCTTGACTTGCCCCTTGAATTGTCTCTAGTGTTAAATTTCTTGTGGATGCTCCTTCCACGATACTCTGTGACAAGCGCCTCAGATTCTGTCAGCATTCCTTGTTCCTTTCTTCTTGATTCTTCATTGAACATGCTATCTTTTACTATGTCCAATGTTAGAACACCTTGTGGTGCTGAGTTACTCAACGAAACCACAAGTGTGTCCCAATTGTTAGGCAAGGAACTGAGTAGTAACAATGCTTTCAATTCATCGTCAAGCACCATCTTCATATTGGTGAGTTGATTCACCAATCCTTGGAAATCGCTCAAGTGTTCAGAAACACTCTGGGTCTCTCTATACTTGAGGTTCACCAGCCGTCGAATAGTAGAGGCTTTATTATGGGTCGTCTTTCTCTGGTACAACGTTTCTAGTTTCGTCCATAACGTGTACGCAACTGTTTCTTGTGCCACGTGATGAAAGACGCTTTGATCTATCCATTGCCGAATTTGTCCAACAGTTTTCCTGTTCATCAAATTCCAATCGTCATCAGACTTGTTGTTTGGCTTCGTCCCTTTATTTTTCAAAGGTTGGTACAGATCTTTGCAGTAGAGGATGTCCTCCATTCTGGGCTTCCAAATGGAGTAGTTTGAAGAGGTTAACTTAATCATTGTTGCGGATGTCGTTGAGGTTGCCTCGTCCATTGTGAATAACACAAGTTAAACTGTGTAATGAACCGAAGCTCTTGATACCACTTGTTGGGAAAGATGCCAAATAAAATTACCTAATACAAGGTCAATGGATAATTGAATTATCCCAGGATCAGACTTTTCCCACACTATGTATAATCACAATGAGACAACAAAAAATATCTTTCATTATAAATTAATGGGATTACAAAAGTTGTAATAATAATAATCTCACCAAAAATATTGATGGCTAAACTCTCTTTTGATTTTCTC
Source organism: Sophora flavescens (assembly GCA_030762895.1). Classification (NCBI taxonomy): domain Eukaryota; kingdom Viridiplantae; phylum Streptophyta; class Magnoliopsida; order Fabales; family Fabaceae; genus Sophora; species Sophora flavescens. Next base: position 147,620,901 of record CM061066.1, on the reverse strand, counting down.
TCAAAAGGATTTCTCTCTCATGTATAATGAGGCTCTCTCTCTCAAAACTCTCTAAGTTTTGTTTTCTTTTGTTTTCTTCCGGATGATAATAAATGAAAGAATGGCAAGGCTTTTATAGCCAACACTCCAAGCTAATTGGTGGCCATATTCAAAAGGAGAGTTTTTCTCCTATTCTTTTTCCATTCATTTCCTTAAAGCTCTCCCATACTTTCTTTCCTTTTTCTTTATTTATTTATTTTCTATTTATCTCTCCTTATTTTTCTCTCCTCCTAAAGAGGAAAACCCATCATGTCGTTTGTACTTGCTTGGAGAATGGTTTTGGTCTTGTATTCCTATTGTGCTGTAGAAAATTGTTCTAGAAACATAAGAGAATGAAGAAAGCCTTGGCAAGAGCTGTGTTCTTGGCTTCTCTTTGGTGTCCTGATAGCATGAACTGATGAGCTTTTCCTGGCTAAAATATGTTTTTCCTTTTGGTCCACTCTATATAGCATGAACTGATAAGTGCAGAAATCTGTTTTGGCACACCACTGGTTCTGCTTGATAATTTTTCTTCTACACAATGCTCCCTGTTCTGTGCTTGTGGTCCTGCAGTCAAGGGTCATGACATGCTGTCCAGTTTTTTTGTAAAATTATCTGCACTGTGTTAGGATGGTATGCTTTGGTTGATCACATATCTTTTGCTTTTCAAATTTAATAGCTATGCTTATTTTAGATTATGGTTGTCCATTTTATGATAATAGAATTATCATAATTTATTAATTTAACATAAATTAAAATATTTATTTAAATTTAATTATTTAAATTGTTAATATATATATATTAAAGCCATTTTTAGTAATTATACATCCAGAAGCAATTCTGATTCAAGCTATCCAAACAACATGAATTGAGGAAAATCACTTTGTCCATGAATACATGCAAACGTAAATCAATTCATAATCACGTTTGTCAAACGCTGATCCAAACACACACTTAGTGGATGTGAGTGTAAAAACGAGGTTACATAGTACACCAAAAAAAGAGGTTAAATTATTATTTTGGTCCCTTATTTGTTTTAAAATATTCAATTTGTTCCCTCAAGTTCAAATTGGTCCCTTATTTATTTAAAATATTCAATTTGGTCCCTCAATTTTTAAAATGTTCAAATAGGACCCTCGTTTGTTTTAATTTAATCAACTTGGTCCCTCATTTGTTGTAATTTATTCAACTTGGTTCCGATATTTTATTCAATTTGATCCTTCATTTGTTCTAATTTATTCAACTTGATTTCTTATTTGTTTTAATTTATTCAACTTAACGGTGAAACTTAACGGAAATGACCTTTTTGCTTAATGTTTGACAATTGAGGGACAAAATTGAATATTTGAAAACAAATAAGGGGCCAATTTGACCATTTTAAAAAATGAGGGACCAAATTGAATATTTTAAAACAAATAAGAGACCAAAATAGTAATTTAGTAAAAAAAAAAAAAAAGAGGTTACATAGAAAGATGTACATGTTATCAAAAAAAATGAAAAGTGAAAAAAACAAGACTGTGGGTGAATATTGCATCTATTGAGTAGTATTGAAAGAATGAATTACAAGATTAACTTGAGCACCTATTTATACAAGTTAGAAGGGAGGAATTCTGTTTTAACAGAATCCTGATACTAAGCTAATTCTGTTTTAACAGAATCCTGATACTAAGCCTAGAGAAACTGAGTCTGTTGTAACAGACTAACAGACTAGGGACATAATTCTTCACTCCCCCTCAAGTTGGTGCATGAAGATTTATCATGCCTAACTTGCCAAGGAGAAACTCCAATTTATCTTTTCCCAGAGGCTTGGTAAATATGTCAGCAACTTGATCCTTTGTACCAATCTTTAAAGGTGCAATTTCCTCAGCTTGCACCCTTTCCCTCACAAAGTAACAGTCCATTTCCACATGTTTAGTCCTCTCATGGAAGACTGGGTTGGCAGCAATGTGGAGGGCTGCCTGGTTGTCACAAAACAGCTGAGTTGGTTCTGCTTGTGGTACTAATAGTTCTGTTAGGAGCCATCTAACCCATATTAGTTCACCGACGATTGATGCCATGGATCTATATTTAAACCTGCAGAAAGATCCGCAACCACGGTTTGCCTTTTTGTTTTCCATGAGATAGGTGCTCCTCCTAGAGTAATGACATAGCCTTGTGCAGGATCTCCTGGTTAAGGACAACCACCCCATCTGCATCGCAATAGGCTTGAAGCTGAAGGTTGTAATCACTTGGGAGGTGAATGCCCTGTCCTGGAGTGGTTTTGATGTATCTGAGTATTCGATGTGCTGCATCCATATGCTTCTGTTTAGGGGCAGTCATGAACTGACATAGAGTATTGACAGAGTAGGTTATATCTGGTCTTGTTACTGTAAGATACAATAATCTTCCCAGCAGTCTCCTGTACTGAGTAGCATCTGCATTAGCATCATCTGGTTTTGAACTTAGCTGGCAATTTTGTTCCATAGGAAAGCGACTTGGCCTGCAGTTTTGCATCTTAGTTTCTTTCAAGATGTCAATAGCATACTTTCTTTGAGTTAGCACCATCCCTTTGGCAGATCTAGCCACTTCAATCCCTAGAAAATACTTCAATGGTCCTAGATCCTTGATGCTGAATTCTTTGTTGAGATAGTTTTTCACCTGCTGCATGAAATTGGAATCATTACCAGCTAAGATAACATCATCTACATATATGAGAGATGTAAGAAATACTCCCCTTTCATTATAGATGAAGAGGGAATGATCAGCTTTGGATTGTGTGAATCCTATCTTTCTTAAGGCCTGAGTGAATTTCTGGTACCACATTCTTGAGGCTTGTTTCAAGCCATAAAGGGATTTGTTTAATCTGCACACTCTTTGATCTCCCTTCTTAGCAAAGCCTTGAGGTATCTTCATGTAGATTTCCTCCTTTAAGTCTCCATGGAGGAATGCATTGTTTACATCTAGTTGGTGAACAAGCCATCCTTTGGCAAATCGCTATGGTTAAGAGACTCCTAATGGTCACAAGTTTTGCCACAGGTGCAAAGGTTTCATGGAAGTCCTCTCCTTCCACCTGTGTGAAGCCTCTAGCCACCAATCTGGCCTTGTATCTTTCAACTTCGCCATTAGGTTTATACTTAATTTTGTAGATCCATTTAGAGTCTACTGCATGTTTGCCTTGCGGAAGTTTAGTTAAGGTCCATGTTTGATTTTCTTCCAGAGCTGCAATCTCCCTTTCCATGGCTTCTTTCCAGTAGCTATACTTTACTGCCTGTGAAAAATTCTTAGGCTCATCATGCTCAGAGATGGCCACAAGGTAAGCGACATGAGTAGAAGAACATTTATTATAACTTACATAATTAGATAAGGGGGTAATGCACAAAGTTACCTGAAGGGGGAATGGATACAGAATGTGTAATGGAAGGTGGTAGTTCTACCTCATAATCTTTCAAGTAACTTGGTAGCTGCCTTACTCTCCCCCTGTTATCATTCCTGTCCTCAATACTGGCATTATTTTCTAGAGTGATTGTGTTGTGATCGAGCTCATCATGTTCTTCTACTTCTGAATCATTTCTATTTCTGTTGTTAAATTGGCAAATCTGTTCTGTCTGTTGGAAGACAGGTTCCCATTCTTCAATCTGTGCTTCTTGTTTTGAAACCGAAATCTTTGTTTGCTTTAAAAGGAAAATCGTTTTCAAAGAAAATAACATCTCTAGAAATATAGGTATTATTGGTGGAAGTATCATGCACTTTATAACCTTTCTGACCTAAAGGATATCCTATGAAAATGCATGGTCTCCCCCTTTCATCAAACTTTCCTTCTTTCTTATGTTTTAAGGCATAGACAAGACAACCAAAGGTTCTCAAATGGTCATAATTAGGTTTCTTGTTGTGTATGACTTCATAAGGGCTTTTGTTGTTAATGATCTTTGAAGGTAGTCTATTTATGATATGTGCAGCAGTGAGCACACAATCCCCCCAAAACTTGATGGGGAGGTTAGCATGAAACCTAAGGGCTCGGGCAGTTTGTAAAAGATGCCTATGCTTTCTTTCTACAACACCATTTTGTTGTGGTGTATAAGGGCAGCTAAGATCCATCATGATCCCCCTTTTTGCATAAAAATTCTGTATGTGACTAGAAGTGAATTCCAGTCCATTATCTGTCCTTACCCTCTTTATACATTTTCCAAAATGATTTTCTATCATGCAAATGAACCTAGGTAATAGTTGCTCAACTTCAGTTTTGTGCCTCATTAGATAAACTCATACTCCTCTACTAAAGTCATCTACAATGGAAAGAAAGTAGTGAGCACCCGAGATTGAAGCAGTTTTATATGGTCCCCAAATGTCACAATGTATAAGATCAAAGCATGACTTGGTTTTTATTGAACTTGCAGGGAAAGGCAATCTAGTTTGTTTAGCACGAATACAAGAATCACAATGAGTATTATTATGAGTTCTAACAATGTCTAATCCTATAGTAGCTAATTTGGCCTCGAAGGATGTCCAAGCCGAATGTGCCAAAGGTGACTATTAACGGGTTTCCCAACTTTCATTGCTATGTTTTCCTTCTGTGTAGGCTCAAGTATGTACAAGCCATCTTGATGCCTACCCTTCCCAATCAGGGTCTTGGAATGTAAGTCCCGTATAAGGCAAAAATCAGCGGTGAAGATTATGGCACAATTGTCTTTGTTTAGCCAACTTACTAACGGACATTAAGTTGCATTTAAAATCTGGAATATGCAAGACTTTATCCAGCTTTAGGCCATTGGCAAGATTGACATTCCCTACACCTTTTCTTTGCACACTTGTGCCATTGGGAATATGGACATGTTGTTCTTTTGATTCAATTACTTCCTTTAACAGACTTGAATCATATGTGATATGTTCGATGGCTCCTGAATCTATTACCCAAGTTTTGCTAAAGAAAGAGTTACTGCAGCATTGGTATTTGATCTTGCTTGCAAAGCACTTGATCCAACATTATGTTCTCGCATTCAGGTGTTGAATCAATCATCATACTATCAGTAAGTCAGGGCTGGAATAGGACTTTCGAAGCGACTTGTCTTGCTCTAGCCACGGGTTTCTTGCCATTCCAAGGACCTTTCTTTTCTTTGTTTGGCTTTCTCCAGTCCGGATACCCCACTATTTCCCAACACTCTTCTTGTGTATGCCCAATTTTCTGACAATGACTGCATTTTGGCGTTTCTTTCTTATTTCCTTTGTAATCATCTGCAGGGTGCTTTGTGTTCTGTGCTTGAAAGGCTGCAGCATCTATCATTGGCTTATGTGTGGCTGAAATGAGTCTTTGTTGTTCATCTTCAGCCACCATGTGATAGGCATGACCAAGACTAAGGGTTGGCATCATGCTAAGGATCTGAGACTTCACAGTACTGAATACTTCATCAAGACCCATGAGAAAGTCATAGAGTTGTTCTCTTTCCTTTATACTTGTAAACCGCTTCTGAACATCACACTTGCATCCCTCACACGTGCATTTGGGCCAAGGTGAGATGGACTGAACTTCATCCCATAATCCCTTCAACTTGGTGTAATATCTCGTCTTGATGACCCTTCTTGCTTGAGGAGGGCAATTGCACGTCTAAGTTCATAGATCCTTGGGGCACTTTCTTTTGCAAATCTTGCTTCCAGTTCCACCCAAATTTCCCGAGCCGTGTTTGCATATTGGACACTGCGTCGAACCTCTTTGTCCATCGCGCTTTTGAGCCATCCCTTTATCATGGCATTGCAACGCATCCAATATGCAAGATTAGGAGAATCGAGTCCTCCGGTATAGGCGGGGATCCATCAACAAAGCCTATTTTATTCTTGGCAAAAAGGGCATTGCTCATGTCCACAACCCATTCCCCATAATTTCCATCATGTAAGGGCTCACTTACAAAGATTTGCCCTGGATGATCAGAAGCATGAAGGAAATAAGGGGATAGGATGTCAATCTGAGTGTCAATATTTCTTCCATTCTTGGAATGAGACTTGGTTTTGGATTCATCGCTGCTGGAAGAGGAGGAAGATTCTTGATCTTCTCCTACTGCTGACATTTTGCTTCAACCAGGATTCTTGGCTTTGAGCTTCTACCAGGATTATTTCTAGCTCACGATACCATGAAAAAAAACAAGACTGTGGGTGAATATTGCATCTATTGAGTAGTATTGAAAGAATGAATTACAAGATTAACTTGAGCACCTATTTATACAAGTTAGAAGGGAGGAATTCTGTTTTAACAGAATCCTGATACTAAGCTAATTCTGTTTTAACAGAATCCTGATACTAAGCCTAGAGAAACTGAGTCTGTTGAAACAGACTAACAGACTAGGGACATAATTCTTCAAAAAGAAAGAGGTACAAATTTTGCTAAATTTGCAATATTAATTAATTAGAGAAACAGCAAATACCATAAAAATAATTAGACAAACACCGTTTTGGGGGCAAAGAGAGAGGCAAAAGAGTTGTTGAGTCCCCTTCTAAGACCATCAGGGATAAAAAAAAATTACATTTTCAATTAATCATACATAGATTACTCCATGTATGACTAATTATTACAAAAGTTAAAGATTTTCAATAATATGATAGTCCATGATTAGTTGACATATTCCAATTAAATCCAAATATAATTTAATTTCAGGAAAAAAAAAATACTGATTAAAGATAGAACCTCACTGCAAAAATGATAACACTACACACTTTCCATTGTTTAGATATGCAAAAATTAATATGAAACTGTGCAAGCTCACAGAAGAAACTAGAACATAAAACATCACAATTCTCTTATAACTCAGTATTTTTTTTCCCCAACATGTATGCATTGTTTGTCTCTCATTCTCTAAATATTGTTTAATAAAGTAAAATACACTCAAGGCATGTAACCCTGGCTTGCTTGTTGCTTCTCATACTCTTCCATAGTGTCAAATTCATTTGGATACTGCCTTTTCTCATAATAACCTTCATTCTCAGTGCTTCCCCTCTCTGATTCATACACATTATTAAGGTTGTAATTCTCATCATTAGTATTCACATGATAATAGTACTTACCATTCTCCAAGAACCTTGTGTCACTCATTCCTTCTCTCTTCCTCTCATAGCCATTCTCATTATAGTTGTAGTTGTTGGAGTAACTATCTACATAATTCTTGTTGTAGCCATTGTTGTAATTGTTCTTGTACTCTTGGTTGTTGTTGTTGTTTCTGTCCACTTCATTGTTGTTGTTGTAGAAGTTGGTCTTGGGGTAACCTGTTTTGTATTTCTCATCAGTGAAGTCTTCATTGAGAAGCTCATTTTCAAAGGTTGTGGTAGTAGTAGGAGTCTCCTTGGTGGGAGAATATTGGTTAGAATCACTTTCACTTCCATAAAGGCCATACCCTTCTCCACTGTCAACAAAACCAGGATCTGGAGCTGGCCCTGATACTATTATTGATCCTTGTTCTGGTGCAGATGCTGGGGTTGGTGATGGTGTTGATGCTGGTGTTGGTGATGGTGTTGGTGCTGTTATTGGTGATGGAGATTCAGCTTTGACATTGTAGATGGTTTTGAAATGTGTGAAAAAGTTAAAGAATTTGCCTTCTCTGGCTTGAATTTGATGGGAGAGAACAAGAACTAAGAGCAAGAAGAAAGAGAGTTGGGATCCAAAAGAAGCCATTTTGGAACAGACAATGAGAGATGACTGTTAACAAAATCAATTTTTTAGGCTCATTTTTATAGAGAGAACATTGCTTCTAAATCAAAGGCCGGGTAATTATGCGGGGATTGTGGATGTGGGGTAGGGTTATAATGACCTATAAGCCATGCTGCATGTGCCAAGTCTGTAAATTTCAGCATGGGAGACACACAGATATATAGTGCAGATTGCAGAGACAGCACACTTGTTTTAGTCAAAAAGTGGGGTTTTTTCTTTTCTTTTTCTTTTGCTTTTTTTAACTACTGAGATAAACCCCTCTTTTGCTATCTGAATTCCAAAAATAATTGGTAGACCTACCACAATCCTTTGTCGTCCTAGTTTGTTAGGGAACTAAAATGAAAATGAATGTTGATTGTAAAAAAGGAAGAAAAAGAATGAAGACAAAGTTGGGTGGGAGTGTGAAACTTGGAAACTCGGAAGCCACATTGCAGGGTCACTCTGCTCACTTGTGGTACTTATTTCACTGAAGTGTGAATTAGTCTTAGCTTCATAAGGAAATAATCTTGACGAGACACTTAGGTGGTTGGACCACTCCATTTAGATGAACTCACGAATCAAACTTAGTATCGTATGTAAAGGATTTGGAACCCTTCAATTTATATCAACCCATATAGGTGATGCTTTACACTCTACATGCAAAGCACCAAAGGTAAAATCTCATAAACCCAAAGGTGCAATCCGGTGTAAATTAAGAGGAATGATATTTGAACATAAAAATGATGTCCAACATCTTTTATAAAAGTATCTCTCCCGACTTATTTCCTGTATTATTCTCTCTTATCATATATTTCATTACTCTCAAAACACCCATGACATCTATGATGTCTATACAAGATATCCATCCAAATATCTTTACTCTAAACTCTAAATTAACATAGTTAGACTGTGTTTAGATTCTTTTCAAAGGAACCTTTGTCCACAAGCTGCACCATCATTATAATAAATTTTTACATGTCAATCAATTATGAATTGTTTTGTCATTGAAAATATTTTACTCTTATAATAATTATATCAAAAATTACACATAAGATAAATGGTGATTTTGTTATGAGATGTCTTTTGCACCACTTTAAAATAATCAAATTCATGGCCCACGATAGTTGAAGGCTTCTAGCTCATCAATTAAAGAAGTACTACTACAAAAAGCGTTGGTTGTTAACTGGATATTTGTTTTAGATTTTGATAGAATTGATTTTGGAAGAATTGATTTTGAAAAAATCAAGATTTAAAAAATTGATTTGTGTTTAATAATAATATTTTAAAAGTAGGTTTAGATGAATTGATTTTGTTTGGATGATAAAGTAAAATCAATTTTGAAATGTAAATATATAGAATTTTGTGGATCTTACATCTAGAATCAATTATTTTCAACAGAAAAACTAAAATTTTTTGTTTCCATAAAACTCAATCTTACCCATTAAAAATCAATTATTTCTAACTGAATTTTGCACCCAAACACTCCAATTACTATAGCAATTGGGGTTTGGATGCTAAAACCACGTTTCGACGGCTAATCAAAGAGGCACTAAGTGTGTGTTTGGTTCCACTTCTAGAGGCACCAGAACTGCTTCTGCACCTGTCAAACGTAATTCTGGTAATAAAAGAGGTGTTTGGCAATACGTTTGTGGAATCAATTTTGCATCCAGAATTGATTCTACCAGAAGCAGCTTGGAGTAGTTTTTGCTTTTGAATTGAAAAATTACACTAGGTTTTACATCAAACTTGCTTTCAAAGTAAAAACATCCAAACAAAAATTACTTTACTTCAAACTCAATTGTATTGAAATCAATTCTACAAAATCTATTCCATCTAAAATCACGTTTGTCAAACGTTCATCCAAACACGTACTAAGTTGGCTGAATGACTGCCATGATTAGTTGAAGGCAGGTTTTGCATTTTTTTATGTTCGATTTGTTTTGCAGTGATGTTGAAGGAACATGACATTTTACTTTGGAGACTGTGGCGTGATCAGCGGGAGACCAATTGAAAAACAATGACAGAATGGGGACATTTGGTATTGAACATGCCTTTTGTGATGGGTGGGTGGGAGAACATTTTGACGTTACATTTGAAGTCTGCTCCACAAAATTAGAAGAATTTTTGGAAACAAGTCAAATTTTAGGCCATGTTTAGTTTCTTTTCAATTTCATGTTTTTATTTTCTATCTTCAAAAATAATTATAAAACTATCATCTTATTTTCATTCTATTTTCTGTTTTCAGAAATTTATACAGGAAATACTAAAAAAAACTTTTTCTATTTTCATTATTTCCTATACAACCTTTGGAAACATGAAATATAATGAAAATAAGATGCTGGGAAAGTGATCTTACTATTTGATTATTTTGAAAATGGGTTGTATGTCATTCAGGCTATGTTAGCCCAAGATTATTGGGTAGCATCATACTAAATTTTAGTGTTTTACTGGGCCAATTCGATAGGTCCAGAACATAGTCTGTTATCCGTTTCTTAATTTCGCATGTGGAAGTATGAGCTTCGGATATTGAGCAAACCCCAAAGTAAAACACACTAATGATAGATAATCCAAATCTAAAGCCCACTGTCCACTGTTGTAGGACCACACCCTATTGATACACATCCACCACCCAAGTCCATACCCTATTACTCAACATCAAATGCCAGCCCTAGAGTAAACTCTAAACAACAATGATATTTATAGACTGTTTTTTATATTAGTTTTTAGTTATAAAATAAAATATTTTTTATAAGAAAAATACACGCTCTCTCTTTCTTTTTATCAAAATAAATAAATTATAACTAAAGATATTAGAAAAGGTACCGAACATTCATTTAAAAGTAAAACACATGACCAAAGTAAAATATAAAATGAGGTTTTTTAACGTGCACTTAGAGTATATCTTAAGAAATTAAAAAATAGTATTTATTATTTGTTTAAATTACTTAAAGAACCATGTATTGAATATAGTTTTAAATTTTTAAAGTATTAAATACTTGTACTTTTTATCTAATATTTTTTTCGGCATCTAAACACGTATCCTTAAGGTGAAATTTAATAGAACCATCCAAGATAAATTAGACGATCGGAAAAAGAAATTATTGCAAAAGCTAACCTTGACTTGCACAAAAAAAAAAAAGCTGATCTTGATAATAGGATGTCATAGAGGCGGGGTAGGGAGTTCCATCCCGCTCACTATCCCATTTCTAGTTCTTTAATTTCCTCATCCTCATCTCCAACCCCGATCCCCGTCACGAGAAGTAATTTTCCATGTCTTTGTTTCCCGCAGATCCCAACAAGGACTCCAGAGAGGGTAACTAGTGCAAACCCAAATCATAACTTTCTCGTTGTCAATGCATCTTTCCTTCACTATAATCCCCTTTCGATTGCATTAAATCACTCAGCCCCACCTTGTTGTTGCCAGCGTCGTGAAAGTCGTTCGATATCCCTTTATACAACCGCTTTTGAATTTCAGAACACTGAGCCCACTTTTGCTTTCAATAATTTACAAAAAATTTGTAAAGGAAATTAATTTAATAGAGTGACAGGTTTTGTCACTATGTTTGACGTTGTAGCTTCTGATTGATTGTAAAGAGAAATACTTTAAGTTTTTTTTATTCAAGTAATAAAATAAATATATATAGGGTACCTTACGAAAATACTCGAGGATAGGTAATCCAAGGAACAGGGGTATGATCCCATCCCCATTCCCAAATTTCTTTTTTGAGGAATTTCTCCCCATTCTCGTCCCCACGGGAAAAAAAAGTCATCGCCCTGCTGACCCCAAACAAAGCTATCCCCGCGGGGATCCCGTGTTCCGATAAAAACTGCTATCCCTACGACAAGATTGTTTTCCTTAGATTGTAGGATAACAAGGATTATGATTTGGGCAGCTTGTTAAACGAAAACCAATGATTAATTGAGTGCATTGAATTGGTGGAGTTGGACGCGCGGTGGTGGAGTGGTCGGTGAGGATTGACTCGCGGTGGTGGGGTAACGGTGGGAGTGGACGCGTGGTGGTGGGTGGTGGTGGAGATTAGAAAGTATGTGTTGAGGATAAGGGTAAACTTTTAAATAAATCCTTATAGTTCCAAAGTTTGTAAACAAGTCCTTATACTTTTTTAAAAAAATAAATAAACCACTACATATAAATAAGTTTTTAATTAAACTTTCACTAATTACAAAAATTTTAAAACTAAATACTTCAAATTATATATATCGAACCTAACTTGATCCCATAAACCAATGATATGAGAGCCAAACCGGACCGGCCGGTCAAATCGGTCAGACCGTGAACCGGTCTCTTTTTCGGCTCTGGGTAGAGGTCAAAGTTGTGACACCCGGTGCCGACGAGGGCGAGGAGTGGTCGCCGATGCAAGAAGGCACGGACAATGAGCGGCTCCTGGCAGGCTTCTAGGCGGAGGGCCACATGAATGAACCGATAACACACCGGAATGAGAGGGATCCTGAGATTGTGTAGGTATGTGACTATACAGTTGAGGATGACTTATATAAATTGATTGGTACTACCTACACCAACAAGATGCATCTTCTTTTTGGTAGTCCGTCACTTAAGAAATCCACAATTAAGCGTGCTTGACTTGGAGCAATTATATGATGGGTGACATCCTAGGAAGTTTTCCCAGGAAGCGTGTAAGTGAGGACAGAGCGTGCTGAAAAGACCCGTGTTGGTTTGTGGGGATAGTCGTCAATCCATAAAGCAGTCATGGATGTTATAAATGGTATCAGAGCGACACCTCTCCCAGTACGGTGTGGTTCGGGAACGAACCAAGCGGAAGAGGGTGGGCATGTGACACCTAGTGCCGACGAGGGAGGGGAGTGGTCGCTGGTGCAAGAAGGCACAGACAACGAGCGGCTCCTGGCAGGCTTCTAGGCAGAGGGCACATGAATGAACCGATAACACACCGGAATGAGAGGGATCCTGAGACTGTGTAGATATGAGACTATACAGTTGAGGATGGCTTATATAAATTGATTGATACTACCTATACCAACAGATGCATCTTCTTTTTTATAGTCCATCACTTAAGAACTCCATAGTTAAGCGTGCTTGACTTGGAGCAATTATGGGATGGGTGACCTCCTGAGAAGTTTTCCTAGGAAGTGTGTGATTGAGGACAAAGCACGCTGAAAAGACTCGTGTTGGTTTGTGGGGACAGTCGTCAATCCATAAAGCAGCCAGGGATGCTACAGATTGTATCAAAGCGGAACCTCTCCCAGTATGGTGTGGTTCGGGGACGAACCAAGGGGAAGAGGGTGGGCATGTGACACCCGATGCCGACGAGGGAGGGGGGTGGTCGCTGGTACAAGAAGGCACAGACAACGAGCGGCTCCTGGAAGGCTTCTAGGCGGAGGGCACATGAATGAACCGATAACACACCGGAATAAGAGGGATCCTGAGACTGTGTAGGTATATGACTATACAGTTTATGATGGCTTATATAAATTGATTGGTACTACCTATACCAACAAGATGGTTCTTTTTTTAATAGTCCATCACTTAATAACTCCACAGTTAAGTGTGCTTGACTTGGAGCAATTATTGGATGGGTGACCTCCAGGGAATTTTTCCTAGGAAGCGTGTGAGTAAGGACAAAGCACGCTGAAAATACCCATGTTGGTTTGTAGGGACAGTCGTCAATCCATAAAGCAGTCAGGGATGTTACAAATGGTATCAGAGTGGCACCTCTACCAGTACGGTGTGGTTCGGGGACGAACCAAGCTGAAGCTGGTGGGCATGTGACACCCGGTGCCCACTAGGGCGGGGAGTGGTCGCCAATGCAAGAAGGCACAGACAAGGAGCGGCTCCTGACAGGCTTCTAAGCGGAGGGCCACATGAATGAACCGATAACACACCGAAATGAGAGGGATCCTGAGACTGTGTAGGTATAGGACTATACAGTTGAGGATGACTTATATAAATTGATTGGTACTACCTATACCAACAAGATGCATCTTCTTTTTGGTATTCCATCACTTAAGAACTCCACAGTTAAGCGTGCTTGACTTGGAGCAATTATGTGATGTGTGACCTCCTGGGAAGTTTTCCCATGAAGCGTGTGAGTGAGGACAAAGCATGCTGAAAAGACCCGTGTTGATTTGTGGGGACAGTCGTCAATCCATAAAACAACCAGGGATGTTACAAATTATATCAGAGCGGCACCTTTCCCAGTATGGTGTGGTTCGGGGACGAACCAAACAGAAGCTGGTGGATATGTGACACCTGGTGCCGGCGAAGGCGGGGAGTGATCGCCGGTGCAAGAAGGCCGGGATAAGGAGCGGCTCCTGGCATACTTTTAGGGGGAGGACCAAATTGTTAAGTCTCTAAAATGTCTGATGTGCATTTCCCTAAGTTTTGATGAGAACTGAACATTGGTTAATGATTTAATTAACCTTCATATTAGTTGTTAACTTGTAAATCTAGCGTGCAGATTAAAACTGTAAGAATCATCCGTCCAACACTGAAATAATAGAATCATCCGTCCAACACAAGTGATTGAAGCGCACGTCCAACACAAGTGATAGAAGCACATGTCCAACACAAGTAATTGAAGCGCACGTCCAACACTGAAGTAATTGAAGCGCACGTCCAACATAAGTGATAAAAGCGGGGCGTCCAGTAAAGTGATACAAGCGCTCGTCCCCTAAAGTGACAAAAGCGCTCGTCTACTAAAGTGACAAAAGCGCTCATCTATTAAGGTGACAGAAGCGCTCGTATACAAAAGTGACAGAGGTGCTCGTCCACTAGAGTAACAGAGGCGCTCGTCCACTAAGGTATCAGAAGCGCTCGTCCACACAAGTATTTGGACTTGCTAAGTCCTTAATGAAAAGCTCAGTCCAATGATGTGACATATGGAGCTCGTCTACTAGGTTACGTTCAACCAGTTAAAGGAGTATCCGTCCAATGACGTGGGATATGGAGGTCATCTACTAGCCCGTCCGAATGTAAAATCTTAAATGGCTAGATGGACGCGGTTATTTTCAAGATGGACGCGCTTATCTTATGAACGTGAAATCTATAAGAATTATCAGAATCTTTTTTCAAGAACCACAATCAAGAAAAGTCAGAAGTTACTCTCTCAAGCAACCTCGGTTATCATAACCAAAGACCAGTTAAAGAATGCTTCCAACATGCTTTATTCCCTAGTACCTCTGATCCTTACACGAAAAGGGAATTGTACTCATCAAAGTACAAAAAGCTCTCTGCACAACTCTGATATGGCTGTATCACGATGCATAAAGCCATGATCCTTCATGTTAGAGTTCAACCAACGTTCCTATTGCATTAATGGCTGCCCAGAACGACTCTATTGCATTTAATGAAGTTCTGCTTGAAACCAACATATGAGGGAATGTCTCTAACGGATCCTAAATGATTGAAGACTATAAATACATAAGTCATTGAAGATGAAGTATAGAGAATACACATAGCATTTAAAGAGCCATTACTCTATGCATTAATATCTTCATTCTTCCATTCTGTATTCTTCAATCATTTGAAGTTATTACGCAGACTTTCCTAAGCTTTACATTTAAACCACTCTCTGAGTGTTAGTGAAATTTATGTCTGTGTGAAGTTGTATTTATTACAAACCAAATCTCTCAAACAAACCTGAGTGAGCCTGACGAGGCTAAGTGTGCAAAGGATACTTGTCTTGAGCCTGAAGAGACTAGGTGTGCAAAGAATACTTGTTTTGGAGCCTGAAGAGGCTAGGTGTGCAAACAATACTTAGAGTCTGTAACCTGATCAGTTATAGTGGATAAATCTTGGTGCTACCAAGGACTGGACGTAGCTTTTGGCTTTGAAGAGTGAACCAGAATAAATAACTATGTCAATCTCTCTTTCTTTTTAATTTCTCTAGTTGCTTTAAATTTTCTTATACGTTTATCAAGTGGTGTGTTTGCCAAAGTCACTGTAAAAATTTCATCAGAAAGGTCACCTGTCTGTCACGTATCTTTCCAATCATCTGAACCTAGCTTCTGTATGTGAAAAGATTTCAACTTTGTTTAAATTCTGATAGACACAATTCAACCCCCCTTCTCGTGTTTATAGTCGTCTATTTCACACATGAATGAACCGATAACACATCGGAATGAGAGGGATCCTGAGAATGTGTACGTATGTGACTATACAGTTGAGGATGACTTATATAAATTGATTGGTACTACCTATACCAACAAGACACATCTTCTTTTTGATAGTCCATCACTTAAGAACTCCACAGTGAAGCGTGCTTGACTTGGAGCAATTATGGGATGGGTGACCTCCTGGGAAGTTTTCCGAGGAAGCGTGTGAGTGAGGACAAAGCACGCTGAAAAGACCCGTGTTGGTTTGTGGGAACAGTCGTCAATCCATAAAGCAGTCAGGGATGTTACAAATGGTATCAGAGCGGCACATCTCCCAGTACGGTGTGGTTCGGGGACGAACCAAGCGGAAGCAGGTGGGCATGTGACACCCGATGCCGACGAGGGCGGGGAGTGGTCGCTGGTGCAAGAAGGCACAGACAAGGAGCGACTCCTAGCAGGCTTCTAGGCGGAAGGCACATGAATGAACTGATAACATACCGGAATGAGAGGGATCCTGAGACTGTGTAGGTATGGGACTATACAGTTGAGGATAGCTTATATAAATTGATTGGTACTACCTATACCAACAAGATGCTTCTTCTTTTTGATAGTCCATCACTTAAGAACTCAACAGTTAAGCGTGCTTGACTTGGAGCAATTCTGGGATGGGTGACCTCCAAGGAAGTTTTCCTAGGAAGCGTGTGATTAAGGACAAAGCACGCTGAAAAGACCCGTGTTGGTTTCTGGGGACAGTCGTCAATCCATAAAGTAGCAAGGGATGTTACAAATGGTATTGATAAGCCGCTGGCTCGTCTAGTTTTATGACTAGTATGACCGTGGTTTTGTGCTAATTATATATCATTTTCGCCCAAATTAGACTTGATTGTCTTTAAGCAGCATTTTGAGTCTGTAAAGTATTTTTAGGTTAATTTAGTTGATTTAGAGTTAAATAAAGCACTTATGTTATATCTTGTTTTCAGGTTAATAAAAAGAAGCAGTTCTGGAGTGCTTCGCCCCGCGAGAAGGCATTCGCCTCGTGAACCTGAAGCGCGACTGTTCCAGAATTTTCAATCCTTTCTGTCTCGCCCCGCGAATCCATTACTCGCCTCGCGAGACTGAAGACCAGAAGCCATGACTTTTCCATTCCTCGCCACTCGAGCCGTACTTCGCCTCGCGAGAAGACCAAACGATGCAGACTGTTCATGATATTCGCCTCGCAAGACAGTGTTCGCCTCGCGAGACACTGGAATCCAGAACGTGTATATAAGCATGTTTGAAGGGGAATCTGAGTAGGCAGTGGTAGTAGTTTATCTTCTTTTCTTAGGTTTACAGTCTTGTGTTTTCTTTTGTAATGGAGAGCTAGTATCCTTTGATTAATCTACTGCGATTGGGTTCCATTTATGCTTGAGATTTTGTAATTTCTGAACTTTATGCTATTCTCTTTCAATACTTGTTTTATATATTTGTTTGCTTAATTCAGGAGTGTATAGAATTTGTCTTGATTTGTTTCGATGATGTTATGTTCCTATACTTAATCGCGGTTGCTTAATTCGCGTGTGTTCGTTCATGTTCGCTTAGTTCATGAGTGCTTCACCCCGTTTGCTCAATTCGGGAATAGGAACATATGTCTCGTAGCATTGGTTTCGCTTGTTAATTGATGTTACAATCGAAAAGAGAGTAGAATCCGCTTAGGGCTTGGAATTATATGAACCGATGATAGTGGGAACCCGAGAACAGTAGGTTAATCGCTTTAGCTTATTTGGTAATTGTTTAGTTTACATTGTCTTTCTGCTTTGTTTTCTTTATTCAATTCCAAATCCAAAACCCCCCAAAACTGATTTTTGTGTTAAAATAACAACAATCTAAGAGTCCTTGTGAGACGATATCCGAGTTGTCGCCCTAAACTACATTTTTACAAACCGCTCGCTTTTTGGCGCGTGCTCGACAGCGCGACCAAAAATTGGCGCTGTTGCCGGGGACTCTTGTTGTTATTGACAGAAAATAAAATTAAAAAAAAAACTTTTGCATTACTGAATTAGTTTTGTCTGCTTTGTCTGGTTATGAATCTTAGTACTGCTATGGATAATTTCCTGTTTGGTGATATGCCTAATGTTGATTATAAGCCACCACCATGCATGTATTATCCTGATTTTAGTAAACCACCATCATGCACAAATTATCCTAATTTTGCTGGAAGTTATGAATTTAGCAGTGGTTTTAACAAGAATTGTGTGAATGAGGTCCATAGCGCTTCTTCCATCCAGGCCCTTGAGAATCGAATGGATGAGCTCACTTCTTTGGTAAAGCAATTGGCAATGGATAGGATTCAGCCTGCAAGGTTGTGCGGCATGTGTAGTTTTCTTGAGCACCCGTATGATGCATGCCCCATTCCGAGAGAAGAGTTAGTCATTGATTTGCCTCAAGCTTATGCAGTCCATCCTTACAATCAAGGCAACAATCAAAACCGGTGCAGCGTTCCTGACCTCTCCAATGATGAGTACCACCCCAGCTGGGGACCCGAAGTGACCACCTCTGCACCTTCCGGACCTTCACTAGAGGACCTGTTCAAGCAAATGACTGAACAAGTGACTGACCAAATGACTACATTTTTTCAGCAGCAATTCGGACAGTTTCAAAGCAAGAAATGATGCTAGCATTAATACTCTTGACAAGTCAATGGGACTACACTGCAAACTCCACATCCCCTTGAAGAACATACAGATTCACAAATAGATGTTCTTGCCAATACCTCTTTTGAACACAATTTTAATAATGATGTCAAGAACACTTCTGTTGATGAACTGTGTGTTGAATCTCCATATATTCATACCTTCCCTGATTCTATTTATTATACTTCATGTGCTGATTGTACTGACACTGCTTTGTGTATATCATGTTTTGAAAGGTATGAAGAGCAAAACCTCCATATGGAACTGGAGACATATGAGGTTGAGGGTCCTATTCACACAGAAAATGAGGATCAGGAGGACATCTGCTTCACCATGCTTGAGGATAATGAAGAACCTTTGGAATTAGATGCATGTGTTGAAAGTGATGGGGTGGATGAACTGTGTGCTGAAATTCCGGACATTGCACCTCTACTAATTCAGTTTCTTGTACTACATGTACTTGATCGTACTAACTCTAACCTTTCTGTGGTGTGTGCTGAGAATTCTGCAGGTTTAACAGGTGATGGATTTATCAGTGCAGTGAATTAAGATCATGCAGAAGTTGAAGCAGCACCAGAAACACTCTCTACCTGTTTGCCACCTTCCCCTTTGGAAAAACCGATGATGGAATTCAAGCCTATAGATTTTGCACCATGGCCAGTCCAAGAGGTTGAACCCCGATTTTATTGGGAGGACTTTATGGACAAAGTTGAGAAAGAGGTCAATTGTGACCTGAGAGGGAGTGAGAAGTCCGCCGCACTTGGCGGAGGTACCATGATTATCAGGCGCCCGCTCTCATCCTTATGTTGTAGGCCATGGGATCCGGGAGGTTCATACTGCAATTTGGGCATTCTGTGGCCGCTGTATCACAGACAGTGGGATCCTGGTGGAACCGCCCCCATGAGTTTTCTCTGAACCTTACTCTTTTTAATTGTTTTGCTTTGCTTTATATTTTGTTTTGTTTTTCTTTTAGCTCCTGAATAATTTGAGAAGATCAGGAGTATTTGTGTGTTGAGTCTTGTGTCGGCAAGCTTGATTGGTATTGATTAATTTTTGCATAGATGGATTGCATGTTATGTGTTGACTGTTTCCCCCTAGGTTGAAAAAAATTTTGAATTTGAAAATTGATCCCCATGAGAAAAATTGAAAACTGAACTTTGAGATTTTGTTGTGATGGCATGATTTATGATAAGTTTGGGGTGAAGGGAAGCACACACTAGGGATAGAATCTCTGTCAAACAATTTGCAAATAATGTTCAGGTGAGGATTTGAGCCTCCAACATGTTTTAAACTGTGTGAGAATCACTTTTAAGTTGCACTTTCCTGAATTTGCTTGAATCTCTACTTGGTTTGCATGTTTATGTGTTTGCTTCAGATGATTTAGGAATTTTCTTTGTAAATAACTACTTAGCCTAAAATAACCGTCCCTAATGCATGTTCCTTAGTTAGCCCCATTGAGCCTAATTAGCCTGTTAATTCTTGATAACCTTATGTTATGAGCTAAAATCTGAAAAACCATGTTAACCCGATCTTAGGATTAGGAGAGCATGGAAGCTTAGTAAGAGATTGGTTGCAAGAAACTAAGTTTGGGGTGGCTACCCGGTGCAATGTGTTGTTTGGGATTGGGAAAAAGAAAAAAAAAAGAGAGAAAAAAAGAAAAAAAGAAAAAGAAAAGCAAAGTGTAAAAATGAAAAAAAAAAAGAATTAGAAGGAATGGCTGTAGTCACCCAAAGCATAAAGAAAAATGAAAAAAGGAATCTGAGTGGAAATTCAAAGTGTAAAAAGTTTCATGCTCTCTTAGTTCCTAGGGTCTTTAGCCTAGTTCCTTTGTATATCCTACCCTTAGCCAGGCCCCATTACAACCCATAAAAGACCTTTTGATGTTGCATGCATGTTTTCTGTGGGAATCATTTTGATATGAAAACCAAATTTATGGGAAGTGTTCTTAAAAGTGAAATTGAGTGAAATGTTGATTGCCTGACACAAACTGATCGATTGAGTGAAACACTAAATGCCCTTGTGAGGAAGGCGATTGTTTGAATTTGGTGATCTCCCTCTTGTGTAACTTGGATCCCTTGCTTAGATTAATGATTGTTTGAATGATGAAATTCTCAAATGTTTAGAGTAAATGCATGTGGGGATTGCTTTGTTTGGAAGGGGGGAACATTGAAGGAAAAATTATTTTGATGAATTGCTTGAAATTTGTGCAAAGTTGATTAAATCCTTAAGCTTGCCATGTCTTGAGTCTTTTTGATTTTTAAGTTTTAGTTTGCTTGGGGACAAGAAAAGTTTAAGTTTGGGGTATTTTGATAAGTCGTGGCTCATCTAGTTTTATGACTAGTATGACCGTGGTTTTGTGCTAATTATATATCATTTTCGCCAAAATTAGACTTGATTGTCTTTAAGCAGCATTTTGAGTGTGTAAAGTATTTTTAGGTTAATTTAGTTGATTTAGAGTTAAATAAAGCACTTATGCTATATCTTGTTTTCGAGTTAATAAAAAGAAGCAGCCTGGAGTGCTTCGCCCATGAAGGCATTTGCCTCACGAACCTCGAGCGTGACTGTTCCACATTTTCAATCCTTTCTGTCTCGCCCGCCCGCGAATCCATTACTCGCCTCGCGAGACCGAAGACCAAAGCCATGACTTTTCCATTCCTCACCACGCGAGTCATACTTCGCCTCGCGAAAGACCAAACGATGCGGACGTGCATGATATTCGCCTCGCGAGACAAGTGTTCACCTCGCGAGACACCGGAATCCGAACGTGTATATAAGCCTGTTTGAAGGGGAATCTGAGTAGGCAGTGGTAGTAGTTTATCTTCTTTTCTTAGGTTTACAGTCTTGTGTTTTCTTTTGTAATGGAGAGCTAGTCTCCTTTGATTAATCTACTGCGATTGGGTTCCATTTATGCTTGAGGTTTTGTAATTTCTGAACTTTATGCTATTCTCTTTCAATACTTGTTTTATATATTTCTGTTTGCTTAATTCAGGAGTATATAGAATTTGTGTTGATTTGTTTCGATGATGTTATGGTCCTATACTTAATCGCGGTTGCTTAATTCGCGTGTGTTCGTTCATGTTCGCTTAGTTCATGAGTGCTTCACCCCGTTTGCTTAATTCGGGAATAGGAACATATGTCTCATAGCATTGGTTTCGCTTGTTAATTGATGTTACAATCGAAAAGAGAGTAGAATCCGCTTAGGGCTTGGAATTATATGAACCGATGATAGTGGGAACCCGAGAACAGTAGGTTAATCGCTTTAGCTTATTTGGTAATTGTTTAGTTTACATTGTCTTTCTGCTTTGTTTTCTTTATTCAATTCCAAATCCAAAACCCCCCAAAACTGATTATTGTGTTAATAACAACAACCTAAGAGTCCTTGTGAGACGATATTCGAGTTGTCGCCCTAAACCACATTTTTACAAATCGCTCGCTTTTTGGCGCGTGCGCGACAGCGCGACCAGGTATCAAAGCCGCACCTCTCCCAGTACGGTGTGGTTCGGGGACGAACCAAACAGAAGCTGGTGGACATGTGACATCTGGTGCCGACGAGGGCGGGGAGTGGTCGCCGGTGCAAGAAGGCACGGATAAGGAGCGACTCCTGACAGACTTCTAGGAGGAGGGTCACATGAATGAACCGATAACACACCAGAATGAGAGGGATCTGAGACTGTGTAGGTATGGGACTATACAGTTGAGGATGGCTTATATAATTTGATTGGTACTACCTATACCAACAAGGTGCTTTTTCTTTTTTATAGTCCGTCACTTAAGAACTCCACAGTTAAGCGTGCTTGACCTGACCTGAAGTAATTATGGGATGGGTGACCTCCTGGGAATGTTTATCAGGAAGCATGTGAGTGAGGAAAAAACATGCTGAAAATACCCCTGTTGGTTTGTGGGGACAGTCGTCAATCCATAGAGCAGCCAGGGATGTTACAAATGGTATCAGAGCGGCACCTCTCCCAGTACGGTGTGGTTCGGGGACGAACCGAGTGGAAGCTGGTGGGCATGTGACACCTGGTGCCGACGAGGGCGGGGAGTGGTCGCCGGTGTAAGAAGGCACGGACAAGGAGCGGCTCCTAGCGGGCTTCTAGGCGGAGGGCCACATTAGTGAACCGATAACACACCACCGGAATGAGAGGGATCCCAGAGCACGTGTAGGTATGTGATTATACAATTGAGGATGGCTTATATAAATTGATTGGTACTACCTATACCAACAAGATGCATTTTTTTTGGTAGTCCATCACTTAAGAACTCCACGATTAAGCGTACTTGACTTGGAGCAATTCTTGGAGCACACTAAAAATACCCGTGTTGGTTTGTAGGGAGAGTCGTCAATCCATAAAGCAGTCAGGGATGTTACAAAAGCCATTCTCACGGTCAGACCAGTTTAAACCGATCAAAAACGGATCGAACAGGGTTAAACCCCAGCTCCGGCTTTCTTAAAAAAATAAATACAATAGTGCATAACTTAAACGTTATAAGTTACACTATTATAGAGGTTCACATCAGAAACTTACTTGGAGAGAGAAACTTGGTTTTGTTAATAGGTATGTTTAGTATGTTTTCTGGTAATTTTTTATTTATATTACATGTTATATAATTTATGAGAAAATTTTATGTTATTTATACATACATGTGAGTGTATGTATGCATATGACATCATCCGGATCGAAACTTTTTTCGGATTTTGTGTGGTCCAGCTTTAACAACATTCCTTTAAACTATATAACATTTCCAGCAACACTTTTTGGACTGATTGTAACACGGTCAGTATTCAATATTAGGAGGAGGAAAAAAGAAAGGAAAGGGAGATAAAATTAAGTAGTGAAAAATTGAGTTAATTGAAGGAGGAAAAACAAAATAAAGACATAGTCAACGTCAACGTGGGAAATAAGAAAGTAATCGGACGGTGACCAACTAACCCTGTGCAAGTTGTGCTCCATGAAACTAAAAGGAAACTTCCAGACAGTGAAATACCAATAGTGACCCCACAACTCTATTTACAAACAAGTCTCGGGTACTAATAAATTATGAGATTTGGCA
Source organism: Sophora flavescens (assembly GCA_030762895.1). Classification (NCBI taxonomy): domain Eukaryota; kingdom Viridiplantae; phylum Streptophyta; class Magnoliopsida; order Fabales; family Fabaceae; genus Sophora; species Sophora flavescens. The sequence continues at coordinate 147,597,429 of CM061066.1, read as the reverse complement.
AGGGCATTTCAGTCTACGAGTAAGTCTTCGTAGACGGCACTCGTTATTGTAATGCGTCCGCGTCACGGTGGTTTTCTTAATAAAATTCAACAAAATACAACAAACACGCTTAATCGCATATATAAGGCAATTTCCACTTCCCCCACTCATCCTTCTTCACATTATTATTCATAGAAGTTAGAACATAAATTGCAACAGAAACGATATGGAAGATGAAGGTTGCGAATGCAGGCCATTGGGCTTCTTGCTTGGATTGCCCTTTGCTTTATTGGCTTTGGCTTTGTCTCTTGTGGGTGCAGTTATCTGGGTTCTTGGGTACGTAATTTTTTTTGAAAAATTCTATCTTTTTTATTATTTTTGTTTCTCTTTCGTTAATTTTATTATCTGGGTTGATGTTCAATCTTTATCTTATTTGTTTTAATTACATTCATAGGTCACTAGTCAATCTTGCACTATGTCTCTTTTTTTCTTTCTTATGATTTTTTTTTTCTGATTTTTCTTTTTTTTTCTTTTTGGTATTAATTCAGGTCGATATTGAGTTGCTTGTGCCCATGTTGCATTTGCTGCGCCGGGTTGGCCAATTTGGCTGTGAGTCTTGTAAAGCTTCCAGTTCGAATTCTCAGATGGTTCACTCGCCAAATTCCTTGTTAAAGGATGTACATTTTATTTTTCACCTACCCCTTCCTTAGTACATGTTTGACTTGTTTGTAGCAATTCTTTGCCCCTTTATTTTATTTAGTTTTTTTTATATTTTTTTTGAGATTTGCCCATTTTACATTAATTGAATTGATTATGATCTTCAATCGTTTATACCGTTGTACTTGATTCTTTCTTGATATACAGAATAAGATAGAAGGCAGATTACTAATTTATATGATTTTTCTCTCTTTTGCTTAATCATGGTTGATATTTCAATCACATATGACAACTATAATGATGAGTTGGAGCACCAAACTAATTAGTGACAAACACATTGGGAACAACCATTCCCTTTCATGTTAGAGAGATAAATATACAAAAACAACTTTGCATTTGTATGCAATAAAACTTGTTTTTTTTATCTTTATCTCTCCTAACATGAGAGGAAAAAGGAGAGAATAAAAGGAGAGGATCCAAATCCGTTGATTTGTTATCTCGCCCAATTGTTCTTGCTAAAGATTTGTTATCTCGGCTAAGTGAATTTGATCGTAAAGTAACCTACATTTCTCCATATCTCCCATCTCTACTTATAGTAGTTTCATAAGTCAGTCGTTTAATTGTTTCTATCACCATTACCCGACCTCTCTAATTTCTCGTGCGACCTATTTAATCCTTGGGCCATAGGTTAAACAGGAACTCAACCCTAAACATGTGGTCAGCCTGTACATTCAAAGTCGGCCCGAGTGTGCAACTCGGACAACCATAATAGACTGGGCCTTCTTGTTTCTAAGTCAAGTCGGTCTTCCTGTTTCCAAGTCAAGTTGGTCTTCCTCATGCATAACATGGATCCGAGTATTTACTCGGTCGACCAATAACATAAGTCCCCCAGGCCTCAAGTCGTAAGCGACGAAGGGGCTTTAATGTCAGTAAATACTATTTCATATAAACAATCATGGTCCTGGATAAGCGGTATAGAAAGTGAATCTGGTGTAAACAAAGTTGTTATTATTTTGGTTAACAATAGTTATTTCATCCTGTAGTTGCTTGAAGAATTTTGTTAGTTATATCAATTCTCTTATAAAAATACGACTCTTATAATATTTATCTTAAATGTTTTTTTTTACAAAAAGAAAAGTTAAGCAATTTCATTAATAATGGAGAATGTAATACATCAGGTAACACCATCAAAAATTCGGAGAATAGTAATATATGTAGCCACCCCTAACAAAGAGTAAGCAACTACATGGACTTTCCTCCTATCAAACTCTTCCGAAGAGTTGTTAACATAAAATGATAAAAGACTCATACAATTTGAAATAACAACCCTATAATTAGCTTGGTCCATGATTCACTGCCAACGTCCCAATATTTCCATGCCCATTTGAATTTAAAGCCATATCATTAATACCACCCCCTCCTTGATTTTTGCCTATGCCTCCTCCTTGATTTTCTAGGTCATCTGCATGGTCCACCCTTCTGGAGCTTCCCCCTTCACGCAGCCATGGACTATCGACGCGCTACCTGGTCTCCTCATATCAGCCCTCAAGCATGCACTCCACCCTCTTGCACCATCATCATTCTCCATCTCAATATACTTCTCACAGTACTGTTCTGTATGGCCAATGAGACCACATACAAAACAAAAAATCCCCAACCTTTCATACTTAAAATGCACCACCTTCCACTCCCCTCCTGGCTTCTTAATTTTCTTTTCTTTTTTGAGAGGAACTCTAACATTTATCTTCACCCTCACCCTCATATATGCTCTCCAAATTCCAGCATTGCCTTTGGTGTCATACTCTAGAAATTCTCCAATAAAATTGGCAAGGTGAACTCCAACCGTTTGTGACATGAAACCAATGGGAACATTATGGATTTGAACCCATAAAGCAATATGAAACAATGGAATATGGGTTGGAATTTCCTCCACCTGAACCCGACTCAAAAGCAGCATATAATTGTCAAAAGACCAAGGCCCTCCAGATAAAACATGGTTCATGTTTGCCTTATGAAAAAACTGGAATAAGAACAGCCCTGTCTGTACCTCTTTGATCTCCATTCTCTTCACTGGTCTCTATATACTAGCCATACGAGCCTTCATGATGTTGGTTCTAATTGTTCTGTCCGCAGCAAAACGGCCCACTAGGCACAGTTCTGGATCACCATCCTCTTCTTTTTCTTTATCCACATCGATCTCCATCTTCCTCCCTCCCAGCGATAGACCTTCTGATGACAACCAAATGGATAGTTGCCTTTGAAAAGATCTTTTTGGTTGAATTTTAAGCAAGTGAATTTTCATGTAACACTTTGTAACAAAATTAGGTGAAGAAAGAAATAAAAATGGATGAGAAAGAAATGGTGAAGGCCCCACAAACTAGAGAGTTTGATAAGCCTATGATGTTCGCCACAAGAATCTTGGATTCTTGATAAGAACTAAGGTTGGCTCAACCAAGAACCAAAGAGAACAAAGTCTCACAAATGAATTTCAATCCAAATTCAACATCTAAGTTATTATTCCAAATGTGTTTAGGCCTTTACAAATAGTTGTGGGCAGCCAAACTTTTGGCATCCAATGACAAAGCATAACCTCCACTTGAATGGCCTAATTATGTCACTAATGACTCTCTTTAAGACCTATTCCAACTCAGCCCCCAATTGAAGTTGGCGCCCCACAAATGGAATCCTAGGACAAACTAAAACTCCCACATTATTAGCCTAATTCAAGACACTTAATCACACACTAAAAACCCATCTTAATATAACCACCAAAATTAATTATGGCAGCCACAATTGTTATGAGTTACCCCCCCCCCCCCCCCCCCCCTTTTAAATGGCCTACTCCCACTCATTATGTGGATGTTACACTTTCTTCTCAACTTACAAGTGTAACTCCCACACAATTTACAACAATTATTCACTCACCTATGACATATAAAACATGTGAAAAATTAGGAAAAGGTGGCTGCCCCAATTTGCAACAAATAGCAAAATTGGACCCACATTCCATGATCCATACACTTATTGAAATTAAGAAGAAAAGCAACTCAAATTGGACCCACACGCCCTTCCTCATGTTTCTTCTATTTGAATGAGTAAAGTTGTGCATTTGGGCTCATTATCTTCTTGACTTGAACTTGGGCTTGTGACCATTAAGAGAACCACCATTTGATCTAGAGCTTGTTGGATCTTTTTGGTCCTAGCTCTTGTCATGGGCCCACCAAGTCCTTGAATGGCATCTTGATCGATGATCTTCATTGGGCTCAAATCATTCTTGCTGAAAAGTTGACTTGCCCCCTCTTGTATCATCCCCTCATTCTTTAAGTGAATTCGACCTCGAATTTGATTCTTTATCACCTACATCAAAGGGAAAGAATTCGGCCATACTGAAAATTACACTAACACCATAATCACTGATCTTGGCCAACACTTGTAATTGCCCATCTCCACTTGGTTGAAGCTTAAATTTCCTTTGTGAAGGAAACTTTCCTTTTCTCATGTGCACCCAAACCCAATCTCCGGGATCAAACACATATCTAAAGAACTCTTCACATGTAACAAATATGTTAGGGAATTTCCAATCATGCACATATATCACCTTAAGATATTTAAAGTCAAACAATTGAGTGCTACAGGTAGTAAGCAAATTATACCTTCTTGAAATTGCATCTACCACAATATTTACCTTTCTTAGACAATGGTGCATGACATATGAAAAATTTTCATTCCATTTCAAAGGCATCAACTCATTTTCATAAGTGGAATACCCAAGCATAGCCTCACTTCTCTTCTCACCAAAATTAGATAGTGGTGGTTCTTCTAAAATGTTCCTCACAATCACATTGGTTGCATCAAACTTAAGTTCAAGAGATTTTTCAAGAAAAGGTAAAACATGAATGGGTGTATGAGTGAGATTTTGGGAACCCATGTAAGTCATCAAACCATGGGGTGCTTCCTTTTGGATTAGATCTACAAATTCCTGCAAAAGAGTTTTAACATTACTAAGCAAAGAGAGATCATTATAAGCATTGGCAATTAAACAAAATGTCTTGCAATAAATTATGCATTGGGGCTTTCTTGAAATCATAGCCCTCTTCTCCTCACTTTTTGTTGCCAAAGAACTCTCTTTGCTCACTATTTTTCTCACTTTTTTTCTCTTGCTCATCACTCTTCTTTTCACTCTCCTTTTCTTTTTCCTCTTGATCATCACTCTTCTTTTCACTCTCTTTTTATTTTTTCTCTTGCATTTTTTTTCCTCTCAAATTAAGTTGATCCACACTCACTTCTCGTGGAGACAACGGTGCAAGATTGATCTTGTGATCTTGGTGTATAAAAGAGAACTTATTGGAATATCTATCATGGTTTTTGGTACTATGAGAGGCTTCCATAAGTTTCTTTCCATGAGCACTAACCACGACCTCCTTAGAGGTTGAAGTGATACCCTCCTTCTTTGATTTGTTGTGAAGAACTCTATGGTAATGGTGTGGAACAAATCTTCTCCTCGTGATTTTTCTCATCCCCTCCCAAGTGTCTATGGGCTCTCCTCCATAACTCCTCCTTTCTTTTTGTAATTGGTCCCACCACACAAGAGCATATTCTTTGAATTCAAGGGGGGCTACTTTCACCTTTTTGCTTTCATTGCAAGAATTACAATCAAAGACTTGTTCTATTTTTAACTCCAACTCCAAGTAAGCCTCCGGATCATTCTTCCCAATAAAGGGAGGAACTTTGATTTTGACCCCTTCAAGCCTATCATCACGCCTCCTTCCCCTATGTCCTCCTCCTTTATGTTTTCCTCCTCTAGGCATTCCTCTTTCACTATCATAGTCACTTGAATCATCACGATGTAGGTTAGCAAGTTGTCTATCATACTTGGCTTGCATTTGCTCCATTTGTCTTTGAAGAGCTTGGACTTGATTGGCCATCCTAGCTTGAAGAGTGGCTGACCTTGGAGATAATGGTGGACTATCCTCATTGTTGGCCATGATTTGAGTAGAAGAATCTATGTGTTTCCTCACTACACTCCCTCACTAGTTCACATAATGGATTTTTTTTGTTCCACTCTTTTAGCTTTTTCCACACAAAAATGTATTTTGGACACTCTTGCCTTTTTCCTCTCAAATGTTCTCATTTAGTTCTTAGAAGAGTCAAACACAAAAACCACACAAAAATCCAAAAAATTCAAGTGACAAAAATCACAAAACTTATCAAAAAGCAAAGGAAACAAAAGAAAGGCTAGAGAAGCAAAGCTTTGGAAATAAGAACAAAGGAAGAAGGGAAATATTTTTTTTTTCAAGTACACAAATTGCTCAAATAGACTTTTCTCTTCTCTTTTTTTTTTTCAAGATTTCATGCACAATTTTTTTTTCTTATAATTTGCGTAAATAATTTTTTTTTCTTTCAAACTTTGACGAAGAGAATCACACTTGAAAACTTGTTTTTTTTTTTTTGAGCAAGAACAACAACCACGAAATTTCCCTTCACAAATAGAATCAAAATGTACTTTTTTTTTTTGTGTTTTTGGGTTTAAAAGAAGAAAAGAAGAAGGTTGAAGATGAAGAACAAAAACTTAGAAAATTCAACCAAAGCCTAAGCTCCGATACCACTTGATGACAACCAAATGGATAGTTGCCTTTGAAAAGATCTTTTTGGTTGAATTTTAAGCAAGTTAATTTTCATGTAACGCTTTGTAACAAAATTAGGTGAAGAAAAAAACAAAAATGGATGAGAAAGAAATGGTGAAGGCGCCACAAACTAGAGAGTTTGATAAGTCTATGATGTTCGCCACAAGAATCTTGGATTCTTGATAAGAACTAAGGTTGGCTCAACCAAGAACCAAAGAGAACAAAGTCTCACAAATGGATTTCAATCCAAATTCAACATCCAAGTTATTATTCCAAATGTATTTAGGCCTTTACAAATAGTTGTGGGCAACCAAACTTTTGGCATCCAAAGACAAAGCATAACCTCCACTTGAATGGCCTAATTATGTCACTAATGACTCTCTTTAAGACTTATTCTAACTCAACCCCCAATTGAAGTTGGCGCCCCACACATGGAATCCTGGGACAAACTAAAACTCCCACATTGTTAGCCTAATTCGAGACACTTAATCACACACTAAAAACCCATCTTAATGTAGCCACCAAAATTAATTCATGGCAGCCACAATTGTTAAGAGTTACGCCCCTCCCCCTCTTAAATGGCCTACTCTCACTCATTATGTGAATGTTACACTTTCTTCTCAACCTAAAAGTGTAACTCCCACACAATTTACAACAATTATTCACTTACCTATGACATATAAAATATGTGCAAAATTAGGAAAAGGTGGCTGCCCCAATTTGCAACAAATACCAAAATTGGACCCACATTCCATGATCCATATACTTATTGAAATTAAGAAGAAAAAGCAACTCAGATTGGACCCACACGCCCTTCCTCATGTTTCTTCTATTTGAATGAGTAAAGTTGTGCATTTTGACTCATTATCTTCTTGACTTGAACTTGGGCTTGTGTCCATTAAGAGAACCACCGTTTGATCTAGAACTTGTTGGGCTTTTTTGGTCCTAGCTTTTGTCATGGGTCCATCAAGTCCTTTAATGACATCTTGATCCACCATCTTCATTGGACTCAAATCATTTTTGCTGAAAAGTTGACTTGCCCTCTCTTGACTCATATCACCTTCTAAGTGCCTTTCCATTCCAGCGAAACAACCAACGTAAGGTAAAAGGGAGAAGCCATAGAACTCTCAGATAGAGAGAAAACAGAGACTCCAACAAGCTCAACTTTTAGATGATGTTTATTTAAAAAATGAACAGTTAAAATTTCAACAACAGACACTTTTTTCTAACAATCATATCAAAAGCTTTTTGCTAGCAAAATAATGCGTAACAAAGAGAATAAATATGAAAAATAGTCATGTTCAACTAGAGCCTGCTAAGTCCCCTGGAAGTTTGGGTAGCCCATTGATTCTAATCATAGACTAGTCTATCTTAAATGTTATAGATATAATGATTTGTGATTGATTAATAGTATAAATAATTTTGTATTGAGAGCATATCAAAGTTAAACATTTTGGATCCGTTTGATTTGCAGTACAGAACAGAATATGGAGAACAATATAGGACAAGTAGTTGAGTCACAACACAACTTTTGTGTTGTATAGTATTTGTTAGTCGATGTACAATACAAACAATTTTGTACAATATTTTATTTGATAAGACTACGAACCGGACAAAATAAGGTAAATTTTATCAAAATGCTCTTTGTACTATATAATATTTGATTTGAATTATAAAAAGATACATAACAAGCTTTTTATAATTTATTTTATCAAAAAAAAATATTTTTATATTTTAAATTTTTATTTATAATTTAATTATTGTCATAATATACTCTAATTTCTAATTTATTAATAATATTGATATATTTTTAAGTATTATTTTATTTTTACCATTTTCAAAAAATAATTTTTAATTATAATAATGCTGAGAAATTTTTATATATTTTGTAATTATCATATTAGTATAAATTCAAATAATTTATAATAAGTTATTGAAATGTTTATATAATTTATAATATTTATAATAGTTATATATTGTTAATAAAATATAATTTATACTAATATAGATATAGATAACGTGAAGAAGGAATGGGTAACGGTTGGCATGATGGAATTGGGGTAGGTATGGTATATGCCGTGAAGAGGGAGTGGGGATAGTGGGAGAGAGAGAGAGGGGGAAATGTGAAGGTTAGTTTTGACTTAATCACTTTTTGTCACATGATTAAGTGGTTAACAAATTTTTATCCTTTTGTGTTGTCCCTTCCTTCATTTTTTTTGCTTTCTCACAACTAATTTTAATATCAAACATAGAATACATTGTTTTGTACTGTGATGTCCCTCATTGTTTAGCAAATCAAACGGACCCTTTGTCTAGTATACGAGGAGGATCAATGGCCTGCGGGAGAATTTTGTAAGTAGCGAAAATTCAGCCACTTAAAAATTTCTAGTAGGTTGGAACCTTTTTCCTTCTTAAGTGGTTGATCCAATCATAAAGCAGTATAGATTTTTTTTTTCTAGAAGCTATACAAACGTTTCATTCAATTTGCATATGGAGAAAATCTGGTTGGGAGAGATTGACCCTCAAATATTGTCTAGTACCTCGAGGGATTAATCTCCGTAATTGTACACGAAGGGTACCCTAGGAAATAAACGTTTCATTCAATGCTCTTTATACACCTTCCAGTATAAAAAACAATCACGTTACAATCCTATCAGCCCCAAATTTGAAATTCAATTGTAAAGCAATGCTAAAAACAAACTTTAATATTCAACCATCATTAAAATATTAAGATAGTTAAATAAATCTGGTAAAAAAAAGATATTTAAATAAAATCAACCTCAACGAATATGAGAAATTGAATAAATCGAATACATGCTCAAATTTACATATCATCATAAATCAAATACATGCTCGAATTTACACATCATCATCATTCATCAAAACTAAAAAACACAGGTTTGTTTCTAGCTATGGTCCATGTGATTGTGGGCAATATGTTGCTTCCCTACTGTTTAGTTCCCGAATTCCAGGGAAGTTATAACATAATTATTCCTCTTTAAATATATATATATATATATATATATATATATATATATATGGGGGAATGCTACAATGCATCCACTAGGTTTTAAGAAGGAGCATTTTCCCCAAATTTCCCAATTTTCGTTTCTCTTTTCCCTGGCTGTTGCAGTGCAGGAGAGGGATTGTCGATGGAACCTAACTGGATCTTTTAGAAATGCTGTTATCTCTTTCCCAGTAAGTGTGATGTAGTAATTCATTCCCAGTTTTTTCTCAGTGTAGTGCGGTTAAGTAACAAAGAATAGTCAAAGAGAAGAAATACACTAGAAAATGAGAGAGCAAACAAGATGGTTTGCACTACATGTGTGAACCGAGAAATCTTTCTCCAGGTCCCAATTGTCAGCATTGGGTTTTTCTTGCTTCTCTTCATTTTTTTATCCACCGAGTTAGATTCTCAATGAGCATCGATGCTCGCAAACTCATGATGAACCGAGAAAGTGTTTTGCTGTGTTGAGACTGATTAGAGTGATACATGTTAGCATGGGATTGTTGACTTAATTGATATTAAAATTTGAAAAAAAATGTATATGAAAACGTATAAACTTTTCATTTACAAAAAAAAAAAAAAAGTATTCTGCTAGTTTGGGAAATTTGGGAAGGCGAATCAGCAGCGAGAGAAAATAAAGTTTGGAAATTTATTTTTTTAAAATAACTAAACATAAATTACATAACTACCCATAACTGAGTTGTCTTCAAAAAGAGAAATTGGACATTTTTGTCCAAACAAAAAAGAGAATTATGAATGAAGTTAGTGATATTCAGTAGATTTTTTTTTATAATTTTCTTAGCTTAGCTTGTAGTTATTATTTCATGTTACAGTCTCGCTTCAGGCGATTTTCACATATGATAAGAAGAGGTAAGACTGACCCGCCTCTGGGTTCATATATATGAGGTAGTGAGTTCGTGGGTTCGTCCAATGACTACTTTATGATGCAAGTCGAATTCGAATTGTGCAGTTCAGATTGTTGAATTACTTTAAAAAAAAAAGAAAGAAAGATTATTGATGGTTCAAGATTTAGAAAAACGTGAAGGAACTCTATTTGTGCATGTAACCATTAGATGATTCTAGCTTATGACATTGTGGGAGGCAACCCACTGTCCTCATGTAATCATACTTGTTCTATTTGGATACAGAGGAATGTTTTTTAATACAAAATTAGGGATAATGTATTGGGTTCTCTTTGTTTTTCGATGTATTTTCAAGATACGTGATATGTGTATATAAAGATAATAAAAAGTAAACGAGAGATGGAAAGAAATACATATCATATCTAAAATTTGTATTCAAATTACAAAACTCTTGAATATATAAGTTGTATTTATGTTTTATTTCCCAATTAGGATGTATCATCATTCACATATTATTTTTTCCTAATGTGAATGATTTTGTTTAAGAATAATTTCTTTTGTCCATCATTTTAGTCCGTTTTTAAATCTTAGGAAAATGATGGTGTTTGATATAAGTTAGACAAGATATGTAAATTGGTCCTATAATTTTTCATATCGGTTCTATAAATTTTATTTTTTGTCAAATTGGTCTTACATGTTATGTTTTGTTTCTACGTTAGTCATTTCTGTCAATTTCGAGCTAATGCCATCAGTTTTGACCTGATATGACTATCACGTCAGACTGACATGTGGCTTTTGATCTGACTCTGTAAGGTCGAAATTGAGGGAAATAGCTATTGACTAACATGAAAACGAAATGTAAAGTGTAAGATCAATTTGAAAAAAATAAAAGTTACAGGACTGATGTAAAAAATAAATAAAAAAACATATAGGATCAGTTTACCTATTAAGTTATCTCTTATCCCTTTGGTTCTTTTTGAATGGAATAGTAACATTCTGTCTCATCCAAAAATATAAATTTGGAATATTAACACTTGGGCCAAGCTTTGGAATAATAACATTAACCTCAGCCGGTTTTACTTTTCACGACCCAAAGTGAAAACTCTTTGTCTTTTCTTTCAGGGGTTTAAGGTCCAAAATTCTTTTCGATTCAAAAATTAGAAAGAAAAAAAAAAGATCATATTTTTTTTATTAAATGTATTTTAATTATCCAAAAAAAAATCAAATTTTATCTTAAAGGGACGAGGGGTTGTTGTCTGTTTGACAACAGATTCTAATAAAGTAATCGCACAAAAGACAAGAGCTTGCTAATTGGTAGCTCATTTAGTCCCTTTCTTATGAGTCCTAGACTTGAACATGATCTAGTCCTAAGGACCATATAGACCATGGGCATGGGGTGTTCCCTCGTAGGCTTTGCTCGTTGGGCTTTGGCCTGGATGAATTTAAAAGAAAAAAAGTGAGCAAGATATTAAAAGATGTAAGCTGCTACCTACATTCATACGCTTGCTTCATCCACCCCTACGCTTATAATTTTGGAGTGTATTTTTTTGTTCTTGTGAGTTACCGGTAATTAATTGTCGGAATATAATTTTTTAAGAATTTATATCTACCAACAACTAATTGTTGGAATATAAAACAATTAGCCTCCAGCAACTAATTGTCCAATTATATTTTTTTTTTCAAGTTTTTGAATCTCTGACAATTAGTTGCCAGAATGCTTCATTTTGTTATCTGGCAATTAGTTGCCGAAGGTAACAATTATGTATTTCAACAACTAATTGCTGATAGGTTAAAAATTTTGAAAAATTATATTATGTCGTTTAATTGCTGATACTTAAAAATTACTCTTTTGTTATTGCAACCCCACCCCTTTCTTTTTACTCTTAAGGGTATTTCTATAAGAAAAAAGTTTTAAAAAATTTGTGGGGTTGGATGAAGCAAGTGTAGGGTTGTAGGTACATTTTTTTGCTCTTGATAACAATTTATGATCTGACAAGTGAAAAGTGTTGATTAAAAGTACTTTTGGGAACATTTTAGGACTGTTGCCATAAAATCTATGTTTTAGGCAGCACTTCATTGTTAATAATTGTTGCCTACTCCTATAGTATAGGCAACAACATGCGAAAAGTGTGGCAAGAAGGTAAAAAAAATTGTTGCCGTACATAATATGTAACGCTCGAATAAGCAAAACATGGAACTGTTGCCAAAGACTTTAGGCAACATTTTTCTTTGTTATGGCTACAATTTTTAATTGTTCCTTTAAATAAAAAAATGTCGCAAAGACATAGCAAAATCGTCAGAACCAAAGTGGTTTTGGGGTAAACAATCTCTTAAGTTTTGATGTTAACAAAAAGTTAAATTTGTATGGCAAAGTATTGTCAAAGATCTAACTTGTTTATTCTAGATTGCATGACTGTTTGGATGTTTCTAGACATAGAAAATTGAAAAGAGTATCTTCGTTTTGCTAATGCAATCATATCAGATTCTATAATCGATTCTCAAAACGAGTCTTCGATATGTGGTAAAATTCTGAGTCTGTTAAGTTTTTGTTAGACGAGGTCTTAAATTGGCTAAGGTAGACGAGTATCTAAGTCTAAGAAAAGTCAAGTAGACGAGCCAATAAAATAACCTTCAGAAAAACTACAAGTCCAAAGACTTGATGATAGACAAGTAGTCTCACTAAATGCCACGTCAGCAGACGAGCTATTGAGTATAGCGAGTCCAAAGAGTTGGAGCTAGACAAATGCTTATAAACGCAGTATCAGTAGATGAGCTCGTCTTGCTGATAAGTTATTCTTGCACGTCCAAAGACCTGCGCGTCCACTAGCTTTTAAAAAGTAAACCCGTCTAAGCTTAAGCGTATTTATTTCAAATGATTGTCTATTTAATTCAAGAGAATATATGTCTCTTTACCCTTGCTGCTTCAATTGTTAACTCTTTGTTTTTTGAGATTAGAAACATAGTACCATCGAGAACATAAACCTTTGTACTCTGTCATCTACATTGCTGTAAAGTTCAAATCAAGTACAAGGAAGGAAAGTCAGAAAGCAACCTTTGGTACAACAGGGAAGTGACAGCTCTACTTTGAGCATTCCTCTGATAAACAAGAGCACTTCTCCATGAAGCATATCAAGTTATCAGTCTCAACGGATCCAAGCATTTAATGCTGTCTAAACGGATATATCTTAAAGACCGTTGAAAATTTTCAAGAAAGCAAAGCACTCCTTCTATAAATACTGGAAGAACATCAGAGAGAAAATAGATACAAGCTCTAAAGTCAAAAGTGCCAAAACTCTGTTGAATTTGTAATACAAGTTTACTTGTAAACCTTGCTGATCTCAAACTTTCATATTCTCACACATAGTGAGTTCTTAGATCAAACTTGTTAATTTCTTTGTTAGAATTAGAGCCTGAATAGGCTTAGTAGATAAAGAATACTTGTAGCCTGAAGAGGTGCTGAATACTTGTAATCTATTTTGGAGAATTGGGGAGAAAAACTTTCAGGTAGAAGGGACTGGACGTATATCTTGGTTGGAAGAGAGTGAACCAGGATAAAATACTCGTGTGAATCTTCTAACTCTTATCTTTTACAGTTTTTGATTATACTAACTATAGGGTTTTGGATCTGAGTTTGTTAACTATTTAAAAATGTTTTCCTATTTGTGTGTTGTTTTTATTATTTTGCTTGCCAAAGGTTTGAGAAAAGGCTTTTTCGAAAATCTATTAAGAAACGGAATTCAACCCCCCTTCTTGTGTTTCCCCGTGTCAACTTCAGTTGGTATTAGAACTCAGCCTCGAAAGGGTTGAGCATCTAACAAGTACCGAGGGAGTACGATCCAACAGGCATGGATACAGAATGACAAGCAATCAGTAGACCTCCTCTCTTTAATGGTAGTGATTATGACTACTGGAAAAAGAGAATGATTGCTTTTCTTGATGCACAAAATGTGGATATCTAGGAGCTGATTGAAACTGGCTACACTGAGCCAAGAGGTGATGTTGGAGCTGCTATTCCTAGAGCTCAATGGACTCAAGAGCAGAAAACTCAACATCAACTCAATCTGAAAGCTAAGCACTATCTGATGTGTGCTATCACTAGATCTGAGCATGATAAAGTCCACAACTGTAACACTGCTAAGGAAATATGGGATACTTTTGCCCTAGCTCATGAAGGGTCATCCCAAGTCAAGGAGTCAAAGATAAGCATGCTGGTTCATCAGTATGAACTATTTAAAATGGCTGAACATGAAATTATAGATCAAATGTTTGGAAGGTTCCAAACCATCACCAACAGTCTTAGATCTCTTGGAAAAACCTATGAGAATAGAGATCATGTCAGAAAAATTTTGAGGAGCTTACATAAACAATGGAGACCTAAGGTCACTGCTATTCAGGAGGCAAAGAACCTCAATACTCTCACTCTGGAGGAACTCCTTGGATATCTGAAAGTTTATGAACTTGAGCTCAATGAAGAAGAGAGTTCTAAAAAAGGAAAGTCTGTTGCCCTGAAGGCAAAGAAGACTAGCTCATCCAAAGTTCTTAAAGCTGAGGAATCCTCAGGTGAAGCAGACCCTTCTGACAGTGATGAAGGATCTGATGAGGATGAACTGTCTTTCATCTCCAGGAAGATTCAACATAAGTGGAGAAAGAAAGATGGCTTCAGAAGGAAGCAGTTCAACAAAAGTTCCTTAAGTAGAAATCAGACTCCAAAGAAAAATGTCCACCTCTATGCTTTGAATGCAAGAATCCTGGTCACTTCAAAGCTGACTACCCAGATCTGAAGGACAAAAAGAAGTTCTTCAAAAAGAAGAAGGGTTTGATGGCTACTTGGGAGGATCTGGATCTGTCTTCATCTGATTAAGAAAATGAAGCTAATGAAGAGGCAAATATCTGTCTCATGGCTGATACATCATCAGAAAATGAATACACCGATGCTGAGTTAACAGATTCTGACCCATCCACCCTTCAAGATGCATTTGATGAATTATTGCACAACTCATCAGTTCTGTCTCATGAGTATAGCAATCTCAAAAAGAGATTTTCAAAACTGTCTAAAGAATATGATAGGGTTTGCATGGAAAAACTAAGTCTTGTAAATGAAAATAATAACCTTAAATCTGAGAATGTCAGTTTAACTTGCAAACTCAAGTGTGAGCCCAATATTTCTTGTGAAGTTGCAAAACTGAAACAATATGTGACATACCTGACAGACACTCTGTCTAAATTTGTAGGTGGCTCATATAAACTAAGTTTAATTTTAAGGTACTCTAGGTCACCTCATGATAAGTCTAGCCTTGGTTGTGAAACAGAAGCATGAAGCATCTAATAAAAATTCAAAACCACATACGTATAATAGAGCTTCAAAAGCTCAAACACAACATGTTAAAATTAGAGTGAGCTCGTCCAACACTTACTGTAAAGTATGTGGAAAATGTTGTCATATAATATCTAGATGCATACATCACAAGCATACCAAACATGCTTGTCCAGTTACTACTAATAAAAAAGGACCCAAGCCAATCTGGGTACCTAAAGATAATATTATATAAGGATACCTAATATTAATCAATCTTCTCAGTATTTGGTGTAGAAAGTTATTAGTATAATAATTTTTGGAATTGTTTAATGATTACAAAAGAATATAAAATTTAAAAAAATAATGCAAGCTCCAGCCTCTAGGCGCTAGAATTAGAACTTAGAAGTATTAGAACAAAAGTCTATATGATTATTAGAAGTTAATATTAAAATCATGGGGTCCACATTAATATAAATTGAATTTGAATAACAAGATCGTACAAGGGAGTAAGCTTTCTTTAAATTGAATAGAGTATTGGACTTGAGAGGTGGGCTAGAGTTGGGCTTTGACAAGTAGAGAGTGGAGCCCTTGCTGCTAGCATTGATAAACTATTGAAAATCTAAATGGAAGAGGGGAATCGGACTTCAATACTGAGAAGACAACGACGCAGCAGCTTCGTTAGGAAAAAAAAGGAGAACAGCGCGTCATAGTGGGAATTGGGAAGGAGCTTCACGACTTAAGATGATTGATTAAACGTGTTGCTATTTAACATTTGGGGTATTTTTGGAAGTCCTTCAAGAGGTGAGTAAAAACAATCTTTTCTCACCCTTCCATGGTGCAAACGATCTGAGAAATTGGGTTTTGAATTTGAATGATGATTTTTGGAAAGTTTTGAATGCAACAATGAATAGTTGATCAAATCATATTTTCTAACCTGGCGGTTTTGTATAAAAATGAAATTAATATTAAATTAAGTGATTATTACTATGATTGGTGTGATTGTATATGAAATTGGTATGAGTTTATATATGGTTGATTGGTATGTCTTTTATGTTATATGATATTATAGTGTTGTCATGATATGCTCTATTATGTTAGATGATCTTATAGTGTTGTCTTAGCATGACATAATATTATTGTTATTGATGCATAGAGTTTGAAAACCTTGATACTCATCAGGGATGACATATTGGATTATGCATGAGTTGGTCATCGCCTCAGGGAAGTTGGTTATCTTGGGTTTATTAGTAGACACCCAGATTTGAGGTAAATGAATTTGTTTTTTAAGGATTTATTAACATTTCTATTTATTATTTATGAGGTATTTATTTTAAACTATTTTATTTTGTAAAATTTTTATTTTGGCTATATTTTTATTATGTTTTATTTTGGGTTACCAATGTAACGAAGGGCGTTACATTTATGGTATCCGAGCAGTTCGATTCTAAATCGGATTGTGGTAGTGGGACTTTTTCTAAAACAAAACTTGGGCGCATAGGATGATTGTTAGAGTTATAGATTTTGCATGCTATTCTTTGGGATAGTGGTCCTGATGAACCCAGTATTTCATTGGTAGTGAGCAGATTTATGACGACTAATAGGCGAGGGATGAATGTTGCACTTGCAACAGCTTTGGATTGTATGACCAAAACTATGAAAGTGCAGACGGAGACTCTCCGTCAACTGAAGGGGAATGGAGGTCAGTCACTAATGAAGTGGTGGCAACATAGGACCCTTAGCACGTGGGGCTTTTCGAATTGAAGAAGAACAATCCGCCATCATTCTGAGGCAACTTATGTTGGAACCAAAGTGGTTTTGGATTTAATTATCTCTAAGTTTTGATGCTAACAAAAGGATTAAATTTACTTGGTAAAGTGTTAGTTGAGATCTAACATGTGCTTTCAGTTATGCAGGAACACTTTAATATAAGTAAAATAAACTTGGATAAGTTTTCTCCGAAATATTCGCGTCCACCCCTGTAGACAGGCTGCTCAAGCACTTTGGTAAAGTTATTTAGTTATTTAATTAAGTAGACTGACTTTCTTTAGTAGATGAGGCTATAAATATTTGCTAGATGAATACCTAAAAAACTTGTTAGGTACAGCAAGTCCAAAGACTTGAAAATAAGCATGTCCATCTTGCCACATAAGAAGACGGAAGTAATAAGTTGAAATAAACGAACCAAAAAAAAAAAAAACAAAGTAATCTAGTAGACAAGCTCTAACCGCCACGTCACTAGACGGAGATCTTTGTAACTCATCAACAAATAGCAAGTCTGAAGACTTGATCGATAAAAGGATATGCCACGTCATCAGGCGAGCTAAGTAAAATATAGTATAGACTTGGACTCTCATATGAATGAGTAGATGGAGTTTCTTTTTAGACGAGCTCCATCTTCGAATGAATTAAATGCAATCTGAATCTCTTATATTTATTTCAAATGATTGATATTTATTTCAATAAAATATTTGTTCTTCACATTTGTTTTATCTGCTTTAATATCTCAACTTGTTGTAAAATAAACATAGTACAATCAAGAAATACAAAAAGCAGAATCGTAAAAATAAAATACTGCAAAATGATTTGTACGGTGACAACTTTATGACTGAAAAAGCTTATTTATACACAAAGAAGGAACAACAAAGTACTCAAGCTGCAATAGTCAGAAGATTGAACCTCCAAATTCATGCTACCTCGATAACCATGAGATTCAGCATTACTACAATCAAGCTATCAGTCACAATGGATATCATGCATTAAATGCTATCTCTAAACGGGATTATTCAAAGTAACCGTTGAAGAAATACAAGAGAAGAAGAAGGTCACTATAAATTGAAGACCTCGGATACTGAAGACAGAACTCTTGCCTGCACAATCTTGCTAGCTGAACTTTTGACATTTGATGATCACTCATTCCATTATTCTTTAAAGAGCAAGAGTCTGTATTCTTTAGTTTGAATATTGTTGTAATATTCAACTGATCTTAAACTGTCATATTCTCACACATAGTGAGTTAAGAAGATCAAACATTAAATCTCTTTGTTAGAGTTAGAGCCTGAAGAGGCTTGGTAAGAAAGGAATACTTGTAGCCTGGAGAGGTGTTGAATACTTGGTTGTAATCTATTTGGAGAAATAGTGGATGAATCCTTCAAAGAAAACAAGTTCATCGAAAGTTCTCAAAGCTGCTGAGTCATCTGATGAGTCCGAATCTTCTGATGACAATGAAGAATCAGATGAGGATGAATTATCCTTTATCTCCAGGAAGATTCAATATATGTAGAGAAAGAAAGGTGGTTTCATAAGGAAGCAATTCAATAAAAAACTTTCCAAGGAGAAGTCAGACTCCATGGAAAAAGGTCCACCCTTGTGCTTTGAATGCAAGAAACCTGGCCATTTCAAAGCTGACTGCCCCGAGCTAAAGGACAAAAAGAAATTCTTCAAAAAGAAAAAAGGTTTAATGACTACGTGGGAGGATCTTGATCTGTCATCATCGGATGAAGAAAATGAAGCCGAGGAAGAGGGAAATATCTGTCTCATGGCAGACACTGCATCAGAAAGTGAATACGCTGATGCTGAGGTAATAGACTCTGATCCGTCCACTCTTCAAAATGCTTTTGATGAATTGTTGCATGAGTCATCTATACTATCACGAGAGTATAAGAGTCTAAAAAAGAAGTTTTCTAAACTATCTAAAGAATATGATAGGGTCTGCATTGAGAAACAAAACCTCAAAAATGAAAATGACATACTAAAATCAATGAATGTCAGTCTAGATGACAAAATGGTGTGTGAGCCTGATGTTTCTTGTGAAGTTGCAAAACTGAAACAAGATATAACATATCTAACAGATTCTATCAAAGTTTGTAGGTGGCTCAGATAAGCTTAGTCTCATTTTAAGGTATTCTAGGTCACCTTATGATAAATCTAGTCCTGGTTATGACAAAGAGAAGCAAAACGCATCTCACAAAAAGTCAAAACCACTTAAATAGCATGGAGCTTCAAAAGTTCCAAATATACATATCAAAGCTAAGTCTAGCTCGTCTAACACCTTTTGTAAAGTATGTGAAAAAATGGGCATATTACATCTAGATGCATACACAATAAATATGCTAAGCATACTCGTCCAGTGACAACTAACAAGAAAGGACCCAAGTCAGTTTGGGTACCTAAAGATAAGATAATACCTGTTGCAGATTTGCTTAACAACAGGAAGAAAACAGACGTCTTGGTACTTGGACAGTGGCTGCTCACGACACATGACGGGAGAAAGGTCTATGTTCCAAAACCTTAAGCCCAAAGATGGTGGTTGGGTCACATTTGGAGGAAATCAGAATGGGAAAATCATTGGTATAGGTAAAATTGATAAACATACTTTTCCCTCCATTGATAATGTTCTTTTAGTAAATGGCTTGAAGCACAATCTACTGAGCATAAGTCAATTATGTGACAGTGGATGTGAAGTGTCTTTTGATAAGGACATGTGTACTATCAAGAAAGATGATGGATCACTTTTATTCACTGCAAAAAGGCAAAACAATCTCTACAAGATTGACTTGGAGGACCTCTCAAATCAAAGTGTCTCATGTCTAGTGTCCATTGAAGATGAGCGATGGATTTGGCACAAAAGGCTAGGTCATGCAAGCTTGAAATTAATTTCAAAGCTAATCAAGCATAACCTTGTGAGAGGACTACCAAACCTTAAGTTTAAATCTGATGCTCTCTGTGATGCATGTCAAAAGGGAAAACAAGTCAAAGGTTCTTTTGAATCTAAGAATGTTGTTAGTACCAATAGACCACTAGAGTTGCTACATCTTGATCTTTTTGGTCCAACAAGGACTGCCTCTATCAGTGGTAAGAAATATGGTCTAGTCATAGTAGACGATTACACTAGATGGACATGGGTTATATTCCTAACTCACAAGGATGAGTCTTTTAAGGTCTTTTCTGTATTCTACAAACATGTACAAAATGAAAAATGCATATGTATCACTTCAATCAGAAGTGACCATGGGGGAGAGTTTGAAAATGAGCTATATCATAAGTTCTGTGAAGAGAGTGGTATCCTTCACAACTTCTCAATACCTAGAACACCACAGCAAAATGATCTGGTAGAGAGAAAGAACAGATCTCTTCAAGAGATGGCTTGGACTATGCTCAACGACAACTCTGTCCCTAGACACTTTTGGGCTGAAGCTGTTAATACTGCCTGTTGCATTCAGAACAGAATATACATTAGACCTATCTTGAATAAGACTCCTTATGAACCGTGGAAAGGAAGAAAACCCAACATATCTTATTTTCACCCCTTTGGTTGTAAATGCTACATACTGAATACTAAAGATCAACTTGGTAAGTTTGATGCTAAAACAGATAGTGGAATTCTCTTAGAATATTCTGAAACATCTAAAGGCTTTAGAGTGTAAAATTCTAGGACTCTGATAGTAGAAGAGAGTATTCATGTCAAGTTTGATGACAAACAGCCTGATAAGAAATTATCAGAGCTAGATGAAGCTTTTGCAGATCTTGATCTAAGCAATCCAGGAGACTCACCTGAGATAAAAGTTGATGATCAAGAAGATGACCCCACTCAACAACTAGAAACTTCCACTTCTCAACATGATACAGTTCAAAAATCTTGGTACTTCAAGAATTATCATCCACAAGATCGAATCATTGGAAACCCCAATGACAAGCTGAGAACCAGATCAACCTTCAGAGAACAAGACAATTCTGCACTAGTCTCTGAGTTGGGACCAAAGACAGTAGACGAGGCTCTGTTGGACGATGGTTGGATTCTAGCTATGCAAGAAGAACTCAGTTAGTTTGAAAGAAGTGATGTTTGGACTCTTGTTCCACTGCCCAAAGAAAATCAGTGATTGGAACAAAGTGGGTTTACAGAAACATGCTTGATGAAAATGGTAAGGTAATCAGAAACCAAGCAAGACTTGTTGCTCAAGGTTTCTCTCAAGAAGAAGGTATAGATTATGCTGAAACCTTTACACCTGTTGCTAGATTAGAAGCTATTAGAATTCAACTTTCATTCGCTGCACATCATATTATTATGATTTTTCAAATGGATGTTAAGAGTGCTTTTCTAAATGGCTTTATTAATGAAGAAGTCTATGTTGTGTAACCTCCAGGTTTTGAGTGTGAAACCCATCTTGAACATGTATATAAGCTTAAGAAAGCCTTGTACGGTCTTAAGCAAGCTCCTAGAGCTTGATATGATAGACTAAGTTCATTTCTTATGGAAAATAGATTCAATAGAGGAAAGATTCATACAACCTTATTTAGAAAATTCATTAAGTCTAATTTCATACTTGTACAGATATATGTTGATGATATTATTTTTGGTAGTACTAATGAATCTATGTGCAAAGAATTCTCTAAGTTGATGCAGAATGAGTTTGAAATAAGCATGATGGGAGAACTCAATTTCTTCCTTGGACTTCAAGTAAAACAAACCATGGACGAGGTGCTCATCCACCAAACTAAGTATACAAAAGAACTTCTGAAGAAATTTAAGATGGATGACGGTAAACCAATGAATACTCCTATGCACCCCACCTCCATAATAAACAAAGATGATAAAGAGAAAAACGTAGACCAAAAGGTATACAGATGTATGATAGGATCTCTCTTATATCTTACTGTGTCTAGGCCTGATATTATGTTCAGTGTATGTTTATGTGCTTGATTTCAATCTGATCCTAGAGAATCTCACTTATCAGCAGTTAAGAGAACTTTTAGATATTTAAAAGGTACTACTAATCTTGGTTTGTGCTTTAAGAAAAATGAAGATTACATATTAGTTGGTTTCGGTGATGCTGACTATGCTGGAGATAGAATTGAAAGAAAAAGCACTAGTGGAGGATGTCACTTCACTGGAGCTAATCTTGTCTCATGGTCAAGCAAAAGAAAAAGTACCATTGATTTATCAACTGCTGAAGCTGGATATATATCAGCTGCAAGTTGCTGCAAATAACTTCTCTGGATCAAACATCAATTGGAGGACTACAATGTATTTGTAAGTAGTATTCCGCATATGTGTGATAATACTGCTGCAATAAATCTATCTAAGAATCCAATTTTGCATTTTAGAGCTAAGCACATAGAGATTAAACATCATTTTATTAGGGATTATGTGCAAAAAGTTGTGATTGATATTCAATTTGTAGATACTGACCATCAATGGGCAGATATCTTTACTAAACCTCTTGCATAGGATCGATATATCTTTATCAGGAAGCATCTTAATATGATATGTGTGGATTAGTTTAGGTGTCCAACCTAGAGAAAAGTTTGTTTTGATAATTGTGTCTTTTACCTATGCTCGTCTAATACATATTTAAAGTTGTGCGTCTATTGCATAATGTATTGCATACGTCCACTGATATTGATGATCGCATCCATTGTATAGTTTCAGATGAGTTCACATCTGCCTATGATTAAAAATATTCTTTTTGTGTGTTATTAAATGCATTTATTTTGTCACAAGACAAATTTGTCCTTTATTCTCTTTGTTGAGTCAATACTTCCATCAATCCCATCAAGACCTTTTTATGGTCCCAAGTTACCAACACCGTTTTATCATAATGACATGTCATGTCAAAAGTTTTTTTTTAAAAAAACCTTTGATATTCAAAATTCCTTTAAAAGAAACATTTTCCCTCTGAGAAAAACTTTACGCTTGCGTAATCTCTCAAAGCTATCTCGCTCTTTACCTATCTCTGCTTTCCAAACCCTAAGATCTTTGATCATCTACAATGGCATCTTCAACTTTCAACGTGGACAAACTCAACTTAGCTATAGAGCATCATTTCAACCTTAGTGTGCTGAAAGACTACAATCTTGACATAATCAAATATGTCACTGCAGCTGGATGGGAAGGACTCTTCGCGGAGAAAGTCTCTATCTTCCCCAATCTAGTCAAGGATTTTTGGAGAAACATCCAACTGACAGAAACTGACTTCTACTCAATAGTATTATGAAAGAAGATTACAGTCTCGGAGAAGCCTATTACTGAAGCAATATTCTGTGCTCAAGAAGGTCTTGTTTTCAGAGTCATGAGAAGAAGACTTGGGCGACTCTGAGACAATAGAAGTCTGTCTCATGAAGGAAGATACGGTCAGGACTCACTCTTGGAAGGTTGTTGAAATGAAGGTCATCGTTCGTATCCTTCATCATCTTCTCAATAAAGTGGTGCTTCACAAGGTTGGATCATAGGACAACCTCTCATCTCTTCACAAATTCTGTCTTTGCCATCTTCTCACAGAGACAAGAATCAATCTTCCAAGAATCCTTTATGGAAGATTCAGAGATGCAGTGATGAACAAGAAAAGACTCTCTGTACTTCCTTTCTGCCATCTTCTCTCAAAGTTTTTCAAGGCTCAAGGAGTACATGAGTTTCTTGCTGCTAAGTCTCCTGAGGAGAAAGCTAGGTTATTGACTGATAAACCAATGTCTGCTGCAGACTTTGGAAAGATGAACGTAGCCAACATGAACCTCAATACCTATGCTTCTGCTGCAATGGCCATGACTGAGGAATTAACGATGGCTAAAGAAGAAATGATTGAACAGAATAATGTTGAAGTCTTAGGGGTGAAAAGGGTAACCAGGCAGAAGACCACTGCTACAAGGAAGCCTGCCCCCAAGAGGCCAGCAAGTGGGATTGCTATCAGGGAGCCTTCTGATGCTCCTGCTGCAAAGAGGCCAAGAAAAATTATCCTCTCTCATAATGAAGATGAGGAAGCTGATGAGGATAGCATTCCTATCAGTTCTATCCTAAAGAAGCAGAAAACCTCTGCTGCTGCCGCTGAGCCGTTGGGCTTGATCCATCAACTGTACCAACTAGACCAAGGAGGCAACAAGCAAGAAAAGCTAGGTCAAATAAAACTCCTAAGGTAACCATCTTTGCTAATGATCCTGTTCAATTAGCAGTAGATGACCTTGTATCCAGTTTAGAAGCTAGGATAGATGATATACCCGTCCCCTCTTCAAATGATGTATATATTCCCACACCGCTTTCACCCCAACCAACACAAACAACCACTTCACAAGCCGATGATCCCTGGTTAAATCAACCAGATGAAGGCATTTCCCTGGTGCACATTTCCCCAAACCTTTGAGAACCCTATTTCCTTCCCTCACCCCAACTTTTGTCCTTTACAATGGCAAATATGAGGATTGGGCCAAAGTAAAAAGGGAATGGAAAATTCTGTTTCATTTTCACAAATCTGAACCAGAACACATTCTAGACAGATGGTATCCTCTACCTGAGTATGAGGAAGAAGTTAGCCAATCTGTTGAACCCCTCTACTTACCTCACCCTAAGTGTCAATCAATCAAGACTGTGTCTTCTCAAATGCACAATAATCTAGGGCCACTAGTCACTCACCTACCCTTAACCAAATTCCACCACAAGAAAATTTACCCAACCCTTGTCAAAACTCCTTCATTCATACCACTCACTGATGGAGTTGAGAGACACATTATACCCGTCTGGGAGACTGACCCCAAGAGGAAAAATCTTCCTACTTTACATGAGAAAAGAGCAATATCATCTAAGCATGTCCCCATGATCATGCCAAGGGACACAAAATGGATGTCCTTTGAGCATCGTAGAATCTATGGGAGGGCTGCTGATGAGTGTGATTTTACCTCATTTTTCATGTACATTTCTGCATGCATTTGCATATAGTTAGGCCAATTTAGTGTTGATTTTGTATAGTTTTTCCTTTGGAACGGATGAGGTGGTTTCTGGTGTTGTTTTGCAGGATTTAATGGAAAAATGCCCAGGAATCAGCCTTGGTGGAGCTTGGATGAAAAAAGAGATTAGAAGTGAAGATTATGAGCCAAGCAGAGAGTATCACGGCCTAGCCGTGATGGGCCTCACGGCCGTGAGGGAGCAGTAGCTGAAGAAAGATTGAGCCAAAAGTCAGAAGCTGTCACGGCCTGGCCGTGATGGCTATCACGGCCGTGACCTGCTAGTTGGAAAAGTCAGAAACGATCACGGCCTGGCCGTGATGACCATCACGGCCGTGATGAATAAGTGAATGAAGAGGCGCCCAAGTCAGAGACCATCACGGCCGTGACGGGCGACGGACCTATAAATGAACCTGCACTGAACAGAAAAGGGGATTAACTTTTGACCTAAAATAAGCTGCACTTGGAGGCAGGCTGAGGCTGGTGGCTGGAGAGGGTTTCTACCCAAAAAGGGGGGCATTTTCTCTGCTCTTGGATGGAGAGAAGATTGGAGGAAGCTTGTCTATGAGTGTTCTTCATCCCTTCTCTTTTTCCTTTTTGTATTTCCTTATCATGAGTAGTTAAATCCCCATTGTTGGGGTTAGATGTAACTTTTCTGAACTTGTTGTAATTGATTTGGTATTTTAATACAAGTTTCTATTTCGTATGAGTATGTGATTCTGTGTTTAATGCTTTCCTTGGATTAGCTACCCATAGGAATGATTTGTTGCTTTGATAGATGACTGGAAGGTTGGTATTAAGGCATGCTCATGAATCATATGCCAAGTAGGTCAAGAATCTAGACATAGGTGTTGGTCGCTTGCAATCTTATAAGTCTTAACTTAATGCAAAATCTCATTTTATTCCACCTAAGACATTAGGGTTTAATTTGGGGTTTTAGGCTCAATGCACCTAAGACATTAGGCTTGAGTAATTTAGAAAAGGCTTGATTGGCATAATTGAATTAGGACTTGTGTTAGAAGCCATTTCATTGCAACTAAGGGAGGATTAGTGTAGTCTAACCCTGACAATTCTAGCCACATCCCTGTTTGCATACCAAGTGTTTGTTAAAAATTCTAAAAGACCAAAAACATTTTATTTTCTGTTTTAATCCCTCACACTTTAGTTTAGTCTAGATAGTTGTTGAATTTGCGAATTGGTAATCGACATCCAATCCCTGTGGATACGATAACCGGTCTCATCACCGTATTACTTGATTGCGACGAGGTGCACTTGCCTTTAATTATATTTCTTAAAAACACACGCATCAAGTATTTGGCGCCGTTGCCGGGGATTGGTTTTGTCAATATCATTAGTAACAAATGAGACAACTAGTTTAGACATTTTTTTATTTTATTCTTCTGTATATAATTGATCTCTTTCTTTTGTTAGTTTTGTATATATTTGTTTTTGTATTTCTTTGATCTTGTGCTTAATTGTCTGTGAGGTGAAAAATTGATTAGATAGGATCATGGACTACAATTGGTATCAACCACCTGATGCAGAATTGGAGATATCTGAGCTGCAGCTGCGGGTAGATATGCTGCAGTTGGCCGTAAAAATCCAACAAGTGAGTGATGAGCTGTCAAGGGCAACTGTCCCTCCTCCACCAATGGTAGTTTGTTCTGAATGGGGAAATCAATTTCCCAACACTTCTACTCCATGGTGGGGGAACCCTCCAAACAATACTTTGATGGATGAAGGGGAACATTGGGAATCTTCCACACCTTGGAATGATGAGCCATCCCCATTGGAAGTTGCTTGGGAGAACTTCAAATCCGCATTCCCAGTCGAGGTTGAGCAACCTATCCCGGATAGTCAATCTCACTTAGAGGCCGTTTTGGAGAACTTCATGGCAACAACAATGGAAGAATTAAAGAATCAAGAAGATGCCATTCGAAGTCTCGGGGTACGTATTGAGGAACTCTCTAACCTACTATCCAAAATGCCAAATGAGGACTTGATGGATGATGATGAAGATGATGCAATGATGGATGAGGAGGAAGAAGAAGAAGTGGGAGCAACCGAGTCAAGAAGTGAAGACCTCGTTTTGGAGAACATAGTTGCACCACTCCCCATTGAACCCTTGACTAAAGAGCCTGAAAGGAAGAGGCATTTGGAGGATAGCTATGTCACCATGCTTGGGGATGATGAAGAATTTGTGAAATTAAATGATGCTATTGGCCCCTATGCATGTGTTGATTGTGATGGGAAAAACACTTGTGTGGTTTGTGCGGAGATTTCTGCATATTTGGAAGGTGATGGATTTGGCAATGCTGAAGGTGAAGATTGTTGACGAAGCGAACAGCACCAATGATCCTCTCGATTTGTTTGCCACCTCATATTTTAAAGCGAGTCAACAATGGAGTTCATGCCTCTACCTGAGGTTGAACCCCATTTTTATTGGGAAGATTTTATGGATAAAGGGGTCATCTTTGACCCGAGTGGAATTGAAAAGCGCTTCCCATTTGAAGAAGTCGGCATGAATTTCGAGTGCTCACTTCCACATTTTTGCTGCAAATCGTGGGATCCAGGTGAAGGATCTCACATGGTTAGCATTCCTTGGTCCTTATACCACGAGGTTATGGGATCCAGGTGGATGCTTCTTGATGAGTCAAGCTAGTGACGTTAAAGAAGCGCTTATTGGGAGGCAACCCAACTTTTCTTAACCCTTCTCTTTAGTTAGTTTTTGTTTTTGATTTTCAACCTCTTGAATAATTTGAGAAGCTCAAGAGGTTTGTTAATAATTTTTGTTAAGTGTCTTCAGATTTTGAATAAAGGAAGGAGAAAAAAGAGCAGGGAGAAACAAAGCCAAAAAGTATGTGAGCCAACACCCGCTACCGCCTCGGTAAGCCGTTCCAATTTTTTTTTGCTTTATTTTATTTTTCTCTCCTCTCCAACTTGATTGTTTACATTGGGGACAATGTAAATCTTTAAGCTTGGGGTAGGGGTATTTTGCATATGTTCATATCTTGCATTGTAAATGTTGCATTCATATAGGTTTAGTCTTGCATGATCACATGAATTGCTTGCCCCTGCTTAGATTGAGCATCTGATTGTGAGAGCTAAGTGCCAATAATTTGTGATAGTGAATTGTTGAACCCAATTGTTTATTCTTGTGATATGGCTGCAAATGAATATGCTTGAGATGATCTTGGATAGTTGATGATTAGCATATGTTTCTTTAGACTTGTGTTTCTCACTGGTTCTTGAACTGATAAATGTGAGCTTTTGAGCCATTAGGGGGTACTCACTAAATCTGCCCCCATTCTTTGTGTAGAGTGTTATTCCTCTTGGTTTGTTTTCTCTAGAACTTGACTTAAAACCATGTTAAAGCTTAAAATTTTTTGGAAACATTTTTGAAAATGATTGAGGCAATAGGTATTTTTCTGGCCTTCTGAGCTTTGAATGTGTAAATGCTACCCTTAGTTGCCCAATTTTGAGCCTGAATGATTAAAATGCTTTTCTTGGTTCCCTGAAAAATTTGGATACATATACTTGATAAGGGACCTTCTAAAGTATCACAAAAAGGGTGAAAAGGTAGTTGAAAGTTTGGGAAAAGAATCAGAAAAAAAGAAAAAATAAAAAATAAAAAAAAATAAAAAAAAATCTTGATTTGAAAAATGTCCCCTTCTCCAAATAAAAAAAAAAAAGAAAAAAAAAGAAAGAGAATAATAAAGTAGAGAAGGGGATGACAAAAAGAAGTGAAAAATAATAAAAAGAAAAAGAAAGAAAAGAAAGGTGGAAAAATATATTGAAAACCCAAGAAGGTATTTTAGAAGGTTTCTTGTGTTGAAATGTTTGATACTTGGTTTAGCCTTTTGAGATATCCCTTTCTTGTTATCCCCACCTAAAGATTAATCCCATGGCCACGTTACAACCAAATAAAAGACCTCTTGATTCTTAAGTGTTTTTCATAAATAAAGTGGAGATTTGGTTGATAGTCAAGCATATGGTAGGAATCATTCCTTGAGGAAAATCGAGCGAATTGTTATATATACTTGAACACTTGAGTGAGTGAGGCAAGAAAGAGAGCCAAGCAAATAAACAAGCTTGGGGTGAGCTTCAAGTGAGCAAGAGTGCCCGAATCAGTGAGAATGTGAGTCTAGGAAACTTAAGCCCCTAATTGGACTTGAATTGATTGTCTCTTGCTGACTTGTTTGAATTGCCTATTGCTTGGATCATTTTACTCGGGTTCTTGGTTCACTATCCATGCTTTGACTGTTATCTCTTCTGGCCTTAGTTTTTGCTTGAGGACAAGCAAAGTCTTAAGCTTGGGGTGATTTGATGAGTGTGATTTTACCTCATTTTTCATGTACATTTCTGCATGCATTTGCATATAGTTAGGCCAATTTAGTGTTGATTTTGTATAGTTTTTCCTTTGGAACGGATGAGGTGGTTTCTGGTGTTGTTTTGCAGGATTTAATGGAAAAATGCCCAGGAATCAGCCTTGGTGGAGCTTGGATGAAAAAAAGAGATTAGAAGTGAAGATTATGAGCCAAGCAGAGAGTATCACGGCCTAGCCGTGATGGGCCTCTCACTACCGTGAGGGAGCAAAGAGCGAAGAAAGATTGAGCCAAAAGTCGGAAGTCATCACGGCCTGGCCGTGATGGCTATCACGGCCGTGACCTGCTAGTTGGAAAAGTCAGAAACGATCACGGCCTGGCCGTGATGACCATCACGGCCGTGATTAATAAGTGAATGAAGAGGCGCCCAAGTCAGAGACCATCACGGCCGTGACGGGCGACGGACCTATAAATGAACCTGCACTGAACAGAAAAGGGGATTAACTTTTGACCTAAAATAAGCTGCACTTGGAGGCAAAAATGGCTGGTGGTCGGAGAGGGTTTCTACCCAAAAAGGGGGGCATTTTCTCTGCTCTTGGATGGAGAGAAGATTGGAGGAAGCTTGTCTATGAGTGTTCTTCATCCCTTCTCTTTTTCCTTTTTGTATTTCCTTATCATGAGTAGTTAAATCCCCATTGTTGGGGTTAGATGTAACTTTTCTGAACTTGTTGTAATTGATTTGGTATTTTAATACAAGTTTCTATTTCGTATGAGTATGTGATTCTGTGTTTAATGCTTTCCTTGGATTAGCTACCCATAGGAATGATTTGTTGCTTTGATAGATGACTGGAAGGTTGGTATTAAGGCATGCTCATGAATCATATGCCAAGTAGGTCAAGAATCTAGACATAGGTGTTGGCTGCTTGCAATCTTATAAGTCTTAACTTAATGCAAAATCTCATTTTATTCCACCTAAGACATTAGGGTTTAATTTGGGGTTTTAGGCTCAATGCACCTAAGACATTAGGCTTGAGTAATTTAGAAAAGGCTTGATTGGCATAATTGAATTAGGACTTGTGTTAGAAGCCATTTCATTGCAACTAAGGGAGGATTAGTGTAGTCTAACCCTGACAATTCTAGCCACATCCCTGTTTGCATACCAAGTGTTTGTTAAAAATTCTAAAAGACCAAAAACATTTTATTTTCTGTTTTAATCCCTCACACTTTAGTTTAGTCTAGATAGTTGTTGAATTTGCGAATTGGTAATTGACATCCAATCCCTGTGGATACGATAACCGGTCTCATCACCGTATTACTTGATTGCGACGAGGTGCACTTGCCTTTAATTATATTTCTTAAAAACACACGCATCAGCTGCTGATTTGTTTCTGGATTAACTCTGCTATGATATGCTGAAGTGGGAGTTCAGTCAAAACAGAGCTGATAAAGCTGCAAATTTTGTTCCTCCATCCTGGATGAGGCATAAGGAAGCAACCAGGATTGGAATCAAGCCCTACAGGATCTGTCCGATTGCCAATGCTGGATCGTAACAAGGATAAAGACTTGAAGAATAGAAGATTCAAGGGAGTAATGCCTGAAGCTGAGTCAGCATTGCTTGACCTTGATCAAGATACGTTTGATTACTCAATGTTGGATTTCTTTCTAAATACCGAATCCATTGAGTTGATCGATGAGCACAGAGCTGCTGAATTCTGGAAGTCTCACATAATTCACTGCACCAGAGAGGCATCTTCCTCTGGTTTATCTGAAGAAGAAAAGGAAGATATTCCCAAGGTCAGAGGAAAGTGTGGTCTCTCACACTTTAGATATATGATATATAAAGACCTCTGGGGACTTCCAATAAACATCAGGAATGTGGAGTTTATAACCTACTCCATTGCTGATAATTTAGAAGATTCTGCTGAATCCTGTCACCAACAAAGCTCATCAGAAAAAAATCTTCTCAACCTTTGTCACTAGTTGTAATGCACCCTGAAGATCAGTCAAGAACTCTGAGCACTTTTCAAGAATCTATAGAAAGCTCAAGGCATCAGACTCTGCCATCAAATATTGAAGAAGTTCTTGGAAAACTGGTTCATGAAAGGGTTGGCAAGTTGGTAGATGAAAAGGTTGACAGGATAGCTGAGAAGATCAAGGATGATGTTCGTCAGCAGGTTCAAACCTCAATGGCTCCAACCTTAGAGGTTGTGAATAAAATGCTTGAATTCCTCATAGACTTCAAGAAGAGCCAAACTCAGAACCCTCCTCCTCCACCACCTCCTTCTACTTAGCCTATTTTAATTTTTTCTTCTTATTTTGTACTGACAATGATGGTCATCTCCTTTTACCTTTTTGGTTGATGATAAAAAGGGGGAGAAAGGAAAGAAAAGAGAATTATATATAAAGTCTGTTTTTGAAAAGCTCTTATGTGTTTGCATTTACATCTTCTTTTCTACTTGATATATTTCTCTGATATACTTGTGTTTATATAGATTCTAAGAATGATAAGCAATTGTACCTATCTGTTAGCTTATAAGTTTGCTTAAGTATTTGAATGCTTTGTCTTAGGGGGAGCCCTGCAAGCTCTCTTAGACTTTTTTTTTTTTCAAATTTAATCAGTTTTGTCATCATCAAAAAGGGGGAGATTGTTGGAACCAAAGTGGTTTTGGATTTAATTATCTCTAAGTTTTGATGCTAACAAAAGGATTAAATTTGCTTGGCAAAGTGTTAGTTGAGATCTAACATGTGATTTCAGTTATGCAGGAACACTTTAATATAAGTAAAATAAACTAGGATAAGTTTTCTCTGAAATATTCTCGTCCACCCCTGTAGATGGGCTGTTCAAGCACTTTGGTAAAGTTATTTAGTTATTTAATTAAGTAGACGGACTTTCTTTAGTAGACGAGGCTATAAATATTTACTAGATGAATACCTAAAAAACTTGTTAGGTACATCAAGTCCAAAGACTTGGAAATAAGTGTGTCCATCTTGCCACGTAAGAAGACGGAAGTAATTAGCTGAAATAAACGAATAAAAAAAAACAAAGTAATCTAGTAGACGAGCTCTAACCACCACGTCACTAGACGGAGATCTTTATAACTCATTAAGGAATAGCAAGTCTGAAGACTTGATAGATAAAAGGATATGCCACGTCATCATGCGAGCTAAGTAAAATATAGAATAGACTTAGACTCTCATATGAATGAGTAGACGGAGTTTCTTTTTAGACGAGCTCCATCTTCGAATGAATTAAATGCAATCTGAATCTCTTATATTTATTTCAAATGATTGATATTTATTTCAATAGAATATTTGTTCTTCACATTTGTTTTATCTACTTTAATATCTCAACTTGTTGTAAAATAAACATAGTATAATCAAGAAATACAAAAAACAGAATCATACAAATAAAATACTACAAAACGATTTGTACGATGATAACTTTATGACTGAAAAAAGCTGATTTATACACAAAGAAGGAACAACAAAGTACTCAAGCTGCAATACTCAGAAGATTGAACCTCCAAATTCATGTTACCTCAATAACCAAGAGTACTATTCAGCATTGCTACAATCAAGCTATCAGTCATAACGGATATCATGCATTAAATGATATCTCTAAACGGGATTATTCAAAGTAACCGTTGAAGAAATATAAGAGAAGAAGAAGGTCACTATAAATTGAAGATCTCGAATCATCGAAGACAACTTTTTCCTGCACAATCTTGCTAGCTGAACTTTTGCCATTTGAAAATCATTCATTTCATTATTCTTTCAAGAGCAAGAGTCTGTATTCATTAGTTTGAATATTGTTGTAATATTCAACTGATCTTAAACTGTCATATTCTCACCCATAATGAGTTAAGAAGATCAACCATTAAATCTCTTTGTTAGAGTTAGATCCTGAAGAAGCTTGGTAAGAAATGAATACTTGTAGCCTGGAGAGGTGTTGAATACTTGGTTGTAATCTATTTGGAGAAATAGTGGATAAATCCTTCAAGTCGAAGGGACTGGACGTAGCTCTTGGTTGGAAGTGAGTGAACCAGGATAAAATCTCTTGCGTGAATCTTCTATCCCTAAACTCTTCAGTTTTATTTGCTTTTACTAACTATGGGGTTTTGATATTGCTTTTGTTAAAGTCTTTTAAAAAGGATCTTTGTCTTAGTGTGTGTTTCTATTTCAAATCTTTTAAGTACAAAAATTGTTTTAAAATGTTGTTTTCGAAAATTATTAAAAAAAAAAATTCAACCCCCCCCCCCCCCCCCCCACCCCTTTCTTGTGTTTGCCTGTGTCAACTTCAACTTATATCCGAAGGAGACTAAATTTCTTCTACTCGTATTGGAGAAAAAGTTACTATATTGTTTGATTCATGAACAACACATTCTTTTATATATCTTTCATGTGTGAAATTTGGAGTTAGCTATCTTTCGTTCGTCCTTGATTCATGTGTTTCTACTTCTATGGAGGATAACCTTATTATTTCCAATGCTTGTTTAAATTGTTTTCTTGTGCATCAGGACATGCCTTATGTCATTGATCTTTTATATATGTCTGGATTGTATGTTTTTCTTGGTATTGACTTATTGGCATGTAGACTCATTGTCATAAAGTACTCTGACAAAACTATCATTTTCTCTTCATATCCAAGTGTCTTTTGATCTTCGGTGTTGACCCATATTTTATTTGTTGTTCTTGTGATAAGTGCTTGGTTTAGAGAGCTCAAGGATACATACTCTCATTCACTTCTACTATAGAGGCAGACAATGATGTAGCGACTATATTTGTGGCTTGCAATTTTCAATAGGGGGTTGAGTTTAGCATAGATCTAGTGTCAGAGAGTGGACCAATATCAATAGCGCCTTGCTAGATGACACCTTGAGAGTTCAGTGAGCTTAAGAAACAGGTTGACGAGATTCCTAAGATTGACAAGTATAAAAAGTTCAGTAGTTATATAGACCAGCCTTACCCCTTACCAAGTTAGTTAGGAAAGAGAAACCTTTTGAGTGAGATACGGAGTGTGGAGAGAATTTCTGGGAGCTTAAGAAAATATTGACGTCAGCACCTGTCTTGACCATTTAAAATATGTGTTACCATAATTATCAATAATGAATAATTAATTGAAATTATTGTGCATGATTGAAAATTGAATTATGACTTGACCAACTAATTATTGATATATAAGAATAAAAATGGATATCATGATGTATTGTTGCATGTATGTATAAGTTCATAGTTTGGTGAATTGTTTATTTGATCCTTCCATGTGTGGTAACCTATTTCAAAAAAAAAAAACTTTTTATTTTCTCTAAAGATAGTTGAGGAGAAATCTATTACAGCCATGCCGCTTGAAATATGAAAAAAACTCTTTTTTTCTCTACTAATAAAAAATGTCATTGATAAGATAGGATGTGATGTTAATTAGTGTTTGACACATGAATGTTGTTTTGTGACTCTTATGTATAATGTTCTAATTTAAAAGTGATTGATTTAAAAATAATTTTTGTAGATAATCTAGAGTTATCTTTGGGATTAAATATTGATATTTATTTTGTGGCAGGCTAGAAACACCATTATTCCTTTGACCCTAAATCATTTATATTATGAAGAAACTCTAATAGACTTAGAACTTGATGTGTGATTTGGAAAAAATTATGTTTAAATAGAGAAGTTATTATGAAATGTATTTTTAATTCCATTAATAACAATAAAAAAATATTATGTTAAAAAATAAAAAAAAGAAATATATGTATGTATAAGAAACAGAAGTAAGTAACATGTGAATTTATTATTTGTTTCCAGTAGTACATAGCATAGATAACCAAGATTTAAAGAAGATGTATTGGAGGACGGGAATAAAAATGAATGTTGTATTAAAGAAATTGTATATATATTTATATGCTCAAAATTTATTTTTATGTTGTAATTTTGTTACATGATTTTTTATAGAAACATTTCTTAAAATTTCAGATTGCTTTTTAAGTGACCAAACATTAATCGTGATTAATATGCCCATTGAAATTGTTTGCCATATAGATTAATAGCATGTCTAATCCTAACGAACTTTTTTTTCCTTATCAAAAAGTGAAAAAAGTATTTTCTTATTTGTATGTGCCTACTCAAAGATCAAGATGAAACCGATTTCTTAATACTACTATGGTGTTCATTCATGGAGTTCTTCTTTTTGTTACCGTTGTTTTGCACAATGCTTCCACATTTTAATTGCAAGTTTACTAAATCTTATTCTCCATTTAATTTGTTATCACATTTCTTTAAAGTAAGATCATCTTATCAACAGAAAGTGAAACTATTTCTTGTCCTTGTGAAATTATCATCTTGAACTAGATAATAATTAGTAGGTGGATGCGCAACTGCTACTCTTTTCTTTATTTTTCTTATTTATAAAATTCCCTGTTATGAAAATAAATAAGAACTCTGGTGTAGAGTCTATAAGAGACAATTAGATTTACGTATGGATGATATAAAACTTTACTTCAATTTCTTTTTGGATTGTTTGTTATAAATCTATTTTTTTATAATGCTTATAATGATGAAATGCAAGTGGAGATATTAAAATTATAGTAGGATGGACATAAACAAATATTTAAGTGCATGATTTTATTATATAAATGTTATTATTGACTTTTTTTAATATATTTTTATAGTTAAGGTGCCATGAATTGTACACTTATTATGTGGTGAAATAGTTAATGACTATATATATATATATTGATATTGATAATGTGATTAGGAAATGTAGGTCCCATTTGTAACACCCTAGTTTTTACACATATGATTAATTATTTTATATGGATGTTTAAGTTTATTTTGTTATGTGGTTTAGTTTGAGTAATTAAATTACTCTCTTCAAATTATTTTATTGGGTGCGTTAGCACTGACTTATTTCAGTGAATGCACGCTTACTAGACAATAATTTATGTTATTGTCACTATTATTACAAGTACAGAAAAATATTTTAAATGATATGATTAAGAGAAAAGCATTTTCATATTTTCATTATATTTGATTTTAGAGTTGAAAATAAACTGGTTTGACATTTATCGGAGATTAAATTTTGGACCGAGTATTTTCTTGGTTGATCAGTTCAACTATTAATCTTTACTCTAATTTGAATTTCGAAAACATATATTTATCAATCTTTATTTTTAGATTCCAAAAAGTAAAAGCATGTTTATTTTAGGCTTAATATTTATCACTCATTTTGTACCCACTAATACAAAAAAATAAGAAATTTCTCTCTCATCCCCTTTATTTCACGCGTACAGCAGCATTAACCCCTTCCACTTTTCTTCCTTTTTCGACTCCCTTCTTTCTTCTTGCAGAACATCATCTCACTTCCTCATCACTTCATTTTTCTCCTCGTCACAAAGCAGCCACCACGTCGGAGCACATCCAGCCGCCTAGGAGCGCCGCCGTTCGCCGTCTGAACTGGAGAAGATGATTGCGAGTCTTGGCTCCACCCTTGTGCGTCGTCACCTCCGCCACGGTAACACCTCTGGGTTGCTGTCCATGGTGGATCTGCCATTTTTGGGTGGGGTTTGAGCTCTCCTTTTCCTTCCAATGAAGCTTAGTCTTGTTTTTGAGCCATGGCTGCTACAAGACTCTCCACCGCCACTGCGATTTTGCTGGAGCCGCCGAGACGCTGCCGCACCCATGGCTGGCCGTCGCAACCTCTTTCTTCCACCTTGGGTGAGTTGCTTCCCCTATGTTTTACTTCTCTTTCAAAACCCCCCAAATTGATTTTGAAACCCTAACCCTAACCCTTTGATTTCAGATTTTAATCTTAAGATTAAAGCTTGCTTTAGGAAATTGGGACTGTGAATTAGTGTTTCCCTAAACCAATTTCATTATTCTTTAGTTAAAATGAGTTTTCCCCAAATTGTATTTAGGAGCCCTAAACCCCAATTTGATTTTATTTGAATTTGGTTCTGTTTTTGTGAAATTAATTATGATTTAGTGCAATTAGGACTCTTAATTGATGATTCCCAAGTTCTCTTTCATGATCCTTTAATCAAAACAAAGTTTCCTAAAAGGGTATTGTGAAGCGTAAGCTTCAAACATGATTTTCTTTGAAAATGACCTTGTTTGGTAATAAGGTTAAGTGTTTAGATCAAATTAGAATGTGTTTGATCATGTGTAATTGATTTCTTGATTTCTGGTTGTTGCACGTTGTTGGATTCCCTCTCTGAGACGTTTGACATGGCTATGTTTGCTTGATGGATTAGATATGAGCTAACGTGACCATTAAGACGAGGATCCTTTGCTTGTCTTCAAAGGTAAGGGGAGTTTGCCTAGGGATATTCAATAACTGTATGCATGTGTGTAGGTGTTTAACTTGATATTTATATGTTGATTGAGCTTACTTGACTACCTAATGTACTTGAACTGTTATGCTATTATCTGATGTTGAACTGTACTTGTTCTAAATGTTATAATGCATATATGTGATGAACTGCTTTCAACTGTGATATTAGCATTGAACTGATAATATATACTGCTGTTGATTGAAAGTTTGCTAAGCCAGACTTGCGTCTGTGCTCAACTGTTATAAGGATTAAAAACCTTAATAAGCTTTGAAGATGAAGGGATTTGTGTTCTTTTCCAAATGCTCATTAACTTAAAGTACTTGTTTTAATGTTGAAATGGTTTGGTGAACTATTGTTATACAAGAGAAAAATCCTTTTCGAACTATGTGTCTTCAAGTGAAAACTTTCAAGATTATTTGGCAATATCCTATTGGGGGAAGTATTTCAAAGATAAAATTATTTCAAATATGCTTTATAAAAGATTTTCAAAGAAAAGGTTTTTCCTAAATATTTTAGAAACTTTCCGATAGCCTGGATAGGTTATCGAGGATTCGGTTTTGAATTTGATTTTCACTGAACGAAAAATAAGTACTTAAGAAAGAGAATCTAGTACGCGAGACGTCGCCTCTAGTATTCAGTTATATGCACGTGATCTTGGATAAGTGTTAATTCGGGACCATGAGTCCTATTCATGATGTTCTGGACTGAGAGTCCAATTCTCGAAATCGAGGACAGTGCGTTCTGATTCCGTTGTTGTGGACTGTGTGTCCTAATCACGTTGTTGTGGACTGTGTGCCCCAACCACGTTGTGATTAACATTGTTAAAAGTGAATATTGTTTTCTATGACCACAAGCCAAGGACTGGTGCATCGGTCTCGGGCGTTGTGATTGAGCATTCGGACTGTGTGTCCTATGTTCCTAAGTTTTCAAGTGATGGGGAAATGATGATTAAGTCGTTAGCTTTGAGCTGCGGCAGCGAAAAAGAATGAACACAAAGAAAACCTTTTAAATAAAATATTTTCTCATGTGCATTTCCCCAGGCAGACGTGCCTTTCTTACATATCAGATACAAGGTGGTATCTGGGAGTCTGTCCATGTAAACCGAGTTCAGAGGCACATGTGACGTTGCTCGTCTTGAGACCTTAAATGCATGATGGTATGGAGGCAACTGCCCGGTGGGCTAGAGATTGACCAACTCTAATTCTTCTCCAATGGAAAACGGTGTTGATATCTCATGAGATTAAGTTAGAGCTGATATTGAAGTGCCATGCATATTTTTAAAGGTTGACTGTGCGGGTTTGAGACCCTTTGATATAACACTATTATATTGTGTATATGCATGATTTAACTGCTTATATGATTATGTGATGTATGTATCATGTATATGGTTGTTGTGGGATATATCTTATGATGGTATCTCACTCTTACAATTATATCAGGTCTCTTCCGGTTTTGCGGTAGTACCTAGGTACTCTAGTACCGATGTTGCAGAGGAGTTTTTCTAAGTCACTTGAAGACCTAGTGTTAGAGGTTGGGAAAGTATTCCGATTGGGGGTCTCTCCAATGAATATTTGATAGAATGACCAGCTTAGGAGTATGAGTTGGGTTGTATATCTAAAGGGGTCCGTGAATGTAGTGTTATATACATCCATCTGAAGTTTAAACATTCTCTTTCGAAAATGGAAACTTATAGAAATGTTGTATGTCATGGTAACTTTGTTACGAACGTGACTTTACGTTTTAAATGTATGTATGATGGATTTCAGAGTTATCCTTATAGAAGAAAATCTTATACCCCAGTTTTCTGACTTAAGAAAAAACAAATTTTCCGAAAGCAACCATCAAATTATCTTTTAAACTTACTTCCGCATGGGTTACGCAGTAATGCCCTAAGGGGAGGGTGTTACAAGGTGGTATCAGAGCTGGTCGAGTCTTTCGGGATCTTTGGGGAATAGGTCTGTTAAGTTTTATTGTGTGATCTCTGGTTGGCCCTTGTTTGAATTTTTCTTTGTTGAAGCAATGTGTGTTGACGCACAAGTATATGTTTCTTGATGGTTTTCCATGGGCTTTATGTCCTGGGAGACCTTAGATCTTGAATGTTACTTGGGTTCGAATATGACATTCGATTATCCTTGCGAATCGTGTCTGATATTCGAAACAAGGTGCTTGTGTAAAGGGTTTTTCCGGGAGTGTTCCCTGGAAATATTCTAGGTTTATGGTTAGCAAAGGACATTGATTTTTGATTGATCTAGTTTCTGGATTTGATCAGATCTCTGTCGCTTTGTGTTGGATGTTGCCTACAAAGTTGAAACGAGTCGGACGACTCGATTCAACTGAAAGATCGGTGGTCTGAATCGTTTGTTAGACCGAGTGTTTTCCTTGTGAAGTACCAATGTTGTGTGAAGGCTCGTGTCACCGTGTGGATTTCTGGCAACTAAGTAAAAGGACGAATTATGAACAAGTATTCTCTGACTTGCGTAGTTGATTTGGTAAATCTATTTCGAGGAGTTGTCGACTACTCAAAGATCGAATTGAAGACGAGTTATTACTAGATTGGAGTGATGACCTATCTAAGATTGTGTGTCGTTAACTAAGTTTATAAGGAAAGATCAACCCTTCGTATGTTTGATCGACTGATTAAGTTGTCCGGGATCGTACCCAATTCAAGGTGGTCATACTAAGCATGGCAAGAAAGACTTGTATGTTGGTTGGATCCAAGACGAATCGATTGGATTTTCGATCTTGGGTGAGTGTCTCGTGATTAAGGAACCCTCCACCGTACCCTTTGATTCTCTTGTATTTGTCAGTTGACATTTATTTCTCAAATCCTATGATTGTATTAGATAATCACAATGGTGAAGTTTGTATGTGTCAGACAAATTTTGATTTTAATTTGAAATCGGTCAGGACTTATGGATTAGTTATGCTAATTCATAAATTTCCAGTTATACATTTCTTTGGTTGTGAGAAGTCGTACTCACACTTCTAAATAATCCTCGATGTATGAGACATTTGAGTGAATTGATTTAACGAAATCCATTGGTCTGGATACTTTCACATTTTGTTGAGAGAAGTGGTTATGACTATTTCTTGAGTCATAACACAAATAATTTTGTGATAGCAGAAGTTTCTTGGTGAAACTTAGTTTCGTCACTTCTATTTTTGGTAAAGGTGAAAGTCATCATTTTGTCAATTCCTTGTACTAAGAATAAGAATTAATCCTCTTTGGATTAGAAGTTATTCACCCTTTGATTCCTTAAATCCGCTGGAAGATTCTTGTGGAAGAATGAACTTTATGAGATTCATGTTTGTAAATGTGTATTGATCATGTATTTTTACACCCACGAACCTGATGGAATGATCTTTTTCCATATTGGATGTTCCTGTGTCCTTCAATTAATGAAATTCTTTTCTATGCTTATCTGAAAGTGAAATCAAGAAAAAATTTCTTTTCTTGAGAAATTCTTTTATGATCACCAAGGTCTTGTCTTATTGCGGCTCGAAAGTACTTGTCGTCGTTGATCATCTTAGTTCTACGTATTCTCCAAATGTCGTCGATGTGTGACCTATCTCATCAGTCATGAGTTGGATATCTCCACATCAAGATGTACAATTGAAACCTTCCTTGTTGAGATGTTGACATTCCTTCAATTCTTGTTATGAGTTTGCTGAAGACTTACACGAGTTTTGTTTGAATTCAATTGATCGTTGATCGACTGGTGAAGTCTACACCCTTCTTACAAGTTAAGATCCACTATGCAGTGTTAGTGAACCGAATAATGTATCAGAGGATTGTTCAGACTTCATGGAGTATCTTCAAGTGTTGTTTCAGGAAAAAAAAAACGGAAGTTTATCAACGTGTGTCGGTTAAGTTTACTTTAAGTGTTAAGGACTAAGTTGAGGCTAAGTCCAACTGATCATCCTCAGTGGGATGGATAAGTAATGAGACTACCTATCCTTAGCAGGTTAGCTGGGAGATAGTGTGGTACCTAATTTTTGTCATCTCTATGGTAGGACGAACCAGAGTTGATAGGAGCTTCGTTAATGTATAGATGTGAATGGTACTATGAGAACCCTTAAGTTCAACATCATTGAGTGAGATGATTACAATGGACCTTATCATGATCGAGGCAGATATATCATTAAAGGAATTTAGAGTAGTGATCAAAGTTTATGGTTAATATTGACTTCGTGAGTCCGAGGATT
Organism: Sophora flavescens; assembly: GCA_030762895.1. NCBI lineage: Eukaryota > Viridiplantae > Streptophyta > Magnoliopsida > Fabales > Fabaceae > Sophora > Sophora flavescens. The sequence goes on along the minus strand of CM061066.1, from coordinate 147,555,443 downwards.
AACGGAAAAATATATATGGTAGTTTTCCTTAAGCTGAACGGAAATAGTAAAGAGGAGTTCTTGAGTGAAACTAAGCTGTTAGAAAAGTTTAAGAATTATGATTTTGGGATAATTCAAACTGAAGTAATTCCTTTTGGTTGTAGTTGCATGGAGGAAGGTAATCGTATTCTTTAAGATTGAAATGAATGACTATGATATAATTTGGAGTGGTGGAATAAGTCCAAAGGAAACTAAGACTATAATTGTGTACTTTGAGTTGAAGGTTGATATATGTGATAGAGTTAAGTGTTGAACCTGATGTTCGTCGTGAGGATAAGGTGTTGAAGAAGTTTTGCTAGCGGACAAATTTTGAGGCAAGAAGTGATTAAGTTTTGATTATGCCTTTCGAGTGTGATAAGTTATGGTGAAATGTTTATAATCTTTGAGGTCTTATTCTGGTAAATATGTGGTTGATGATCCATAGTAGAAACTGGACATTTTAAAATCCAAGATTTGCCATTGGGGAGTGTCCACCTGGATTTCTTGGCTTTGCTTTGGTGCAGCTCCTAGGGGTAATGGCCTTAGAGAAACTCTATTTTATAATATCTTTTCTCAGCTGCAGATATATAAGATAAGTGCAGATATGATACAAGCACTTCCTTGCATAAGTGATAGAGCTATATCTTCAGATGGAGGAATTGTTAGGAGTTGTGTATTTTCCTTGGACAATAGGGTAGATGTGCATGGGAAATTTCTTAAACCAGGGATACTAACGGGGCTTGAGAACTAAATTGAAAATGAGAGGCAAATGAAGGATATGAAATCGAAGTAGGCAAAATATTCGAGAGGAATTAAGAAGAGAACGGACTATGTTGGATGTGGTAAGATTCAATTTCAATAAGAAGATTGAATTTCTTAGGTTCTTGGCGTGAAGTCTATCATGTGCAACTCAGGCTCAGATGTAGTTAAAGGATAAATAGAATGACATAAGAATCGGTCTTGTTATAGAGTTGTAGATGAAAGGAATGAAGCGACGAGAATACAAAGTAAGATTTTAGGGTTAAGGTGTGATTACAAAATCCTGTTTAGTTTCGAGCTACGAAATTTCGATGACGAATTTTTTTTAAGAGGGGTAGTAATGTAACACCCTAGTTTTTACACCTATGATTAATTATTTTATTTGGATGTTTAAGTTTATTTTGTTATGTGGTTTAGTTTGAGTAATTAAATTACTCTCTTCAAATTATTTTATTGGGTGCGTTAACACTGACTTATTTCAGTGAATGCACGCTTACTAGACAATAATTTATGTTATTGTCACTATTATTACCAGTACAGAAAAATATTTTAAATAATATGATTAAGAGAAAAGCATTTTCATATTTTCATTATATTTGATTTTAGAGTTGAAAATAAACTGGTTTGACATTTATCGGAGATTGAATTTTGGACCGAGTATTTTTTTAGTTGATCAGTTCAACTATTAATCTTTACTCTAATTTGAATTTCGAAAACATATATTTATCAATCTTTATTTTTAGATTCCAAAAAGTAAAAGCATGTTTATTTTAGGCTTAATATTTATCACTCATTTTGTACCCACCAATACAAAAAAATAAGAAATTTCTCTCTCCTCCCCTTTATTTCACGCGTACAGCAGCATTAACCCCTTCCACTTTTCTTTCTTTTTCGACTCCCTTCTTTCTTCTTGTAGAACATCATCTCACTTCCTCATCACTTCATTTTTCTCCTCGTCACAAAGCAGCCACCGCGTCGGAGCACATCCAGCCGCCTAGGAGCGCCGCGCATTGCCATCGTCCCGAATCGGAGAAGATGATCGCGAGTCTTGGCTCCGCCCTTGTGCGCCGTCACCTCCGCCACGGTAACACCTCTGGGTTGCTGTCCATGGTGGATCTGCCATTTTTGGGTGGGGTTCGAGCTCTCCTTTTCCTTCCCATGAAGCTTAGTCTTGTTTTTGAACCATGGCTGCTACAAGACTCTCCACCGCCACTGCGATTTTGCCGGAGCCGTCGTGACGCCGCCGCACCCATGGCTGGCCGTCGCAACCTCTTTCTTCCACCTTGGGTGAGTTGCTTCCCCTATGTTTTACTTCTCTTTCAAAACCCCCAAATTGATTTTGAAACCCTAACCCTAACCCTTTGATTTCAGATTTTAATTTTAAGATTAAAGCTTGCTTTATGAAATTGGGACTGTGAATTAGTGTTTCCCTAAACCAATTTCATTATTCTTTAGTTAAAATGAGTTTTCCCCAAATTGTATTTAGGAGCCCTAAACCCCAATTTGATTTTATTTGAATTTGGTTCTATTTTTGTGAAATTAATTATGATTTAGTGCAATTAGGACTCTTAATTGATGATTCCCAAGTTCTCTTTCATGATCCTTTAATCAAAACAAAGTTTCCTAAAAGGGTATTGTGAAGCAAAAGCTTCAAACATGATTTTCTTTGAAAATGACCTTGTTTGGTAATAAGGTTAAGTGTTTAGATCAAATTAGAATGTGTTTGATCATGTGTAATTGATTTCTTGATTTCTGGTTGTTGCACGTTGTTGGATTCCCTCTCTGAGACGTTTGACATGGCTATGTTTGCTTGATGGAGTAGATATGAGCTAACGTGACCATTAAGACGAGGATCCTTTACTTGTCTTCAAAGGTAAGGGGAGTTTGCCTAGGGATATTCAATAACTGTATGCATGTGTGTAGGTGTTTAACTGGATATTTATATGTTGATTGAGCTTACTTGACTACCTAATGTACTTGAACTGTTATGCTATTATCTGATGTTGAACTGTACTTGTTCTAAATGTTATAATGCATATATGTGATGAACTGCTTTCAACTGTGATATTAGCATTGAACTGATAATATATACTGCTGTTGATTGAAAGTTTGCTAAGCCAGACTTGCGTCTGTGCTCAACTGTTATAAGGATTAAAAACCTTAATAAGCTTTGAAGGTGAAGGGATTTGTGTTCTTTTCCAAATGCTCATTAACTTAAAGTACTTGTTTTAATGTTGAAATGGTTTGGTGAACTATTGTTATACAAGAGAAAAATCCTTTTCGAACTATGTGTCTTCAAGTGAAAACTTTCAAGATTATTTGGCAATATCCTATTGGGGGAAGTATTTCAAAGATAAAATTATTTCAAATATGCTTTATAAAAGATTTTCAAAGAAAAGGTTTTTCCTAAATATTTTAGAAACTTTCCGATAGCCTGGATAGGTTATCGAGGATTCGGTTTTGAATTTGATTTTCAATGAATGAAAAATAAGTACTTAAGAAAGAGAATCTAGTACGCGAGACGTCGCCTCTAGTATTCAGTTATATGCACGTGATCTTGGATAAATGTTAATTCGGGACCATGAGTCCTATTCATGATGTTCTGGACTGAGAGTCCAATTCTCGAAATCGAGGACAGTGCGTTCTGATTTCGTTGTTGTGGACTGTGTGTCCTAATCACGTTGTTGTGGACTGTGTATCCCAACCACGTTGTGATGAACGTTGTTAAAAGTGAATATTGTTTTCTATGACCACAAGCCTAGGACTGGTGCATCGGTCTCGGGCGTTGTGATTGAGCATTCGGACTGTGTGTCTGATAAGCCTCTGGCTTATCTAGTTTTATGACTAGATGAACTAGGGTTCATGTGCCTATTTATTCGAGTTCACTCTCGTTTTCCCCTAAATTTGCCTTGTTTTGTTCCTAAGTTGGACTTTGACTCATTTTTCGTATTTTGTGTAGTTTTTAGGTTATTTTGAATAGAATTACACTTGTGGGTGCTTTTGTTGTTTCAGGTTAAATAAGTGAAGCTCCGGGAGTCAAGGAAAGTCGAAAAGCAGTGGAAATTGCAAGTCTGGAGACACTCGCCTCGCGAGTGAATGCTCGCCCCGCGAGCCTGAAAGTCAACAAAGAACCAAAAGTCATCACTTCAGTCTCGCCACGCGAGAGGTGTCTCGCCTCACGAGATCACGAGGACCTGCAAGACAGAGACCATCACGGCCCAGCCGTGATGAAGGTCACAGCCTAGAATTGAAGACTCGCCCCGCGAACACACTTTCGCCTCGCGAGAGTTCAAATTGAAAGCGCGCCAATTTTAATTCTCGCCTCGCGAAAGGCTGCTCGCCTCGCGAGCGAGCGCAGATCAGGAATCCTATTTAAAGGCTTTTGCAGATCAGATTTGAGGGGGGGAATCGTTAGGGAGTTTTCCACTTAGGTTAGGGCAGTAGTTACGAATCCTTATTTCTCCTTGGAGCTGCGTCTCCTTTTCTGGTTTCTTTTTATTTTACGATGGTGATTATGTCCGAGTGTTTGTCTATGAGCATGAGGCACTAATCCCCGTCGTCCGAGGGAACGATGAAGTCACCCATGGCGATGTAAATCCGATATGATGTATGTCTTTCTCCTTTAATTCAATTCTTGTTTTCCGATTCTGATTTGAATGTTTGATCATATGTTTTGCGTGATTAATCAGTTAAACGTGTTTGAGGCCTAACGACGATTCGCGTTTCAGAACTTGAATCGGGATCATAAATGTTTTCTAATTCTGATTTGATTGTGTTAATCATATGTGTTGCGTGATTGACTTGTTAACGTTGATGAGGCTTAGTCAGCGATTCACGTTTAGAACTTGAATTAGGATCATCGATCGAATATTGCACGAGAGTGAGTAGGAGATCGGTGCGACCTTATAGGGAACATGAATTAACAGAATTCGAGATTAGGATTATGAGACCTAGTAAGTAATTAATCCAATCGTCGAATACGTCCTAATGAGCACGAGAGTGGATTTAGGAGAATTTAGGGGTCCCGGTTGACATTGCAATTGAACTTAGGGAGGAATTCATCATCACTTGGGTGTACATGTTGGGTAGGTGGATTTGTGACCTTAGACATTTTAGTTTTCTGATTTTTAGTTAATTAGTTTATTTAGACTTGTTAATTGAATTTCGATTCCATTCTCTCTTCTCTCTCTCAACCACCTTCTTCCGTAACTTGACCGATCGTATCCGATTTCCCGCGGATTAGTCGAATTGGTAGCCCAATCCCTGAGTTCGACCTCGGTAATTACTTACCGTGTTTATTTTATTACTTGCGACGACCCGGTACACTTGCCGGAGTCACAACAGTGTCCTATGTTCCTAAGTTTTCAAGTGATGGGGAAATGATGATTAAGTCATTAGCTTTGAGCTGCGACAGCGAAAAAGAATGAACACAAAGAAAACCTTTTAAATAAAATATTTTTTCATGTGCATTTCCCCAGGCAGACGTGCCTTTCTTACATATCAGATACAAGGTGGTATCTGGGAGTCTGTCCATGTAAACCGAGTTCAGAGGCACATGTGACGTTGCTCGTCTTGAGACCTTAAATGCATGAGGGTATGGAGGCAACTGCCCGGTGGGCTAGAGATTGACCAACTCTAATTCTTCTCCAGTGGAAAACGGTGTTGATATCTCATGAGATTAAGTTAGAGCCTGATATTGAAGTGCCATGCATATTTTCAAAGGTTGACTGTGAGGGTTTGAGACCCTTTGATATAACACTATTATATTGTGTATATGCATGATTTAACTGCTTATATGATTATGTGATGTACGTATCATGTATATGGTTGTTGTGGGATATATCTTATGATGGTATCTCACTCTTACAATTATATCAGGTCTCTTCCGGTTTTGCGGTAGTACCTAGGTACTCTAGTACCGATGTTGTAGAGGAGTCTTTCTAAGTCACTTGAAGACCTAGTGTTAGAGGTTGGGAAAGTATTCCGATTGGGGGTCTCTCCAATGAATATTTGATAGAATGACCAGCTTAGGAGTATGAGTTGGGTTGTATATCTAAAGGGGTCCTTGAATGTAGTGTTATATACATCCATCTGAAGTTTAAACTTTCTCTTTCGAAAATGGAAACTTATAGAAATGTTGTATGTCATGGTAACTTTGTTACGAACGTGACTTTACGTTTTAAATGTATGTATGATGGATTTCAGAGTTATCCTTATAGAAGAAAATCTTATACCCCAGTCTTCTGAGTTAAGAGAAAACAAATTTTTCGAAAGCAACCAGCAAATTATCTTTTAAATTTACTTCCGCATGGGTTACGCAGTAATTCCCTAAGGGGAGGGTGTTACACCATTTATGTTAGTGCGAAATAGGTAAAGAGATATTGTTAGGACCAGATTTAATCCGAAAGGACCACAATTAGAATGAATAATTGAGGGCAAGATGCGCATTAAATATAATAGGTAAAAAGTATTATGCCGATAAGAAAATAAAACCTTTAGAATTTTAGGAAGAGGAACATGTATTCTTGAGAGTCACTCCTTAGATTGGGATGGGAAGGTCAATGTCATTTAGAAAACTAATTTTTTGTTTCATGGGATCTTTCCAAATACTTAAAAGAGTCTGGCCTGTTGCTTACCAATTGGCTCTTCCGCCACAATTGACAAACTTTCATGATGTTTTTCATGTGTCGCAACTCAGAAAATATGAGTCTCATGTGATAGCTCCTGAGCCTTTCCAATTGAAAGATAATTTGATCTATAATAAGCCTAGGGCTAGTCAAGTCTTGGACAATAGCATTAAGACTCTGAGAAAGAAGATAATTCCATTCGTAAAAGTGTTATGGGAAGGATTGACTCCTGAGGAGGCTACTTGGGAGATGAAGGATGACATTGTGCGACAATACCCGGATTTTTTTATCTAAGGTATGGTAACCTTCATGTTTTGTATATGACATAAGTTAAAATAAGTACGTGAGTATTGGATGAATTTCGGGGACGAAATTCTTTAAGGAGGGGAGAAAATGTAACATCCTAAAATTCCAATACAATTTTTTTAATGAAAAGATTAAGTTGTTATAAGGTTTAGCGTAGAAAGTTATTAGTATAATAATTTATTGGAATTGTTTAATGATTACAAAAGAATATAAAATTAAAAAAAATAAGGCAAGCTCCAGCCTCCAGGTGCTAGAATTAGAACTTAGAAGTATTAGAACAAAAGTCTATATGATTATTAGAAGTTAATATTAAAATCATGGGGTCCACATTAATGTAAATTGAATTTGAATAACAAGAACGTACAGGGGAGTAAGCTTTCTTTAAATTGAATAGAGTATTGGACTTCAGAGGTGGGCTAGAGTTGGGCTTTGACAAGTAGAGAGCGGAGCCCTTGCTGCTAGCAATGATATACTATTGAAAATCTAAATGGAAGAGGCAAATCAAACTTCAATACTGAGAAGACAACGACGCAGCAGCTTCGTTAGGAAAAAAAAGGAGAACAGCGCGTCATAGTGGGAACTGGGAAGGAACTTCACGACTTAAGATGGTTGATTAAACATGTTGCTATTTAAAGTTTGGGGTATTTTTGGAAGTCCTTCAAGAGGTGAGTAAAAACAATCTTTTCTCACCCTTCTATGGTGCAAACGATCTGAGAAATTGGGTTTTGAATTTGAATGATGATTTTTGGAAAGTTTTGAATGCAACAATGAATAGTTGATCAGATCATATTTTCTAACCTGGCGGTTTTATATAAAAATGAAATTAATATTAAATTAAGTGATTATTACTATGATTGGTGTGATTGTATATGAAATTGGTATGAGTTTATATATGGTAGATTGGTATGTCTTTTATGTTATATGATATTATAGTTTTGTCATGATATGCTCCATTATGTTAGATGATCTTATAGTGTTGCCTTAGCATGACATAATATTATTGTTATTGACGCGTAGAGTTTGAAAACCTTGATAGTCATCAGGGATGACATATTGGATTATGCATGAGTTGGTCATCGCCTCCGGGAAGGGGATGACGATGTACACTTTATTCTGGGAATAGGATGGAGATATCACCATCTGGGATGTGATATCAGATAATTAAAATATTCACATCTGGGATGGAATATTAAATACCTCCATCTGAGATGGGGAAGGCAGTGGGATGTCATTGCATGGATATGAGCTCATAGACCTCAGTGGAACTGAGATTCACACCGATTCTGGGAACCAAAGAGTCAAGTCTTGTGATTCTGGGAATCACCGAGTCATGTTCATTGAGTTACATCGCATAAAGTTTGCATGATGAATTTGATTAAATGTAATGAGATGTGTCCACAGTTGATTTTATGAGTTCGTGGTTTTAAGTGTTTGATATTGATTAATTTGTATGCTATTATTTTGGAGGTTTATTATATTTATTATTTTGAAATTTAGCGGGTACCATGGAGGTTTTTCCGGTTATCGCGTCGGCTGAGAACAACACTATTTGCGAAAATAATTTTAGAACTTGTTTTTATTCATTGAGATTATATCTCATTAAAAGTGTTGTTTTTAGAGCACGAGGATGATGCCACTGAGACTAAAGGGGCTTGAAGACTTAGTGAATTTTCTTAGTTATTTTCGAGTTTGGTTAGTATCTACTTGAAAAGGAACCGGCTGTGGCTAGATATTTTTTTTTATCGTTGGGTTTATTAGTAGACGCTCGGATTTGAGGTAAATGAATTTATTTTGTAAGGATTTATTAACATTGCTATTTATTATTTATGAGGTATTTATTTTAAACTATTTTATTTTGTAAAATTTTTATTTTGGCTATATTTTTATTATGTTTTATTTTGGGTTACTAATGTAATGAAGGGCGTTACACAAAACAAACTGTATACGATTGACTTGGAGGACCTCACAAATCAAAGTGTCTCATGTCTAGTATCCATTGAAGATGAGCGATGGATTTGGCACAAAAGGCTAGGTCATGCAAGCTTGAAATTAATTTCAAAGGTAAATAAGCATAACCTCATGAGAGGATTACCAAACCTTAAGTTCAAATCTGATGCTCTCTGTGATGCATGTCAAAAGGGAAAACAAGTCAAAGGTTCCTTTGAATCTAAGAATATTGTTAGTACCAATAGACCACTAGAGCTTCTACACCTTGATCTGCTAAGAACAACTATGACTGCTTCTGTTAGTGGAAAGAAATATGGTCTAATCATAGTAGACGACTACACTAGATGGCATGGGTTATGTTCCTAACTCACAAGAATGAGTCATTCAAGGTCTTCTCTGTATAATGCAAACGTGTACAGAATGAAAAAGACATGTGTATCACTTCAATCAGAAGTGACCATGGGGGAGAGTTTGAAAATGAGCTATTCCAAAAGTTCCGTGAAGAAAGTGGTATACTTCACAACTTCTCAATACCTAGAACACCACATCAAAATGGTGTGGCAAAGAGAAATAACAAATCTCTTCAAGAGATGGCTAGAACAATGCTCAATGATAACTCTGTCCCTAGACATTTCCGGGCTGAAGCTGTTAATAATGCCTGCTACATTCGTAACGTAAATATACATTAGACCAATCTTGAATAAGACTCCTTATGAATTGTGGAAAGGTCGAAAACCCAACATATCTTACTCTCATCCTTTTGGTTGTAAATGCTATATATTAAATACTAAAGATCAACTTGGTAAGTTTGTATCTAAAGTAGATGAAGGATTTCTGTTAGGGTATTCTGAGTCGTCCAAAAGGTTTAGAGTTTACAATTCTAGAACCTTAGTAGTAGAGGAATGTATACATGTTAAGTTTGATGACAAGCAGCCTGATAAGAAATTATCAGAGCTTGATGAAGCTATTGCAGATTTGAATCTCAAAAATTCTGAAAATCAAGCAAATGTCAAACCTGATGATCAAGTGGACGATCCTCAACAACATGAGTCAGAAACTTCAACTTCTCAATAGGAAAATGTTAAAAGATCTTGGTACTTAAAGAATTATCATCCACAAGATCAAATCATTGGGAATCCCGGTGATAGGCTAAGAACCGGATCAACATTCAGAGAGCAAGATGATTCTGCATTAGTCACCGAGTTAGAACCAAAGACAGTAGACGAGACTTTACTGGACGAGGGCTGGATTCTAGCAATACGGGAAGAACTGAACCAGATTGAGAGAAGTGAAGTATGGACTCTTGTGCCTTTACCAAAAGAAAAATCAGTTATTGGAACCAAATGGGTTTACAGAAACAAGCTTGATGAAAATGGTAAGTTGATAAGAAATAAAGCTAGACTTGTTGCACAAGGTTATTCACAGGAAGAAGGTATAGATTATACTGAAACTTTTGCACCAGTTGCTAGACTAGAGGCTATTCGCATCTTATTATCATTTGCTGCACATCATAGTATAATATCAGATGGATGTAAAACGTACGTTTCTAAATGGTGTTATTAATGAGGAAGTGTATGTTATGGAACCTCCGGGTTTTGAAAGTGAAACCCAACCTGAACAACTATATAAGATAAAGAAAGCTTTATATGACCTTAAACAAGCTCCTACAGCTTGGTATGAAAGGTTAAGTTCATTCTTAATGGAAAATGGATTTAGTAGAGGAAAGGTTGATACAACCTTATTCAGAAAATCCAATAAGTCTAGTTTTATTGTTGTTCAAATATATGTCGATGACATAATCTTTGGTGCTACTAATGAATCTCTATGCAAGGAATTCTCTAAGCTTATGAAGAAAGAGTTTGAAATGAGCATGATGGGAGAACTCAAGTTCTTCCTTGGACTTCAAGTTAAACAAATACTGGATGAGGTGTACATCCATCAAACTAAGTACACAAAGGAACTGTTAAAGAAATTCAAGATGGATGATTGCAAACCTAAGAACACTTCCATGCATCCCACGTCCATACTGAACAAAGATGATAAAGATAAAAAGGTATACCAAAAGGTATATAGAGATATGATAGGATCTCTCTTGTATCTCACTGTGTCTAGACCTAACATAATATTCAGTGTATGTTTATGTGCTCGATTTCAATCTGATCCAAGAGAATCTCATTTATCAGCAGTTAAAAGAATATTTAGATATTTAAAAAGTGCTACTAATCTGGGTTTGTGCTTTAAGAAAAATGGTGATTACAGATTAGTTGACTTTTGTGATGCTGACTATGCTGGAGATAGAATTGAAATAAAAAGTACCACTGGAGGATGCCACTTCATTGGATCTAATCTGGTTTCATGGTCAAGTAAAAGACAAAGTACTATTGCCTTATCAACTACTGAAGCTGATTATATTTCAGTTGTTAGTTGTTGTTCACAACTTCTATGGATCAAACATCAATTGGAAGACTACAATGTGGTTGTAACTAGTATTCCACTTATGTGTGATAATACTGCTGCAATAAATCTATCTAAGAATCCAATATTGCATTCAAGGGCTAAGCATATAGATATTAAACATCACTTTATTAGAGATTATATGCAAAAAGGCATTGTTGATATACAATTTGTAGATACTGAACATCAATGGGCAGATATCTTTACTAAACCTCTTGCTGAGGACAGATTTAGTTTTATTAGAAAGCATCTTAATATGATTTGTGTGGATTGATTGAGTGTCTAATGCTTGTCGCGTCTATTTCTCAAAATGCGTCCAATGTATGTTAAATATGCATGCAATAGGCATCGCATCCATTGACTGTTTGCATGGTATTATCAGACTCGTCTAAGCTATCTATTATTAAATTTGCATTAATTTATGTCCAAGACACATTTAATTATATTCTCTACTGAGTCAGTTATTTCCATCAATCCCATCAATAGCTTTTTACAGTTTCAAAAACTTGTGCCGTGTCAGCAGTTATTACATGTCTTCTCACATGTCTCTTTCAAAATTCTTTTTTTTTTTTTATTTGGAAAACCTTTCATATTCGAAACCTTTTTAAGAAAGGAACTTCCCTCTGAAAAACTTTTCACTACCTTCATCTTTCGAATTCTCTCGCGAAAGGTCTCTCTGCTTTTCTTGCTACCAAACCCTAACCTTCAAACCTCAACAATGGCTACTTCTTCTGCTGTTTCAACCTACAATGTGGACAAATTGAACATTGGTGTGGAACATCACTTTGATTTTGGAATTCTGGGAGACTATAATATGGATGTTAGCAAGAACATCAATGCTGCTGGTTGGGGATGACTCTTCGTGGAGAATGTCTCTGTCTACCCAAATCTGAGCAGGGACTTCTGGAGAAACCCTCAGGTGAAAGATACTGAAATTTATGCTGATATACTTGGAAAAAGAGTGGTAGTGTCTGAGAAAACCATCTCTAAAGCTGTTCATTGTACCCAAAAAGGGATTTTCATCACTGATAACTGGGAAATGGATCTTGGAGGTTCCGAGGTAGTTGCTGCCTTTCTGACGAGGCACGATACGTTCAGGAACCACTTTTGGAAGGTTGTAGAGATGAAGGATGAAGTGAGAATCCTCCATCAAATCTTGAATAAGGCTGTTCTTCACAAGACTGGATCAAATGACAACCTATCTGCTCTACATAAATTCTATCTTTGTCACTTAGTACAAGAGACCAAGATCAATCTGCCTAGGATTCTCTATGGTAGATTCAGGGAGTACATAATCAATAAGGAGAAGGCAACTGCCATTCCCTTATGTCATTTGCTGTCAAAAATTTTCAAAGCTCAATGAATTTATGACATCCTTGCTGCCAAGTCACCAGAAGAGAAAGTTGAAATTCTAACTGAGAATGGAATGTCTGCTTTAATCTTTGGCAATATGAATTTGACAAACATGAAACTAAGCACAGTTACTCAAGTTGCTTTGGCCAAGGAGGAAGAGATGCTTAAAGTAAAAGAAGAACAAATTGAACTGAACAATGCTGAAGTACTAGGACTAGAAGAAAAACCGTAGGGAGAACAACAACCAGAGCTAAGATGGCTGTTGCAACAAGACCTTCAGCTGCTGGAATTGTGATTACGGAACCATCTTCTACTGCATCACAACCTGATCCTACACAGAAAAGGACAAGGAATCTAATCCTGTCTCACAATGAAAATGAGGATGATGAGGACAATGTCCCTATTGATGACATTTTGAAGAAGCGGAAGCTGTCTACTTCTGTTGTTGCTACCTCTATTCAGACCAGGAGGCAACCTGCTAGGAAGGCCAAGTCTGCTATGGCTCCTAAGGTAAGCATCCCTGCTAATGATCCTGTTCAATTAGCAGTAGATGATCTAGTAGAAAGTTTTGAGAAAATGAATGATTCTACACCCGCACTGTCTGTAACACCATGTATTTCACTGTTTTAAATAACAGTAATACATATAAATATGTTTATAAAATTATTTGAGTTTTAGAAAATTATTTTAAATAAACAGAGTTTACCACTCAATCCTACTTGAATGTAGGAAGCTACGATTAAAATTTAGGTTGGAAAGTCAGGCGAAACCCGACCCCTAAATTCTATTGACAGTATTAATATACCGCTCAAAAGACCTAATTTTAATTCGTGAATGAAAGACTTACGATTTTTATTTTATTCCCTACCATTATGTATTTTTAGATTTATTTCAGAAAAAAATAAAATAATTTACGTTTTTCGGGCGAAACACGTAATCGGGTAGACGAGGAGGGGATTTTAGAGTTTCTAAGAGCTGATAAAGAGTTTATCTTAGGATTTTGAGATGATTCATGAGGATGAATCATACTTTTAAGTCTAGAAGGTTCTATAGGGTTATAGTGACAATTCCTGGATTTTTTGTTTAAGTCCCTGAACTTTCTGTTAATTACCCTTTTGTCCCTAAGTTGGTTTCTATGTTTTTCCAAGTGAATTGGGCTAGAATCCTTGTTCCAAATTCATAGAGGACCGTGGATTTGAGGCCCAAATTCCTTACCCATGAATTAAATTTCATGAAGCCCATTTGGAACCATACAAGTTTCCTATGTTAAGTTTAATGCTTAAATCTTTAAGTGGGCCCCACAAAAATGAATCCAAGCCCAAATTTACCAAGCCCATGCGCAAGCCAATGAGGGATGGAAGGCTGCCCTCATTTGTTGTTGGATGAACCAAGATTTTCTAGAATGTTCTACATTCTTCCACTTTGTTCTTCAACATTCTTTAATCTTCTCAAACATTCTTGATTTGTCTTAAAATATCTATGACAAGAATTCAGCCCAAAGTTAGTCAAGATAAGATCACATTAAATGTGGCAAAAATTCATCATGGCAATTTATTGGCAAATTGCAAACTAGTCCTTAAACTTTTGGAATCTTTGCAAAATGGTCCCTAGGAATTATTTGCATTTGAGTCCTTTAAACAAGACAACTCATCATCTCTAGATCCTTCTAAAAGTGGCGCAAGCAAGCTCTATAAATACTTTATCTCACTTTTCACTTAGTTTCTATTGTCATTTGTTCAAAAAAACCCTAAAGTTCATAAGTCTTCTAGTGTTAAATTTGTGAAGCAAGTTCTTGGATTTCCTTTGTCATTGGTCTTCAAGAGGTAAATCCTAATCTTCTTCCTTAATAATGCCTATGTTCTTTAGCAAGTTTCTTGATTCAAAGTTTATTTCATAGTTGTTCGTCATTTTCAAGTTTCTAAGTCTTGAACTTTGAAAAGTCATAATAAATTCTAGAAAAAATCTCATGATGATGAAACTATTTTCTATCTTCTTGATATCATGCATATTATCTAAATCCAAGAGCATGATGTAATCAAAAATTTCTTTCCTAAAAACCTAGCCTTGGCCGAATCTATCAAAGTAGGTTTGATAGAGTTTTGTTCATGTGTTGTCATGTATGATCATGTATTCTATATGGCATGTATGTCTACACACTCTAATCCATGATGGATTATTAAAATGAAAATCTTTACTCAAAAACCTTTATGTTGGCCGAACCCTAAGTGGGTGAGATTTGATGAGCTTATGTCCAAAGTTTTCATTAATGATCTTAGAAATCAAGCTATTAGTATGTATGCTTAATAAATCCAAGTTGATTTATTAAACTAAGAACCCTAGCCCTATGAACATGTTGAGGCCGAATCTTGGTATAGAAGAGTTAGGAAGTTTTGAGTTTGAAATTTAGTTGTTTAGTCACTAATCCATGATTTAGGTTAATTAAGGACCATTAATCCATGACTTAATCATGATTAGGAATTTTAGTTAATCAAAAACCCTAGAAGCCGTGACCATGTGGTAGGGTTTTAGAATGTTTTTAGTTTCATGATTTGTAATTCTTTGATTGTAATGGTTGAAGGTTAAGCATAAAGCGGTGTACGTGAGTTTCCGACTTTCGACGAATTTAATTCAACTTGCTGTGGATCTTCGAGAGGTAAGAGGGGTTACCTGATGGATTATTCGGATGACCATGTGTCCATGTTTGTGGTTTGTATACATTTGTTTATGTGGTTCTGTGTCTGGTTTGTTTTATTTGGCTATGTGTTTCTAGCTGTTTATCTGTGTTTTGGTTGTTTCTCTGCTTATAATTTATTTAATTATCTGCAGTAGTATCTATATTGTTATGATGCATGATCTGCCTGGTGATATAATTCCGATGATCTGGGATGTTGTTTTTGAGGCCTGACAGTGGTCAGTGCACAACCGATTAATCAGATAAAAGATTTAATAAGCTATGAAGAATTATATTCAATGTTTTATGGGAAATGTTGGAATATAATAGTGGTGGAAAATATTATTTTGGAAAAATAATTAGTTTTGAGAAATATTATTATTATAATGATTTATTAGTATAAAAGTAATTTATGAGTCACGATGAGAGCGTAACCGTGAAATTTTTTTAGTACTGCTGATTTTTACGCAAGAAATTATGTAATATTATAATAAGTTATTTTGTGAAATTAATATTTGAAAATGATTTATAAAAATAAAAATAAAATAATAATAATATAATATAATAAAATATTATAAAAGTCAAAGTTTGACTTTAAAAACATTTTCTTGGAAAATGATAAACGACGACAAGTTTTAAAATTATTTACAGTGAAAGTTGAAAAACAATAGTACTTATTTTGAGAAGAAGTTTAATCTGAATTGATTTAAAGAGTTGAAGTTTCAGTAAAAGAGTTCTAAACGATTTGACGTTTTATAAACGAATTACAAGTAGAAAGAAATTTCGGTGAATGAGTTTTACTGAATGATGTAAAGGAGGATATGGAACTTAATAACCGAGACATCGGGGTATTAAGGTTGTTGTGTGTAGACTGGGTATCTACTTAAAGAGGTTAAAACATTTTTAGATGTTTTCTACTACCATGAACCTAAGCCTGAGGCATCAGTCTAGGGTTCGTGATTGAGCACTCGGACTTGGATGTCCTGTGTTTTAACGAAGGTTTTAAAGACGTTTAAATTATGGTTGGTCTAAAGCTTTTGAGACAAAGAAAGATATAACACGAAGAAAAGTGTCGAGAACAAAATGTTTTCTTGCATGCATATGGCAGACGTGCTGTGATTCAACGAGTGATTATCTTGCGGCGTCAAGTATATCATGCTACGATGTTCCTCATTGTGCTCGGGGTTTGGACAATGAGACCCCATCTACGATGTTATCACTGTGCCACGATGTTGGACAATGTGCGATGGGTGTGCCTGTGGCGGTGTGCCTGTGGCAATCGAGTCTGATCAACTCATCACGAGGTTGGGATATCTCATGAGATTAAGTACGAAGTTTTAGAAGCTAAATATTGAAGTATTCATGCATTCAGATTTTAAAAACGACGATGTTCGGGTGTGAGACCCCTTGATATATTGTGTTGTATGCCAATTTAAATATGAGAAATTAACTGATCTGGGTTTGTATATGTTTTGTTGTGTCGTACATATGGTTCTCGCGTTATGATCAAATTGTCGGTTTCTCACTCTTGCATGTTTTATTTGTGGTTTCTCTTCTGGGTTCTACGTGGTGGAATTCAGATGAACCTCTTAAGGACTATGGCGTCTAGAAGAAGAAGAATGTGTAGTTCGGGAAATGTTGATGCTGCTTCTTTTGTCGTAGTGTTTTGACCAGCTTAGGTTTAAGTTCAGTTATGTTTTGGGAATAATCTTTTTATTATAAATGTTTAAGTGTGAAACTTATGAGGCAGTATAGCTGTATGATATATATATATATGTATATATATATCGATATATCTAAGTGTGGTTATGTGAACGTTGTTGTGACGATGTTGAAAAGGAAAATTTTATCACCCATTTTGTTTAAGACAAACGTTCAGAAAACATTATTTTCCGAAAGCAACCAGCAAATTAAGTTTTTATTTCCGCAAACGGGTAGCCATGTGATGACCGGAGTTAGGGTGTCACACTGTCTGTGTTACCACCATGACAATCACTTCACACTGATGTGTATAGACCCACACTGCCAACACAACCTGACACTGAACCATAAACCTCATCACCACAAATAACCTCACCAACTCACTCACATGTCCAAACCTCACAAAATAGACCACATTTCCAACCTATAATACCTGTTGATGATGCTTGGTTTAATCAACCGGATGATGTAGGGATTAACCTTGGTGTCCCCTTTCCCAAAATTCCAAAAGTCACTTTTCCCTACACTGACTCTTCAATCTTATTGGTCGCGCTGTCGCGCACGGGCCAAAAAGAACGAGCGGGTTTTAAAACTGTAGTTAGGGCGACAACTCGGATGTCGTCTCACAAGGACTCTTAAAGTGTTATTTATCACAAAAATCAGTTTTGGAGGGGGTTTGGATTGGGATGCAAATAAGAAAACAAAGTAATAACAGAGCAATAAAACAAGGCAGTTCAAAGAGGTTATCAAATAGCTAAAAACGATTAATCTACTGTTATTGATTTCACAACTATCATCAGTTCATGTAATCCCAAGCCCTAAGCAGATTCTAATCCCCTTTCAGTTGTAGCAACAATTAACAAACGAAATCGCTACTACGGATATATGTTCCTATTCCCGAATTAAACAAACGGGGTTAAGCCCTCATGAACTAAACGAACATGAATGAACACACGCGAATTAAACAAACGCGATTAAGTATAGGAACATAACATCACTGAAATGAATCAACACAACACTATACACTCCTGAATTAAACAAACAGAAATGTATAACATGGCATTGAAAAGGGAAAAGCATACAAAACAGGGATTACAAAACCTCAAGTACGGTGGAAATCAATTATAGTAGATTAATCTATGAAATTTAGTTCCCCGTGAAAACGAAATACACACAGAAAATATGTAAAACAAAACAGTGGAGAAGCAAAAGTCTTTCCAATCTGCCCAGAACAGCCTTTTATACTATTCAGAAATTTAGCCTACTCGCGAGGCGAACCCTCATTCGCGAGGCGAATATCATGAAGAGTCAGCAACGTTTGGTCTTCTCGCGGGGCGAATTACTTCTCGCGTGGCGAGGAATGGAACAGTCTTGGCTTCTGGCCTTCAGTCTCGCGAGGCGAGACATGTATCCGCGAGGCGACACAGAACGGGTTGCATTTCTATGGAACAGTCAGCTTTCAGGGTCGCGAGGTGAGGTGTTGTTTGCGGGGCGAACCAGTTACTGTTCTGCTGGCTTTCAGGTTCGCGAGGCGAGAAAACTCTCGCGAGGCGAATCCCCTGTTTCTTTATTCTCTCAACTTCTACTTAACCTGAAAACAACAAAATATCCATAAGTGCTTTATTTGACTCAAAACTGGCTAAATTAACCTAAAACTACTTCAGAGACTCAAAACCATGCTTGAGGACAATCTAATCTAATTTGGGTGAAAATAGGATATAATTTGCACAAAACCCTGGTCATACTAGCCATAAAACTAGATGAGCCAGAGGCTTATCAAAATACCCCAAACTTAAACCTTGATTCTCCCCAAGCAAACTAAAACTCAAAAATCAAAAAGACTCAAGACCTGGCAAGCTTAAAAGATTCAATCAACCTGTCACAAATTTCAAGCAGTTTCATCAAAACAGTTTTCTTCAATGTCCCCCCCTTTTCAAGCAAAGCAATCCCCACAATCATTCATTCTAAAAAATTGAGAATTTCATCATTCAAACAATCATTAATCTAAGCAGGGGATCCAAGTTACACACAAGAGGGAGATCACCAAATTCAAACAACTGCCTTCCTCACAAGGGCATTTAGTGTTCACTCAATCGCTCAGTTTGTGTCAGGCTATCAACATTGCACTCAGTTTCACTTTTCAAGAACACTTCCCATAAATTTGATTTTCATCTCCAAATGATTCCCACAGAAAACATGCATGCAACATCAAAAGGTCTTTTATGGGTTGTAATGGGGCCTGGCTAAGGGTAGGATATACAAAGGTACTAGGCTGAGGACCCTAGGAACTAAGAGAGCATGAGCTTTTTGCACTTTGAATTTAAACTCAAGTTCCTTTTTTCATTTTTCACTTGCCTTGGGTGACTACAGCCATTTCTTCTGATACCTTTATTTTTTTTTCATTTTTACACTTTGCTTTTCTTTTTTTCTTTTTTCTATTTTTCTCTCTCTCTCTTTTTTTATAGATTTTTTTTCTTTTTCTGCTTTTCTTTTGGCCTTTGGCTCCAACCTTTTTATTATATATATATATATATATATATTTTTCTCAATCCCAAACAACACATCACACCTTGTAGCCACCCCAAACTTAGTTTTTTGCAACCATTCTCTTTCTAAGATTCCATGCTCTCCTAATCCTAAGATCGGGTTAACATGGTTTTCCAGATTTTGGGCTTATAACATTAGGTTATCAAGAATTAACAGGCTAATCAGGCTCTAAGGGGCTAACTAGGGAACATGCATTAGGGATAGTTATTTTTGGGCTAAGTAGTTATTTACAAAGAAATTGCCTAAATCATTTGCTACACACACATAAACATGCAAACCATAAAGAGATTCAAGCAAATTCAGGAAAGTGCAACTTGAAAGTGAGTTCACACAGTTAGAAAACATGTTGGAGGCCCAAATCCTCACCTGGACATTCATGCAAATTGTTTGACAGAGATTCTATCCCTAGTGTGTGCTTCCTATCACCCCAAACTTATCATAAATCATGCCATCATAACAAAATCTCAAGGTTCAGTTTTCATTCACCCGGGGATCACTTTTCAAAAACAAAAATTTTTTTCAGCCTAGGGGGAATCATCACATAAATCATGCAATCAATCTGTTCAAAATCAATCAAAATCCAGCAAACTTGCCAACAAAGGACTCAACACAACTCCTGAGCTTCTCAAATTATTCAGGAGCTTTATTAAAAGAAAAGGAAAAAAACAAGACACAACAAAACTACAACTAGTTCCCTCCCCCACACTTAAAACATGCATTGTCCCCAATGAACAAAAGAACTATCAAATCAGAGTGAGGGAAAGGAAAGGGTACTCCCTGATCAAGTGTCAGTGTAGGTGGGAGCTTCCAAGGAGAGCTCCTCAACATGAGCATCCGCAGGAACACCAGCATCCACACCATGGAATGGCTTCAGCCTCTGCCCGTTAACCTTGAAGGACTTGTTGCTACCTGCATCTTTAATCTCTACTGCACCATAAGGAAACACATTAGTAACAACAAAGGGTCCAATCCACTTGGACCTAAGTTTCCCAGTCATCAATTTCAGGCGGGAGTTAAACAGTAAGACTTGCTGGCCCACAAAAAATTCTTTCCTAGCAATCATCCTATCATGAAAAAGTTTTGTTTTCTCTTTATAAATCCTGGAGCTTTCATAGGCTTCTAGCCTAAGCTCCTCAAGTTGCTGCAGCTGTAGCTTCCTTTCAACACCAACTTTCTTCATGTCCATGTTACAGCACTTGACTGCCCAATATGCACGGTGCTCAACTTCCACCGGGAGATGACATGCCTTACCAAATACAAGCCGAAAGGGGGACATTCCTATTGGCGTCTTGAAAGCGGTCCTTTGAGCCCACAGTGCGTCTTCCAGATGGCGGCTCCATTCCTTTCTATTCGGCTGCACCATTTTCTCTAAAATCTGCTTGATCTCCCTGTTTGATAACTCAGCCTGGTCATTGGTCTGGGGATGATAAGCAGTGGAAACTCTATGCACAACCCCATATTTCCTGATTAAGGCTTCCATGGTTCGGTTGTAGAAGTGAGTGCCCTGGTCACTGATAATAGCCCTAGGTATGCCAAACCTGCAAAAAATGTTGGACCTAACAAATTTGGAAACAACTTTAGCATCGTTAGTCCTAGTGGGGATTGCTTCCACCCACTTTGAAACATAGTCAACAACCAAAAGAATATACAGAAAACCAAAAGAAGCAGGGAAATGACCCATAAAATCAATCCCCCACACATCAAAAACCTCACAAAAAAGCATGGGCTGCTGAGGCATCTCACTCCTACGAGTGATGGCAGGGCCTGTTGTTTGACATTCCTTGCAATTCCTGTAGACCTCATAGGCATCTCTAAAAATTGTGGGCCAATAGAACCCAGAATCCAGAACTTTTCTTGCCGTCCTCTGTGGTCCAAAGTGTCCTCCAACTTGAGAGGCATGTGAAAAGTGCAAGATGGACTCTGTCTCATGATCGGGGACACACCTCCGAATCACCTGATCACTGCAAAACTTCCAAAGGTACGGATCATCCCACACATAGTACTTTGCATCGCTCTTGAGCTTGTGGAACTTGGATCTGCTTGTACCTGCAGGAATAACACCAGCAACAATAAAGTTAACTATGTCAGAAAACCAGGGTGTTACCCCATACAGATGTAGAAGTCGCTCATCAGGAAAATCATCTTGGATGGGAGAAGGATCCTCATCCCTTGCTATTCGGCTCAAGTGATCGGCTACCAAATTTTCAGCTCCACTCTTGTCTTTTATCTCCACATTGAACTCTTGGAGCAAAAGCATCCACCGGATCAGTCTTGGCTTAGCTTCTGGTTTCTTTAACAGGTATTTCAGAGCTGCATGGTCAGTGAAAACAATAACTTTTGAACCTAGCAAATAAGACCTAAATTTATCAAGTGCAAACACAACAGCTAGCAGTTCTTTCTCAGTGGTGGTGTAATTGGATTGTGCAGCATCTAATGTCCTAGAAGCATAATGAATTACATGGGCAGCCTTGCCCACCCTTTGTGCCAGAACTGCTCCCACTGCAAAATTGGAAGCATCACACATGAGTTCAAAAGGGAGTGTCCAGTCTGGGGGCTGGATGATGGGGGTAGAGGTCAATGCTCTTTTCAGGTAGTCAAATGCCTTTTTGCAATTTTCATCAAAATGGAACATGGCATCATTCTTCAGTAGGTTTGACAAGGGCAGAGCTATCTTGCTGAAGTCCTTAATAAAGCGCCTGTAGAAACCTGCATGTCCAAGAAAAGAGCGGATCTCGCGTACGCAAGATGGGTAAGGCAATGAAGAAATCACATCAATTTATCTACTGAAATACCCTCTTTAGAAATAACATGACCCAAAACAATCCCCTGTTCTACCATAAAGTGACATTTTTCATAGTTCAAAATCAGATCAGTCTCAATGCATCTTTCTAGAACTAAACTGAGACTATGCAAACATTCATCAAATGAGGAGCCATATACAGTGAAGTCATCCATGAACACCTCCATGAAATTTTCAATAAATTCAGTAAAAATGCTAAGCATGCATCTTTGGAAGGTGCCAGGAGCATTACAAAGGCCAAATGGCATCATCCTATAGGCAAACGTACCGAAGGGGCACGTGAAAGTGGTCTTTTCCTGATCCTCAGGGGCAATATGGATCTGGAAATACCCGGAAAAGCCATCAAGAAAACAGTAATGAGATTTACCAGCCAGACGATCCAGCATCTGATCTATGAACGGCAAAGGAAAGTGATCCTTTCTGGTGGCCTGGTTCAACTTCCTATAATCTATACAGACTCGCCAGCTATTCTGGACTCTAGTGGGTACAAGCTCATTATCATCATTTCTAACTACTGTGAGACCGGACTTTTTGGGTACAACTTGCACCGGACTTACCCAAGTACTATCAGAGATGGGGTATATAATACCTGCTTGCAGAAGTTTAGTCACCTCCTTCTTCACCACATCCAGAATCAATGGGTTTAGCCGCCTTTGGGCTGCCTTTCACTTGGTTTAGCCCCATCCTCCAATAGAATTATGTGCATACATCTGGAGGGGCTAATTCCTGGAATGTCAGCTAAGGTCCACCCAATAGCCTTCTTGTGCTTCTTCAGAACCTCTAAAAGCTTAGCTTCCTGGTCAGAGTCAAGGCTGGAGGAAATGATGACTGGAAGTTTTTCATTCGTCTCCAGGTAGGCATACTTCAGGTTCCCAGGAAGTGGCTTGAGCTCTAGGGAGGGAGGCCGCTCAACGGATGGTACATTGGGAGTAGCCATGATGTCAGGGACTTCTGCTGAACAGACAGCTTCACTCTCACTATCACTATCACCCTGCAAAGTTGAATCAAGAAACTCAGCACAAACTGCACACGGGTTAGTGTCAGTACAGTTAGTACATGAATATAAATCATCAAAACCAGAAATAAATGGAAAATCTGAAACAAGGTCCTCATGGGTATCATCAATGATCTCAGAAAGCAACTCTAATTGGAAAATCGAGTGCTCCTCCAGTGGGTGTTTCATATCATCAAAGATGTTGAACTTTGCCACAATATCACCAAACTCCATAGACATGGTCCCATCATTAACATCAATTTTTGTCTTGGCTGTCTTCATGAATGGTCTGCCCAAGATTATTGGTGATCTACTGGAATTTGTCTCTCCTGCCATGTCCAGGATGTAGAAGTCAGCAGGGAAAATCAGCTCATCAACTTGTACCAGCACATCTTCTACCATTCCCATGGGGCGGGCACTGGTCTGGTTGGCCAACTGGATGGTGAGACCTGTATACTGCAATGGCCCAAGATCAAGGTTATGAAAAATAGATGTAGGCATGACATTTATAGAGGCTCCCAAATCCAGCATGCAATTTTCAAATCTTCTATCCCCAATAGTGCATGGAATAGTAAATGTGCCCGGATCCTTGCACTTTTGTGGTAATACCTGAGTAGGGGCTAACACAGCAACTCTTTCTGGTGCAGGCTTAGACTGGATAAGAGCTGAAACATTTCTTCCCAAATCAACTCTCTCATTATTCTTCAACTTCCTCTTGTTGGTGCATAAATCCTTCAGAAATTTGGCATACTTGGGCACCTGCTTGATCACATCTAGAAGGGGAATATTCACAGCTACCTTTCTGAACACATCTAAAATCTCCCTTTCCTTGTCTTCACCACCAATCTTCTTATTTTTCTGAACTCTGTGTGGGAAGGGGATTGGTGGTATGTATACCTTCTCAACTTCAACATCAACAGTAGGCTCAGGAGTTACCTCAACAGTGTCTTCATCTTTTCCAGAGGCTGCCTCAACAACTCTTCCAGATCTCAGAGAAATGGCACTCACATTAGGATTGGTGGCATTGGGATTCATCACTGTCTGTGCAGGCAGTTGACTTGTTCTTTGAGTTTGTTGTATGTTATTTATGGAGGAGGCCAGTTGTCCAACCTGTGTCTCTAAATTTTGAATGCTGGCATCTGTTCGGCTACGTCGATCATCGTGGTCTCGTGAGGCCCGGAGCTGTCCAATTTGTGCAGTTATTTGTGAAGTCATTTGTTTGAACAGGTCCTCTAGTGAAGGTCCAGAAGGTGCAGAAGTGGTCACTTGAGGAGGATTCTGAGGTGCCATCGGTTGTTGTTGGGATGAGTTCCCATACCGAAGATTAGGATGATTCCTCCAGTTTGGATAGTACCTATTTGTGGAGAGGTCTAGAGTGATGTACCGGTTCTGGTTATTGCCTTGATTATAGGGATGGACTGCATAAGCCTGAGACATATCAGTGACGAACTCTTCCTTCGGAATGGGGCATGCATTATACGGGTGCTCAGGAGAGTTGCACATGCTACACAACCTTGCAGGCTGAACCCTATCTATTGCCAATTTCCTTACAAAAGAAGTGAGCTCATCCATTCTATTCTCAAGGGCCTGGTTGGACGAAGAGTTATGGACCTCATGCACACCTCTTGTCTCAACAGAATTTCTCCTGGTAGTAAACTGCTGGGAATTCAGTGACATATTTTCAATTAGTTGCTTGGTAGCAGCTGGGGTCTTATCAACAAGTGATCCCCCACTAGCAGCATCCAAAAGATTCCTATCCATCGGCAGTAACCCTTCATAAAAATACTGGATAAGAAGTTGTTCAGAAATCTGATGCTGGGGGCAACTGGATATCAAATGCTTGAATCTTTCCCAATATTCAGCTAATGACTCATTCCCTTGCCTGATGCCACATATTTCCTTCGTTATTGACGCGGCTCTGGAAGCAGGAAAATATCTCTCTAAGAAAACCCTCTTCAAATCATTCCAGGTGGTGATAGAGTTTGACTCAAGATATAACAGTCAATCCTTTGCAGCTCCCTGGAGTGAGAACGGAAAAGATTTCAGCTTGATGCTATCCTCAGTTACTCCCTCTGATCTCGAGGTTGTGGAGCAGACAACCTGGAATTCCTTCAAGTGCTTGTGTGGATCCTCACCTGCAAGACCATTAAACTTTGGCAACAAGTGAATGAAACCAGATTTTAATTCAAAAGGAGTGTCAGCACCAGGATATGCAATACACAAGCCATTGTAATTTACATCAGGGGCAGCAAGCTGTCTTAATGTCCTTTGGTCACCCATGTTTTCAAAAACAGTTTTAGAATTAGAATCACTACTAGTACTAGCCCGAAATTCTCTACGGCGTGTGTGCAGTGTTCTTTCAATTTCAGGATCAAAATCACACAATTCAGGGCAATTAGACCTAGTAGCCAGACCAATTCAAAACAAAAATGAAAATAAAAGAAAAAGAAAAGAAAAATAAAATGTGAAGAATAACAAACAAGAGTCCCCGGCAACGGCGCCAATTTTTGGTCGCGCTGTCGCGCACGCGCCAAAAAGAACGAGCGGGTTTTAAAACTGTAGTTAGGGCGACAACTCGGATGTCGTCTCACAAGGTAATAACAGAGCAAATAAGAAAACAAGGCAGTTCAAAGAGGTTATCAAATAGCTAAAAAATATTAATCTACTGTTATTGATTTCACAACTATCATCGGTTCATGTAATCCCAAGCCCTAAGCAGATTCTAATCCCCTTTCAGTTGTAGCAACAATTAACAAACGAAATCGTTACTACGGATATATGTTCCTATTCCCGAATTAAACAAACGGGGTTAAGCCCTCATGAACTAAACGAACATGAATGAACACACGCGAATTAAACAAACGCAATTAAGTATAGGAACATAACATCACTGAAATGAATCAACACAACACTATACACTCCTGAATTAAACAAACAGAAATGTATAACATGGCATTGAAAAGGGAAAAGCATACAAAACAGGGATTACAAAACCTCAAGTACGGTGGAAATCAATTATAGTAGATTAATCTATGAAATTTAGTTCCCCATGAAAACGAAATACACACAGAAAATATGTAAAACAAAACAGTGGAGAAGCAAAAGTCTTTCCAATCTGTCCAGAATAGCCTTTTATACTATTCAGAAATTTAGCCTACTCGCGAGGCGAACCCTCATTCGCGAGGCGAATATCATGAAGAGTCAGCAACGTTTGGTCTTCTCGCGGGGAGAATTACTTCTCGCGTGGCGAGGAATGGAACAGTCTTGGCTTCTGGCCTTCAGTCTCGCGAGGCGAGACATGTATCCGCGAAGCGACACAGAACGGGTTGCATTTCTCTGGAACAGTCAGCTTTCAGGGTCGCGAGGCGAGGTGTTGTTCGCGGGGCGAACCAGAGAGGATGACATTTTTACTGTTCTGCTGGCTTTCAGGTTCGCGAGGCGAGAAAACTCTCGCGAGGCGAATCCCCTGTTTCTTTATTCTCTCAACTTCTACTTAACCTGAAAACAACAAAATAGCCATAAGTGCTTTATTTGACTCAAAACTGGCTAAATTAACCTAAAACTACTTCAGAGACTCAAAACCATGCTTGAGGACAATCTAATCTAATTTGGGTGAAAATAGGATATAATTTGCACAAAACCCTGGTCATACTAGCCATAAAACTAGATGAGCCAGAGGCTTATCACTTATATAATGGCAAAGCTGAAAGCTGGGCCAAAGTCAAAAGAGATCGGAGAATCCTTTATCACACTCACCAACCTGAACCAGAATCAACCAGACCATTCTACCCCTTACCAGAGTATGAATATGAGCCGGAACCCACATACACTCCATGGCATGCACCTGTTCCTTATTAGCATACCAACCCTCTTCCATCTCTCTAGTACAATAATATTGGACATGCCCTTACTCACCTTCCATTACAAAAATTCCCACCTAGAAAAATCTATCCAAACCTCATAAAATCCCCACACTTCAAACCTCGCACTGATGGTGTAGACAGTCATATCATACCTGTCTGGTGGTCAAATCCACTCAAGGTTGCATCCAAGTACATTGAATGCAGAAGATCAAGGACTTATGGCAGGGAAAAGTTCATCATGGACCGAAATACAAAATGGAAAAACTTTGTACATCCGAGGGAGTATGGCGGAGCTACTGATGTTGTGGATCACATCATGTATGCACACCTGAAGGCTGAGATTGAACTGCCTAGGTATGTCAGGGCTGCCAATTTTGTGCCACCCGCCTGGCTATGCCACTCCACCAAAGAAACCAGACTTGGAGTGAGACCTCCCATGATCTGTCCAAGGCTCAACATGATTGATCTGAATCGGGACAAGGATGCTAAGTTCAGAAGAAACAAGAACAAGATGCCTGCTAATAACTCCTGTATGCTGGAACCATTTGATGATCCTCTGATTGCTCAGGAAATGCTACAATTCCTGCTTGAGGAGAATGAAGATGAAGATAAAAGGACAAATGAGGATGCAAGAGGCTTTTGGGTTTGTCATATTAAAGTCTGCAGTAGGCAAGCATCATCCTCAGGACTGAGTGATCAAGATAAAAGAAACACTCCAATAGTTAGAGGAAAGTATGGCCTCTCTAATGTTTGGTTTTATATCCATGAGGACACTCTTGAAATTTCCTTGACCAGTCCTGTCTATGAAGAAGACCCTGTCCACTGGGCCAGAGATACTTATTAGAGAACCCAATTTTTTTTATTAATTTAATCGGAATATATTGTTAATATAAATATTTGTTATATTATTAATCAATCATAAATTATTCATTAAAATTTGATAAAAAAAATATTATTCGTTAAAAATATATCACTCTACCTTAAAAGTTATATATGAAATAATCCATAATTGATTGAGAACATAAATTTTTCTACACTGATAGTATATTAACATATTTTTCTGTTATTATTAGTATCAATCTTTAGTTCTTTACACATGTTTAGAGTCTCAGAGCATTTGTTTGGCGGAATGGAGACAATGTTAGTTTTAAGGTAGGCCAATGCCTATTACATAAATAGCATGAATGATTTTTGTACACAAAATAATATCTCTTTATTTTTTGGATATATTTTTGAGAAACGTATATATATAAAAAATAAAAATAAGTAAAAAATAAAGATAAAATATATGATGTCACATACGATATCCAAAATTTAATGTTTAAATAACATAATTCCATAAATAAATAGTGGTAATTGCATGATATTTTGTTTCATTGTTCGGTTCCGTGCGTCGAAGAAGTTCACAAAACTGTTTACAGACGTAACAAACACAATCCTAAACTTAGAAAGCGACAGTACTCTTGATCCAAAAAAAAAAAGCGTAGTACTAGATGATGACAGGAATTCTTACCTTTTTTTTATATATATTTACGAAAACAATATTGAAAAATAACTTAGAGTCATATAAGATTCATATCAATTGTGTCATGGTTTACTTTTTTTTTTTATAGACAAATGATAATATTAAAATTAATATTTTATTAATGAATAATGTTTAATTGAACCATCCACCCCTTATCGCTCCACTTAACTAACCAAGCCAACCTTATAAAAAAAATTGTTCAGATACCCTTTACTTGAACCATGGAAACGCCTAGAATATGCACCTAAAATTTTGTGATGCATGGATCGATGCACTACAATGCCAGATACTCCCCCTTGCGACGGTTCCACATTGACACATGAGCAAGATAGGAGCAACATACTCCGGCTAGAATGATAGTTTAATTTGAGGGTACACAATACATTCATTGCTACCAAGACTTAATATCCAATTTTGAAGATATATACAAGTTTTCGTTAAGTATATGAGAGATATTCAGATTGGATTTTTTTTTTTTTTACTAATCCAAAAGTTTAATTAATAAGGAGTACACATTTGTAATGAAATTGTCCTTCGGTCAGATTAATAGCGCCCCTTTTCTCATGATTCTATCTTCGTCAACAGTAATGGTAGCTTGTGCGAGTTGTGATATGCATTAAGAGTTCCATGTTAATGGTAGTATCTCTAGACCTAAATATAAACAAAAAATAGTTATATTCTTTGGACTCAAATATAAGTAAAAATCAATTAAGTCAACACTATTAAATGTTAGTATTACAAAAATCAAGAAAATTAACCAATCAAACCAATTTTCCATTTACTTTTTCAGGAACATGATACGAGCAGTCTAGCCCAATTGGAAGAAAATGAGGAAACTAGGCCACCAAATGCAATCAACAGGCCCACGAGAGTCACCAAAAGGCCAGCCTGATACCTTGATTGAAGAAGAATATAGCTGCTACTAGAATTGTTACAATTAGTAGTAGTTAGACTTTTGCTATTTTATTTTATGTAAAGAAATTGGAGAAAAGGACAGGTGTCTTTTGATCTTGAAAAACAGGAAAAAGATTGTAATCAGTTAGTCATCCCCTTTGCTTCCCCTCTTTACAAAAGGGATTCAATTTCCCCTTTTCCCTTCTAACATTGGTGCTCTCGTCTCTTACTCAACATGCCCAGATCCCACACTGACCGAAATGACATCACCCAGCTACAGGAATCCATTCATGCTCTGACGGCATCCTTGGCTGATTTTCGTGTCTCCCAGGATCACCGCCATGAACAATACCTGCACAATTTCCAGTCCTTCCAACACCAGCTTGACCATATCAACCCTTCCAGCTTACCCCTTCCCCCACCTCCATCCATACCACCTAAATTACTCCTACAACTGTTCAATGGCACGAACCCTCTTGACTGGCTTTTTCAGACTGATCAATTTTTTGATCATTGTGGCATCCCTACACCTCAACGGCTAGCCCACATTTCCTGCTACATGACCGGTGACGCGCTTGGGTGGTACCAGTGGCTGTACCATAATGGTCAGCTTTCATCCTGGCCTGAATTCACCAAAGCATTGGAGCTCCGATTTGGGCCCTCATCATTCGAGAACCACCAGCAAGCCCTTTTCAAGCTCCGGCAGGTCACGTCTATTACCGATTACCAACATGATTTTGAAAGACTGGGTAATCGTATTGTGGGCCTACCACCAGCAGCCATATTTGACTGCTTTATATCCGGACTCAAACCAGAAATTCAACATGAAATCGTAGTGCTACAACCTATTTCTATCCACCATGCTATAGGCCTAGCTAAGCTTGTTGAATCCAAGCTACACGCATCTCGCCCCACCCACACCCTGTCCTCACGGCCTTATCAACCAAAACTCTCTCAGCCTAGCCTACCCACACCAACAAACCCCTTGTTACCACCACCACCAAACCGCCTAGCCCTTACTGCGCCACCACAGTCTAACCCACCTATTCCTATACGCCATTTATCACCTGCTGAGTATCAAAACCGTCGGGCTAAGGGTCTTTGTTTCAACTGTGATGAGGGATTCCATATTGGCCATTGCTGTAAATCCAAGCAGTTTTTACTGCTCCTCTCTGATGAACCAGCCGATGATCCACCCGAGAATTCGTCCCTGGATGACCTATATCTTCTCACAGACCCTCCACCACTACCCACTACCCTTCTACCCACCTTAACACCCAATCAGAGTACCCAACCGCAAACCCACCCCACTGATAATTTTCACCTTTCCCTCCACGCCATGACAGGCCAACCCTCTCCCCGCACCCTTAGGTTTTCTGCTACTATACACGGCCACAAGATCTCTGTGTTGGTGGACACAGGGAGTTCTCATAATATTTTGCAACCGAGAATTGCCAATTTCCTTGGCCTTAAGGTGGAATCCTTGCCCACATTCTCAGTCATGGTAGGGAATGAGGCTCAATTGGAATGTCATGGCTCTTACCCAAATGTCCCTGTCACTATATACCAACACACCCTCCAAATTCCTGTTTTCTTGCTACCAGTTCAGGGAGCAGACGCAGTCCTAGGTGTTCAATGGTTACAGACTTTGGGACCTTTTGTTTCTGATTTTACAGCTCCCTCTATGCAGTTCTACCATCAAGGGTCACTCATTACCATCATAGGGACCTCTACCACACCCCTCTCTCTGGCATCTTTCCACCAATTAACTCGGATGCTCAACACGGACTCTATTGACACAATACATGTTGTATCCATGCTACCTAAATCTAACCCTAGCACTTAGACTCCCACCACCCTGACTTACTACCTATAGTTAGTAAACATGCTCAAATCTTCAGCACCCCACACGGCCTACCCCCCAACCACCCCCATGACCATCATATCCACCTCGTACCCGACCCCCCTGCCATTAACATCAAACCTTACCGCTACCCACACTTCCAAAAAGAAGCCATGACCCAACTCATCACTGATATGTTGAGAGAGGGTATCATTCACCCAAGCATTAGTCCTTGCTCTTCCCCCGTACTTTTGGTGAAAAAGAAGGATGGTACTTGACGTTTTTGTGTGGAATACCGTGTCTTAAATGCCATAACGATTAGGGACCGTTTTCCAATTCCTACAATTGATGAGTTGCTTGATGAGATCAAAGGAACCTTTTATTTCACAAAAATTGATCTTCGATCCGGATACCACCAAATCCGATTGGCTCAAGAGGATATCCCAAAAACTGGGTTTCGCACATTTGATGGCCATTATGAGTTTTTAGTCATGCCGTTCAGGCTTACTAACTCCCCATCAACTTTCCAAGCGGCCATGAATGATCTCCTAAGGTCCTATCTCTGTAAATTTGTATTAGTATTTTTTGACGACATCTTGATCTATAACCCTACTTGGGAGGCTCACTTATTGCATGTGGATACTATCCTTAATTTGTTAGTTTCACATCAATTCTACGCTAAATTATCCAAATGCAGTTTGGGTGTCAGGTCAGTGGACTACCTCGGCCACATTATCACAGGGTATGGTGTGCAGGCCGACCCCTCAAAATTACAGGCCATTCGTGATTGGCCTCCTCCGAATTCTTTTACTGGACTGAGGGCTTTCCTAGGATTAACTGGTTTTTATAGATGGTTTGTGCGCCATTATGCAACTATAGCGGCACCTTTGACTGATTTACTGAAGGCTTCTACCTTCAATTGGCCTTCTATAGCCACACAGGCATTCCAACAACTGAAAACTGCCATGGTAAACCTTTCGGTACTAGCACTACCTGATTTTTCTATTCCTTTTGATGTTACTACGGATGCTTCGGGGATTGCTATAGGTGCTATCCTATCATAGAAAACTCACTCGATTGTCTTCTTTAGTAAAAAGTTGAGTCCTAGGCTATGTGCTTCTTCTACTTATGTTCGGGAATTGTATGCCCTTACTGAAGCTGTAAAAAAGTGGAGGCAATACCACCTTGGGAATGTTTTCAAAATCCACACTGATCACAAGAGCTTGAAAAGTCTCATGACGCAAACTATCCAAACACCGGAGCAACAGAAATGACTTACTAAACTTATGGGGTACAACTATGAGATCCACTATAAACCAGGGAAAGGGAATGTTGTGACCGATGCCTTGTCTCGGGTACCTGAGGCTTCTATCACCGCTGAGTTTAATGCCATCAGTTCTCCCTCCTTCCCCTTATTTTACCATTTGCATCAATTCTATAAAAATGACCCGGTGGGACAAAAACTAGTGCTAAAGGCCCAAAGTGACCCCTCTATGCAATAGAAATTCACTTCTAAGGCCGGCTTGCTCTATTTTCGGGACAGGGTATTTGTTCCCAGAGAATTGGGACTCATTCCTTCCCTATTGGAGGAATTCCATGCCTCACCACTCGGTGGACATTCGGGGATTAAGGCCACACTTGCTAGATTATCAACTACTTTCTATTTGGGGGGGATACACATGGATGTCAAAAAGTTTGTCAACAAATGCTCAACATGTAGTATGATAAGTATAATACTCATGCACCCTATGGTTCATTACAACTCTTACCGATTCCTGGCCAGGTTTGGGAGGAAATCTCGATGGATTTCATCACTAATTTACCCACCTCTTCTGGAAAGACCACTATTTGGGTCATTGTTGACAGACTCACAAAGTTTCCTCACTTCATCTCCCTGCCCACCAACTTCACAGCTTCCTCCCTTGCTTCTATCTTCTTGGTTGAGATCTACAAACTGCATGGGCACCCAAAACTATAGCCAGTGATCGTGATAAGATCTTTATTAGTGAATTCTGGAGAGCCCTGTTTCAAGCATTGGGTACCACTTTGGCCTTTAGTAGTCCGTACCATCCGCAGACAGACGGGCAAACCGAGGTTTTGAATCGTTGTTTGGAGACCTATTTACGTTGCTTTGTCAGTGAAGAACCTCACCGTTGGGCCCAATTTCTTCCCTTGGCGAAGTTCTGGTACAACTCTTCTTTCCACTCCGCCATCGGCATGACGCCCTTCGAGGCCCTGTACGGGCGAGCTCCACCTTCCATTGCCCCACACACACCTGGCTCTTCCAAGGTGGGTTCTTTGGACGAAACCCTAGCAAAAAGGGGACAAATTTTGAAGCTTTTAAAGTCTAATCTTACCAGAGCAAGAAATTAGATGGTTCAGTTAGCTAATGCGAAGAGGAAAGACAAGAATTTTTCTGAAGGACAATGGGTGTACCTGAAATTACAACCCTATCGCCAAACTTCAGTCCACTCCAGAGTCTCCCAGAAGCTAGCCAAGCAGTTTTATGGTCCTTTCCACATCCTCCGTCGCATTGGCCCTGTGGCTTATGAATTGGAACTTCCGGCATCAGCTCGCATCCACCTGGTGTTTCATGTGTCACTGTTGAAGTCTTGCCATGGCCATCCAACTTCACAGACCACTCCTCTACCTCTACCCATGGTAGCATGACCTGACAGCCCTACTAGAGGGAGCTGTAAAATACAGCTGCTACTAGAAGAAAAGCATGTAGTAGAATTGTTACAATCAGTAGTAGTTAGACTTTTGCTATTTTATTTTATGTAAAGAAATTGGAGAAAAGGACAGGTGTCTTTTGATCCTGAAAAACAGGAAAAAGATTGTAATCAGTTAGTTATATAATGGAATGAGGAAAGGAGAAAAGCATGTAGAAAATTCAGGAAAAAGTTGTCTCTCTCATCCCCTTGGCTTCCCCTCTTTACAGAAGGAATTCAATTTCCCATTTTCCCTTCTAACAGAATATTGCATATTCTCTACATAATTAAGTCTCTTTTTTACACAAATCAAGATAATTAAACTAACTTTACTAATTTTTTTAATAAATATAAATTTAATTTTTTTTACTTATAATTATATCATAAGGGAGTATCATATAATATATTATAGAACTAGTCCAAGCTATATAATTTTCAACACCCGTTAATTTTGGGCACCAAAGTCGAGTCAAAAAGATTGGCGCAACTAACTTTTAGAAATTTGTTGGTGATGTTTAATGATCAATGACTATATATCAATAACAATCATTCAAAATATTGGAAACAAATCAGAGTAGTTTTGTCATTGGCTCATCGCCATTCAATTCAATTCAATTTTCGTTGTCCACTTTTTCCCCCATGTTCCACTACTAATGGCAAGTTTCAACAGTATCGACTACTATCTTCAGTGGAATATTTTGTCAGAAGAACGCTTCTTATTTTAATATTTTATGTTTATGAAGCCTTGATCTCTATCATTTCATTGTTTTATTACCTTTCTTTTCTTTCTTTTATGTAACGAAAATGCTAAAATAACACACAAAACCAACACTAGACATCGTATACCGTATACCATTGTTACAAAAATATTATTTTAATAATCAATAGAGTTTTAATAGTAAAACAAAGCATATATGAACTAGGAAAATACTTAGAAATATTAAAAAAATTAGAATAAAATAACTATACTATTTACCAACAAGAATTAGTTAGAAAAAGAATAAAAAGATTAAAACAAAAATTAGAAAATTACATAGGATAATGGGACTATCCGAAGAAATAGAAGCAGGATTCAAATAACTAAAAAGACTTATGAAAGAAATAAACAAAAATATTATTCAACTAATTGAAACTACAGATAAAATTGCAAATTACACTTGCAATAGAATACAAAAAGGACAAAATGAAATAAAAGACATTAAGGAAACATTATATAATATTAGCAGAGGAAAAGAAATAGATAAAAACGAAGATATTGATAGAATAAAAATTATTTTAGAACAATTAGAAGATCTTTTAGAAAATGAAGAAAATAATAGATGTATAACAAAAAAAGAATTAAAAGAAATTTTTGAAGCAAAGAATTTAGGAAATATACTAATTAAACAAGAACTAAGTCAAGAACCATCAAAAATACCTACACATGTATCTTCATGGAGAGGATAAAGGACGAATATATGGAAACATTAAGAAAATCAATTGATATAGAAGAAATACAACAATTACTAGAGCAACTTAAGATTGTTGAAGAAGAAAATAATAAAATACAAAAAATTGAACGAATCAATAAAAAAGATATAGATACCAATGAAAATGAAGAAATAATATTGAATTATAGCTCATCTTCAGAATCTGAAGAAAACCATATAAGAATGGAAAAAGGAGGAATATAGTGGATAAAATCCTAAAAGAAAATGGGAAGAATATAAATATACACCCGAAGGAGCTTGGGATAGATATGAAGAAGAAACTATGTATAATAAAGGATACGCAAGAAAAAATAATAATAAATGGACGAAAATTCAAAAAGAATTTAAACCTCGATATAATAATATGGGAAATATTCTAGATCTTGACTGCATAAGAAATAAAGAGGATGTCTTATTAAAATGGACTAATTAAATGATATTATTAATCTTGACTGATGAAATATTTAAACAACTAAACTTTATAGAAACTAATAATTTTATGACTTTTAAAACATCAGGAAATGTACAAAAATTCTTAGTAGGAATTAAAGATGAAAAATGGATTCAGTATGGAAGAATGGTAGACAATAATATGGACTATGTCAAATTAGTAATGACATTAATACATCAAGAATTCTTAGGATATAATATGATAGAACAGAGAGAAAAAGCAAATAAATCCTTACTCGAAAATGCTAAATCACATCTAAATAGAATGCAAATATGTGATATGTGCCAGATCGAAAGTTTCATCTGCGAATATCAGAAATATTATTATCAATTAGATTAAGAAACTAAAGAGATATATAAATATATTTTCATAGACAAATTACCATATCCACTGAATTCGAAAATTAATAGACTTTGGGAATTAAGACTTGAAGAAACAACAAATACTTTAGGAGGAGTTATTAAACTTCTATACCAAGAACTTAGAAAACAATGTTTGAATAGAGAAACCATTAGACAATTAAATAGAGGAAGTACTGTCATTTGTTGTGACATTCCAGAAATAGAAAAACCAGGAAAATATGGTTGCGATAAAATAATAAAGAAGAAAAAATACTATAAGAAAACAAACTTACGAAAAACTTATCCTAGAAAGAAGAATTATTATAAAAATAATAAGAGGAAATATTTTAGAAGAAAGAAATCAACACCAAGAAAATACTGCCCAAAGGGAAAAAAGAAATGTGTTTGTTGGATATGTAATGTTGAAGGACATTATGCCAACGAATGCCCTCAAAGAAAGGAAAAAGATTTTAAGGAGAAATCAAAATTAATAAAACAAGTTTTCCAGATATATGAACTTGAACCGTTAGAGGAAGAACTAGGTGATTCAGAAATAAGTATATATGAATATACAGAAGATGAATTATCTTCAGAAGAAAGAGAATCCGAATAATACTTATATAAAAATAATAATAGAAAATAGTAATAAGGAAACAGAAGCATACATAGATACTGGAGCAAGTCTTTGCCTTGCGACAGAAGCACTTTTTGATAAATGGGAAAGATTGGAAAAGCCACTGAAAACACAGATTGCATGGATCGATACACCCTCTGTATTGGATAGCCAAAAGAATTACTTTAAAAATACAAGACAAAATATTCATCATATCTACAATATATAAACAAGAGACAGGTATAGATGTAATCATTGGAAATAATTTCTTAAGATTTTATGCACCATTTTGCCAATACTTGAAATATATTACACTGAAAACACCATATATTTATCAAAAACAACAGCGAGAAATTATCAAAATTCCAATTATTCACTTTTCTGGATGTATTTACTCATCAAAGTCGCGCACGCTAAACCGTGGTGAGTTAGTTAGCTTAATTTGCACAAAAATTCGCTATGCACTAGTAAACCTAGAACCAAATAGAATAATTCCAGCTCATATAGAATAACTTTTAGAAAAAATATGTAGCGAAAATCCTTTAGACCCAAAGATTAACAAAAATACTGAATTGGTTGAATTAAAACTCAAAGATCCAATGAAAGAGGTAAAATGTAAACCAATGATTTATACAAAACAGGATAGAGATGAATTTACAAAAGACATTGAAGAAATGTGCCAAAAAGGACTAATTAGACCATATCTAGTAGCATGCACTCAGCACCGGTCTTTTATGTAGAGAATCATAATGAAATCAAAAGAGGCAAAAGAAGAATGGTAATTAATTACAAACAAATTAATGATGCTATGGAAGGAGATGCTTATTTCCTCCCAAGAAAAGACTTGATTATTGAAAGAATTAGAAATATGGATTGGTTTAACACTTTTGATTGTAAATCAGGATTTTATCAAATTAGATTGACTGAAGAATCAAAAGCTCTAACAGCATTTAGTTGTCCTCAAGGACAATATGAATGGAATGTACTTCCAATGGGTTTGAAGCAATCACCAGGAATCTTCCAACGAATGATAGATTCAATTCTCAAAGAATTTAAAGACTTTTGTCTTATCTATATTGATGATATATTAATATTTTCTAATAAAGGATTAAATGATCATTTCGGAAAAATAGAATTAGTTCTTAATAAATGCTATGAACATGGAACAGTTTTAAGTAAGAAAAAGGTTGTTTTAGCCCAGAATAGAATTAATTACTTCGGATTAGATATTGAAAAAGGTAAAATAATAATGCAGCGACATGTATTAGAAAAACTTCAGAACTTTCCAACAAAATTAAAGGATAAAAAGGATTTACAAAGATTTCTTGGACTATTAACATATATTTCAAATGAAGGTTTCATCAGGAATCTTGCAACAGAAAGAAGGATACTTCAACAAAAGATGAAGAAGGATGTCCCTTGGACATGGACTGATGAAGACGATAGACTTATTATAAAAATGAAATACTTATGCCAGGATCTTCCTGAGCTTTATCATCCATCGGATGATGATATAATAATTATTGAGACTGATGCCTCAAATGACTGTTGGGGAGGTGTTATGAGAGCAAAAACCCCCGGATACAAAAATGAATTACTGTGTCGATACATGTCTGAAACTTTTTCAGACAGTGAAATTAATTATCTCATGAAAAGGAAACACTGGCATTGATATGTATGTTAGAAAAACATCGGATTTATATACTGGATAAAGAATTCATTGTCCGAACGGACTCCACTTACGTTGCAGGTTTTAAGAACTTAAACCACAAAGGCACTTACAAACAAGGACGATTGATTAGATGGCAAATGAAACTTGCCGAATATAATTACTCAATCTCTCACATTAAGGGAGATAAAAATGTTCTTGCGGATATATTATCAAGAGAATGGAGCCGCAAACAATTGAAGATATAAAGAAGCAGATCCAACTTCAAAGGATACTGGAGAAATAAAAAATAATGGATGTAACATTGACGACTGTCCCCACAAACCAACACGGGTCTTTTCAGTGTGCTTTGTCCTCACTCACACGCATCCTGAGAAAACTTCCCAGGAGGTCACCCATCCCATAATTGCTCCAAGTCAAGCACGCTTAACTGTAGAATTCTTAAGAAATGGGCTCCCAAAAAGTAGATGCATCTTATTGGTATAGGTAGTACCAATCAATTCATATAAGTCATCCTCAACTGTATAGTCCCATACCTACACAGTCTCAGGATCCCTCTCATTCGGGTGTGTAATCGGTTCATTCATGCGTCCCTCCGCCTAGAAGCCTTGCTAGGAGCCACTCCTTGTCCGTGCCTTCTTGCACCGGTGATCACTCCCCGCCTCGTCGGCACCCGGGTGTTACATGCCCACCAACTTCCGCTTGGTTCGTCCCCGAACCACACCGTACTGGGAGAGGTGCCGCTCTTCTACCATTTTTAACATCCCTGGATGCTTTATGGATTGACGACTGTCCCTACAAACCAACACGGGTCTTTTCAGCATGCTTTGCCCTCACTCACACGCATCCTGAGAAAACTTCCCAAGAGGTCACCCATCCCATAATTGCTCCAAGTCAAGCACGCTTAACTGTGGAGTTCTTAAGAAATGGGCTCCCGAAAAGTAGATGCATCTTATTGGTATAGGTAGTACCAATCAATTCATATAAGTCAACCTCAACTGTATAGTCCCATACCTACACAGTCTTAGGATCCCTCTCATTCGGGTGTGTAATCGGTTCATTCATGCGTCCCTCCGCCTAGAAGCCTTGCTAGGAGCCACTCCTTGTCCGTGCCTTCTTGTACCGGCGATCACTCCCCGCCCTCGTCGGCACCCGGGTGTTACAATGGAGCTAGACCTTATCAAGGCAAACATCGAAGTACTGGAATTCCAATTACAAGCAAAAGGAGAATCTGTAAAAGCGGATCCTATGAAGAATATAAAACAACAAGTACAAGAAAATATTAAGGAAAAGTTGTACGCCATCTTTAACGGACCACATCTAGGTATTTATGACGAATGGCACAAAGCAGTCCCTCATTGCATTGGACTCTCCGGAGTTCATCACAAAGGATTTCGCACCAAGGAAGAAGCTGAGAAAGCTTTGATAGACTATCAAAAAGAACATGACAAGGGCAAAGAAGTTTATCTTGGCCCAAGAACTTTCTCCGAAACAATAAGAATTCCACCAAAGCCAAAGATTTCATTAAAAATACTCGGAAGAATTCCCTCTTCCATTGATGACTACCCAATTACTTCCAGAAAAGACCATGAACTACAAATTCAATTTTCCAAAGAAAAATTTCATGAAAACTTGAAAAGATTGACCAACTGGTCTGAAAAAGAAAAAATTAATTGTTTCTACATGGTAAACCGAAACATTTTCGAGGTTAAATCTATAATTACTCTAGGAGCATCATCGATTCTTACATTTAATATGTTCCAATTTGGACTTA
The DNA here is from genome assembly GCA_030762895.1 of Sophora flavescens. Classification (NCBI taxonomy): domain Eukaryota; kingdom Viridiplantae; phylum Streptophyta; class Magnoliopsida; order Fabales; family Fabaceae; genus Sophora; species Sophora flavescens. Next base: position 147,515,113 of record CM061066.1, on the reverse strand, counting down.
TTGAATGTCTTTACTTAAGCAAAGACTTAGAAGAAATCAGTCTGTTCCCATATAATCTTAAAGAAGCCGTCCAGAATTATAGAAGGAATGTTGCGAAGGATAGAACTATCTTCTTGAAGTTCTATTCAACTTATCCAAACTTCACTACTAAACAACCAAAGAACTTAATCTTCATTGGAGTAAGCAATAACAGCTTTTCCATGAGGGATGAACCAACTGGCGAGGACTATGATGAAGAAAAAATTATTGCAATACTGGCCAATCAACTGGCAAGTATTTTTACCCAGTGTCAAATTATTGGAAAAGATTCCTTCATCAAAGCACTATACAAAGGACCACATACTTTGCTTCTCAGCAAAACTAGTGGAAAACTGATCAGAGAAAATGACTTGGCAATACTGACAAACTTTGAATTACCCTTTTACACGTTTCAAGGACTTTCTATGAACTATCAGCCAGCTGTACTCAATTTACTCTGCTCAATGATTAAAGAGAATGGGAACCACGCATGTGAAAGATGCGTAACAAAAAAGGAGTGTCGGCAAGAAGATAAGGATTCAGATGAAGCAATAATAGAAGAATGACGTAAGCACTGACGTCATCATGAATTATTAAAAGTCTGATAGATTGTAATAATGTAAGGACTTTCTTGTAAATTACTTAGCCCACTTAAGTGTATAAATAAGCCCTATTATGCTGAGGCAAATCAGAGTGTGTGTGGAGAAAACCCCCTCTCATTTATGAGAAATTCTCTCTAAGAGAATTGTGCTAGCTCTGCTAGTCGAATCCTTGAGAGTGGATTCAAAATAGTTCTATGTACTTCAACCACTGATCATAAATAAACACTACTTTCATATATTTCTCTACTTTCATTACTTTCAACTACTCGTTGTGATCAAATCTCAACTTAACTAAACGGAAGCAGCGGTGGACCAAAGAATTCATATATAATTTTGAAGAACCCAAATCAGGTATGACTCATCACCTATTCAATTTCATTCAGTTTATACTAGAAATTAATCATGTCTGAAATAGAAAGAGAAATAATTGATAATACTGACGTAGAACATATACAAATTACTGAGGAAGATGAAAATTATGAAGGAAGTATTCTAATAGATCCAAAACTATTTCAAAAAATACAAAAGGAGGACTTAAACTTAGCTAAAGATGCAAACATGAAGAAACTTGGAGGAATAATGAAACAATATAATCAAAAAGAAAATATAATATACTATGGAAAGATAATTAATGAAACACCAATAGATATATTAGAAACACAAGGTAACACTTGTATCCAATTATTGAACAAAAAGAAATTAATAGATCTAAAAAGAAATTTAAAGAAAGAAGCTCATAGAAAGAAGATTGGTTATATTCATATAGGAGCTATACAAGTTTTAATTAAAGCAACTTTTCAGGAAGGAATAAATTCACCCATAGAATTAGTATTAAAAGATGATGGAATAACAGATCCGAAAGACAAAATATTAGGAGTAATTGAAGGAAACTTAGCTTATGTTAAGTTAAAATTCGAAATACACCTGAATATTGGTATACCATTAGATACCCAGAGAGTAGATCAATCATTAACCATGGAACATAGATTCTTAAGAAATAATTTAATGAGACCAGGAGATAAAATTTTCTCAATTACTTACTGTGTTAATTATGCACTAACAAATTCTCATCATAGTATTACTTTTAGAAATAATGATAGAATCGATATATCAAGACTCTTTGAAGAAATAGGAAAATTTTACTACCCTAAAAGAAATGAACTAACTGAATTAGGAATATCTATAAGAAATCCAAAATCACTAAGTTTTAGACATATCTCAAAACCAATTACTTTTCCCGAGACAGAAAAAACAAATGAAGATGAAAACATAAATAAATTATCAAACCAGGTAAGAGATTTAGCTCAATATTTAAGAAATAGATTATGAATAAAGAAAAGGAATTAAGAAAGATATACGAAGAATCTTATAACAAAATAAAACAAGATAAAAGAAATATGAAAGATTTCATGAACGTCTACAACCAATATCTTAAAAAAGGATTAGAAGATAAAAATCGAAAACAAACGGAAAAACATATTATAGAAAAAGAAAAAGAACTTATTAATCTAAGAAATAAACGAGAAAAATATAAAAGACAAATAAGGGAAAAAAATAGAAAAGATAACATCAATAAGAACTCAACCATTATCATCTAATTATTTTAGGCTAACTGCACCACCCTTTGAGGATAGTGACATCGAATAATCAATGGAAATATACTCTGAATTCGATGATCAAACTGAAAAAGAAATAATAAGTGTACTAGTAATGAATTTACCTACCGACTGTAAACAATTAATAATTGAGAAAATAAAAGCCCAATTCAGACAAGAAGATTATTATCTTGCAACTATTTCATTAGACATAGAATGAAATTACATGGCAGAACTATGATTGGCTTTTGAATATGATGTACTATCTGATTCCGACATATATGAAGATTGGGACTTATTAGATGATTAATTTTTCGCAAATAATGAAAATAATAATGAAAATTATTGGAATTAATAGGGTGGCTTCGATCTGGTATCAGAGTTAAGTACTAATGAATGCTCAAAATATAGAAAAATTTGTTCACAAATTAAGTATGTTAGATCTAACAAATCAAGACGTACTAAAAAGACTAATACAAGAATTAAAAGATGAAGTCACTGATACATGTAATAAACATATGGAATATCACTGTGAATACTGTGACTGCAAAGAATATGATAGAAAAATAGATTTAATAAAAATCATAATAAATTAAATTTATGGACAGATCAACATGAATCATAGATCCAACGGCTCACAACATGTATGCCACTGTAGCAGGTGTCGTATTGTTGTCAAAAAACTGTGTCCAAATAGCACGGCTCTTTATGTAAAGTGCGTCTCATATTATTAACAGAATTGATAATTTGACACACAAAAAAATACCATACACCGTATACTACTATTACAAACTACTTTTTCAATAATGAATAGAGTTTTGACAATAAAATAAGGAATTTACGAGCTAAGAAAATACTTAGAGGTATTAGAAAAATTAGACCAAAATAATTATGTTCTATACCAACAAGAAATGATTAGAAAAAGAATAGCAAGACTCAAACAGGAATTAGAAAATTATATAGGATAATGGGACTTTCCGAAGAAATAGAATCAGGATTTAAGGAATTAAAAAATATAATGAAAGAAATAAATAAAAATATTATTCAATTAATAGAAAATACAGATAAAATTACAAATTACACTTGCGATAAACTACAAAAAGGACAAAATGAAATAAAAGACATTAAAGAAACATTTTATAATATAAGCAGAGGAAAAGAATTAGATAAAAATGAAGATATTAATAGAATAAAAAATCATTCTAGAACAATTAGAAGACCTCTTAAAAAATGAAGAAAATAATAAATGTATAACAAAAAAGGAATTAGAGGAAATTTTCGAAGCAAAGGATTTAGAAAAAATAATAATTAAACAAGAATTGATTCAAGAACCATCAAAAATACCTACACATGTATCCGCATGGAGAGGATAAAAGATGAATATATGGAGACATTAAGAAAATCAAATGATTTAGAAGAAATTCAGTAATTACTAGAACAACTTAAAATTGTCGAAGAAGAAAATAATCAAATACACAAAATTGAACGAATAGATAAAAAAGATACAGAAAACGATGAAAACGAAGAAATAATTTTAAATTACAGTTCATCCTCAGAATCTGAAAAAATCACATAAGAATGGAAAAATGAGAATATAGCGGAAAAATCCCTAAAAGAAAATGGGAACAATATAAATATACCCCCGATGGAGCTTGGGATAGACATGAAAAAGAAACCATGTATAATAAGGGATATGCAAGAAAGAATAATTAATGGACAAAAATTCAAGAAGAATTTAAACCTCGATATAATAATACAGGAAATATTTTAGACCTTGATTGTATAAGAAATAAAGAAGATGTATTATTAAAATGGACCAATGAAATGATATTAATAATCTTGACTAGTGAAAGATTTAAACAACTAAATTTTATAGAAACCAAGAATTTTGTAACTTTTAAAACAACAGGAAATGTACAAAAATTCTTAATAGGAATTAAAGACCAATACTGGATTAATTATGGAAGAATGGTAGATAATAACATGGATAATGTTAAACTAGTTATGACACTAATTCATCAGGAATTCCTAGGATATAATATGAAGGAACACCAAGAAAAGGCAAATAAAACCCTACTTGAAAATGCTAAATCACATCTAAATAGAATACAAATATGCGGTATGTGCCAAATTGAAAGTTTTATCTGTGAGTGTCAAAAATACTATTGTCAATTGGATGAAGAAACTAAGGAAATATACAAATATATCTTTATGGATAAATTACCATATCCACTTAATTCAAAAATTAATAGGTTTTGGGAAACAAGACCAGAAGAAACTGCAAATACTTTAGGAGGAATTATTAAACTCTTATATCAAGAATTAAGAGAACAATGTTTGAATAGGGAAACAATAAGACAATTGAATAGAGGAAGAACTGTCATTTGTTGTGACATCCCAGAAATAGAAAAACCAGGAAAATATGTTTGTGATAAAATAATACGAAGAAAAAGAAAATACTATAAAAAACTAAACTTACGTAAAACTTACCCTAGAAAGAAAACTTATTATAAAAATAATAAGAAAAAATATTTTAGGAGAAAAAGATTGACACCAAGAAAATACTGCCCAAAAGGGAAAAAGAAATGTGTCTGTTGGATATGTAATGTTGAAGAACATTATGCCAATGAATGCCCTCAAAGAAAAGAAAAAATTTTTAAATAAAAATCAAAATTAATAAAACAAGTTTTCCAAATATATGAACTTGAACCATTAGAAGAAGAATTAAGTACTTCGGATGTAAGTATATATGAGTATTCAGAAGATGAATTATCTTCAGGAGAAACAAAATCCGAATAATACTTATATAAAAATACTAATAGAAAAAAGTAATAAAGAAACAGAAGCCTATATAGATACTGGAGCAAGTCTTTGTCTTGCGACAAAAGCACTTCTTGATAACTGGGAAAGATTGGAAAAGCCACTGAAAATACAAATTGCAGATGGATCAATCCATCCTCTGTATTGGATAGCAAATAAAATTACTTTAGTCATACAAGGAAAAATATTTATAATACCTACGATATATAAACAAGAAACTGGAATAAATATTATTATTGGAAATAATTTCTTAAGATTATATGCACCATTTTGCCAATATCTGGAATATATTACCCTCAAAACACCATATATTTATCAAAAACAAAAACGTGAAATTATAAGAATTCCAATTATTCATTTTTCCGAATGTATTTATTCATCAAAGTTTCAACAGCTAAAACGTGGTTAGATAATTAACTTAATTTGCACCAAAATTCACCATGTACTAATAAACTTAGAACCAAATAGAATAGTTCCAGCCCACATAGAAGAACTTTTGGACAAGGTTTGTAGCGAAAACCCTTTAGATCCAAAAATTAACAAAAATACTGAATTAGTCGAATTAAAATTAAAAGACCCAACGAAAGAAGTAAAATGCAAACCAATGATTTATACAAAAATTGTAACATCGGTAATAAATATATAACGGTTAAAAGACCCAACGATTTTCGCTGCTTTGTAATATCGGTAATAAATATATACAAATATATTTTTATCCGAGACTTAGAAAATTATTTTAGGGGAAATACTGTTATTTTCCTGTTATGTTTTATATCTTAGGGTTACGATGAAGTTTTGGGTTGAAAATTCAGACGGAACCCGGTCTGCGTTTTCACTGACAGTAAAAGTTTACTGCTCAGAAAACCTAATTTTGAGTAGTGAACGAGATGAAAAATATTTTTATCGTATTTACTACGATATTGGAAGTTTTGAATATTTTGGTAAAAAAATTAAAATATTATATTTGTTACGGGCGTATACGTCGAGATGTCTCTAGGAAAAGCTTGCGCCAGATGAATCGAGGAGTCGGCAACGTAGCAGAGATGATGGATTTGACAGAATTGACAAGCATTTATGACGAGCTTATCCGTGTCATAATGGCACATTTATGACAAAGTTAATTTTTCCTATGAAATGACCAAATTGCCCTTGCCTTTTTATGACAATTGCAAGCAAATGCCATTGGAAAAGTTGACCAAACCTTGCCCAACCCTCACGGCTCACTCTTGTCTATTTCATTTAAATAGGTTGTCTTCTTCATTAAGCAATTTTCTTCCATTTCCATGTTCTTTTTCTCCAAAGTGTTCATAATTCGTCATATTTTGATTAGCAATTCTGACCATTTTCTATTTTGAATCTCGAAGAGCTTTCAACATGAGAGTTGTTCATCTTTCTCTCTTATTTCCAACGACATAAAGATCATCCAAAACGTATAAGTATGTTGAGATATCTACCCAAAATACTAAAACTGTTCTAAAACCCTAACTATGTTCATCTTCTTCTCTAAGTTTCTCAAGAACACCATGAAAAATTTGTGAAGAACATCATCCAAATCTTGATTTCCTTGAATCATCAAGAGGTAAAAACTTATTCTCTTGACATTTGAATCATTTCTCTTCATCACTTTTGTAGATCTATGACTTAAATCCATATGTTATTCATTTACTTCAAAGTTCATGGAGCTAGATTCAAAAATTCATAACTAATTCTAGAAAAATCCTTTTGACATGAAACCAATTGCTATGATCTTATAACCATATGTATTTTCATCATCTAGAAGCACAAGATCATGTGAAATTTCTTTCCCTAAATTCTGGTTATGGCCGAACCTAGGTCAAAGTTGTGTTCTTAGGTTTTGTTTCATTTTCATGTCTTGATTCATGATTCAATCCTTTTATATCTTGATAGTTCTTGTATTCAAGTATATAGAAGATCAAAAAATAAAACTTGAGCCTATTTGTTTCTTCAAAAACCGAAACCCTAGGTTTGAGTACTTATTGGTTTTGTGATTCAAAAGTTGTTGGTAATCTTTGAATCCAACTCTAAGCTTTGTATGTTGATTAAATCCAAGAGTTGATGAAATTTCAAAATTTCTAGCCTAAAAATCTTGAGGAAACCGAACCCTAGTTCTTAGAACTAGATGAGTTTAGTTCATGTTCTTGGTTCATAATCATGGTTAAAGTGTCTAATCATGCTTAAATAACTTATGGATCATTAATCCTTAAGTTAACCAAATTTTAATTCTCCTAACCTAGATAATTGGTTGAAGCCGAACCCTAACCTTCATGAACCAAATGTATTGTTGTTTGATTTAATTTATTTTGGTTGTAATTCGTTTGAAGGAAACAAATCGAGTTAGGCGATTTACTGATGACGGGAGAAATCGGATCGAGATCAGGAGACTAACAGAAACTGTAGTTAAATCTTCAAGAGGTAAGGGGGGTATGCCTGAGGAGTTGAGATAATCTCATGCTTATTTGTGGAGTCATGTATTAATTTTATGTATGAAATATTTTATTTTATTATACTGTTTACTATAAATTGCTAGATTGATGTGATGTTTATCTGAGTAATTGAATTGATGTGATGTGTGAATTTACATGATTATGATTATTTGTTTATATTATAATTGTGATGCACGTCATGAATTGATATATGCCATGCTATTTTGTGATTTGAGTTTATCTGCTGTTGAGTGTTGGACTGAGTAACCTGACATTGGTCAGTGTTAAAATTTTTAATTAAGGATAAAAACCTTAATAAGCTTGGATAATTAATCAGAAGGATTAATTTGGGAGATTTTGAGAAAAATGAAAAAAATTATTATTTTAATAATATTTTGTGGAAACAGTGTAAATAAGCCATAGTAAGGGCGAAAACGTGAAATTTTTTCACAGGCTCTAATTTTTATATAATAAATTCAATTTTATTATAAAATGTTATTTAAAGTGATTAAGTTCTGAAAATAATATTTATAGCAGTCAGAACAATTACTTCTGATGGAAAAGTGATACAAGTTATTTAATATTATTTATTTTATATTATTAAATATTAAATATTTAATTATTTAAATTTTCGAAATTTATTTATTAAATTTTTTGTTTTGTTGACCTTTATTGAAAATTAATTTCTGAAGTGAAACAATTTAGAAATGAAAAGAATTTATCAATTATTTTCAAGATTTATCAACGTTTTAACAGAAAAAGGATTTCTGTAAAAATATTTTATTCAGTGAAGTTATTCCGTTAAACTTGGATAAGTTTTCGGAGCTGTTGTTTTGTATTTGATTTTCACTGAGCGAAATGTTTTACAAGCAGATAAATAAGCCTAGAAACCGAGACGTCGGGGTTCTAGTGTGGTATGGACACGTAGATCAAGGATCTGTGTCATGGGACGGAGTGTCCTGTAAAGTGGTTGTTTTTGGACAGTGTGTCCTAAGTTGATGTGGACAGTGTGAGTTCCATATCCGCGAGCCTAAAACTGGTGCATCGGTTTAAGGGCCTCGTGATTGAGCATTCGGACTGTGTGTCCTGTGTTGAGATTAAAATATTTGGACTGTGTGTCCTGTATTTGTTTTAAGTGAAAAGTCTTAATTAAAGAAATTAAGCATGGTCGTTAAGCTTTGTGCTTCGACAGGGAAAGATTATTACGACAAAGAAAACAAAACGAGAATAAAAGTTTTTCTCATGCATTCAATGGCAATTGTGTCATGTGATTATGGGCATTGAATCCAGTGGATCAATGTATATGGCGACGTGTCGGAGATGATGATCATTGTGTTACGTGGGGACCAATGAGTTACCTTGTGTATGACTACAACAATGGTTGGGTAGTTGTCATAAGGGGGCCGTATGACCGAGCTGCAATAGCTGTTTGAGTGGCTATCATACGAGGTCGGATAATATTTGTGCATAGCTGCAATAGTGTTTGAGTGGTTATAGCACAAGTGACTCTACATAATCTGCAATAGTTGTTTGAGTGGTTATGTATCTCGTGTACAACTGCAATAGCTGTTTGAGTGGTTGCCACGGAGGGTCGTGTGAACAATTGCAATAGCTGTTTGAGCATTGGTCACATGTGATTGAGGTGGATTATCCGGCGGTGTATCTGTGTACAAGCGCAATAGCTGTTTGAGTGGTTGTCACAGAGGTGTCATGTGAACAGTTGCAATAGCTTTGTTTGAGCACCGGTCACATGAGGTTGAGATTTCTTGGGCATTGTTTTGTTCGTTTTTACAATGCGCCATGTGCGAGCCTGATCAGCTTGAAACGAAACAGAAAGTTGTGGGATCTCCGGAGATTAGGTATGAAAATAGAGTTGAATATTGAAGTGTCATGCATTTTTATAAAATGACGATGACTGCCGGGTATGATACCCTGTGAAATAAATCATTCTGTTGTTTTAAGTTAATTTTAGTATGTTGTGAATATTTGGTATTTGCTATTTGAGAGTCGTGCATGGGGTTGTCTTATTAAAACTCATATATTGGAAACTCACCCTTACAAACATATCAGGTTTATTTTAGACTAAGGTAGTACTTCGGTACACTAGTACGGATAAAGCGAAGAATTCACTGAGTTGTTCGAGGACTTAACTCCTAGATGCTTGAAGAGGTATGCGTCAGTGGGAATGTCACGAGGGTGATGATTCAGTACCTACATCAAGTCACGCACTGACTTTGACCGTGGAGACATCTTTACCGCATATCTGATTTCTTACCGGTTTTTCTTGTAGAGTAGGAACTTGTATTCTGATACTTCCATAGTTTCGGAAGTAGAGGTATCCTCACCGGATATTTCGATAGGTTGGGAAAAACTATGGTGGTCTTCCCAACATTGATTATTAGTACTGACCAGCTATAGGACATTTGGTGTCTTATAAAGTAGTGGTACTTGGTTAGTCTGGACGTTTGATTATTGAAAGTCATTCTTTTGAGTTGTAATTACAGATTACCACTACGTTACAATTACGTCTTTATTTTCTTATGTTAAGTCTTTTGGAGATGACCTGTTATGTGAAGGTCTAAGTGTAAAATTCTCATGATACCTATTTATATTATGTTAATGGTGTTGGATTATATATGGAGTAAAAGAAAAAGAAACAATTTTATCACTAATTTTGAAAGGGATTAATAACTAGAAAATTATATTTTCCGAAAGCAACCAGCAAAACTATTTTATTGAGTGTATTTCCACAATAAGTTACGTAAATGTGATAACCTGAAAATGGGGTGTCACATTAGTGGTATCAGAGCTGGTCGAGTCTTTCGGGAATGTTGGGAAATAGGTCTGTTATGTGGATGTTGTGTGTTCTCTGAATAAGATCTGTTTGGAATTACTTCTTAGAAGTAATGTGTGGTAATGACTATGTTTACGTTTCATTTTCTGGTTTTTGGTTTAACTGATTGTGGTTTATAGGTCAGTTATGGAACCAGTTGTTGAACCAGAAGCTGGACGTGGACGTGGACGTGGACGGGGACGTGGACGCGGCCGTGGAAGAGGCTTTAGAGGCGGTCGTGTTGGCGGTCGTGGTAACATGAATGAAGATTATGAAGAAGGAGTGGATTATGCAGCTCAGGCAATGGAAAATGTAGCAGCTGCGATTGCTAATCAGACTGCATCCATGAATGCCCAGAACCAACAGGCACAGATTCGAGCTGAACAGGCTGTTGAAGGCAAGAATTTAACTGCTTTTAGGTGTCAAGATCCATCACAGTTTCATGGAGATGTGGATCCTGTGAAAGCTGATTTGTGGATTCAGGAGTTAGAGAAAATTTTTAGACTAATTCATAGTCCTGAGGGAGTGAAGGTATCTTATGACACTTTTCTATTGGTGGGCGATGCCGAGTATTGGTGGAAGGGCACCGAACAACTGCTGGAAGCCGAGAATCAGGAGATTACTTGGGAGATATTTCGGAACTTGTTTCTGAACAAATATTTTCCTCAGAGTGCTCGAGCTGAAAAAGAGCAAGAATTTTTGCGTCTGCAGCAGGAGGATATGTCTGTTGGGGAATACGCGGCAAAATTTGAGTCACTTGCCAAGTATTTTCGCTTCTTCCAAAATAACCCGGATGAAGATTGGAAGTGTGAAAGGTTTGAAGAAGGACTACGATTTGAAATCAAGGAGTTAGATCGCGCCACTTTGAAATCAAGAATTTCCAAGCTTTAGTTGAGAAATGTAGAAGAGTAGAACTGATGAGGAAAGGGAGAGATAATGGAGGGAATGTTAGAGGACCCTCTCGAATCAAGAACCAGTTTCAAAATCAGAATCAGGAGGAGAAGCAAATCCAGAGAAAACCATATTTCCGATCACCAAGAAATGACCAGAACCAACAACTATATCGTCCAGTTATTTCTGCATCAGGTAGTAGAGGCCAAAGGAATCAAAGCCAAGGCCAAGGCAGGAGATGTTTCAAATGTGGAGATCCAAATCACATGGCAAATAACTGCCCTTTTAAAGAAAGGAAATGTTTCAATTGTGACCAAATAGGACACTTATCAAAGGATTGTAATGCACCAAGGCGTGGACCAGTTGTCAATAAAACAAGAACCAATAAACCAATGGCTAAGGGGAGAGTTTATACCATGAGTGGTGCCGAAACTTCAAAATTCTGACGATCTCATTTAAGGTAGTTTTGACATCGCTGGTAATCCTTTAACTGAACTTTTAAATTCACGTGCGATGCAATTCTTTTCTTTTCTCAATAGATTGTGTGAAACTTTTGAGTTGTCTATTTATTCCTTCTCATATGATGTGATCGTTTCAAAACCCTTTGATGAACCAATTTTTGTGGAATTTTATATGTGGGAACTATCCTATTTTGTTCAGGATAGACACTTTCATGATAAAAGAAGTTTCTTGATGAGACTTAGTCAATTCACTTTTACTTTTGGTGGAAGTGATCCAGTCCAAATTTTGTCGGACTGATGTTCTTTTAAATCATTGAGTAGTAAAGTTCTTACGAAGAAAGAAACTTTATTAGAGTCATGTTTGTAAACATGTATTGGCCATGCATTTTTACACTCACGAACCTATTGAAGAATCTTTTTACATATTGGACACTTGTATCTTTCAAATTGATCAAATTATTCTTTGTGCTTTCTTGTGAAAGCAAAATCAAGAAATTTTTTGTCTTGAAAATCTCTTTTCAGATTATTGGGAGTAGGTTGGCGAAGTCGACATCTTTTCACTGCTTAGGTCCACGGTGTAATGGAAAAACCAACAGAGGTATGTATCAGAGGACTGATCCAACATCATAAAGAATCTTCCAACATCGTTTTGAGTAAAGCCCGAAAAACTTACTTCGAGTGTTGGGTAAAGTTTACATCAAGCGTTAAGATCCAAGTTGAAGTTAATGTTCAGTTTATCATCCTAAGTTAGATGGATAAAGAAGAATGGAATTGATCCTTACAAGGTTAGCTAAGAGTAAGTGTAATACCTAAGCATAACAAGAGGTGAATGGATTTTTATTGAGGTGTAGATGTGATTAGTAATCTGAGAATTTTCAGAAGTAAGATCATTAAGTAAGATGATTACGGTATATTTTGTTATGATCGAGGTAGAATTTGCTAAAGGAACTAGGATAATGATAAAATGATCATCGTTAATATTTAATCGTACGATTGGAAGAAATTACAGAAAGATGTATATGGTAGTTTTACCTAAGTTGAATGTGAATGGAAAAGAGAAGTTCTTGAGTAAAATTAAGTTGTTAGAAAACTTCGAAAGCTAAGAGTTAGATAATTCTATTCTATATAATCCCTTTTGGTTTGATTGCATTAAGATATGCAATGATGTTATTTTGAGGATAAGATGTGTGAGGTGATATCAAATTGGGGAGGTGAATTATAATCAAGAGAAACTAAGACTGTGATTAAATATTTTGAGTAGGGAGTTGATGCGTGGTACTGTGAAGACAGTATTAGTATTAATGATAATATTCAGAGTTAGATGATTTGAACAAGGTTTCTGGTGGAACCATGTTGATAAAAGAAGTGATTAAGTTTTGATTTTGTTTTTCGAGTGTGATAGACTCAGATGAAATTTTGAGGATAGTACGGATATATAGAAATTACATAAGAATGAACTGTGTTATGGAATATAGAATAAGAGGAAAGAAGTGATGTGGAGGACAACGTAAAATCTTAAGGTTAAGAGGAGATTACAAAATCCTGTTTGGTTTCGAGTGACGAAATTTCGAGGACGAAATTTTTTTTAGTGGGGTAGTAATGTAACACCCCGATTTTCCCTGCTTTGTAATATCGGTAATAAATATATAAAAATATATTTTTATCCGAGACTTAGAAAATTATTTTAGGGGAAATACTGTTATTTTCCTGTTATGTTTTATCTCTTAGGGTTACGATGAAGTTTTGGATTGAAAATTCAGACGGAACCCGGTCTGCGTTTTCACTGACAGTAAAAGTTTACTGCTCAGAAAACCTAATTTTGAGTAGTGAACGAGATGAAAAATATTTTTATCGTATTTACTACGATATTGGAAGTTTTGAATATTTTGGTAAAAAAATTAAAATATTATATTTGTTACGGGCGTATACGTCGAGATGTCTCTAGGAAAAGCTTGCGCCAGATGAATCGAGGAGTCGGCAACGTAGCAGAGATGATGGATTTGACAGAATTGACAAGCATTTATGACGAGCTTATCCGTGTCATAATGGCACATTTATGACAAAGTTAATTTTTCCTATGAAATGACCAAATTGCCCTTGCCTTTTTATGACAATTGCAAGCAAATGCCATTGGAAAAGTTGACCAAACCTTGCCCAACCCTCACGGCTCACTCTTGTCTATTTCATTTAAATAGGTTGTCTTCTTCATTAAGCAATTTTCTTCCATTTCCATGTTCTTTTTCTCCAAAGTGTTCATAATTCGTCATATTTTGATTAGCAATTCTGACCATTTTCTATTTTGAATCTCGAAGAGCTTTCAACATGAGAGTTGTTCATCTTTCTCTCTTATTTCCAACGACATAAAGATCATCCAAAACGTATAAGTATGTTGAGATATCTACCCAAAATACTAAAACTGTTCTAAAACCCTAACTATGTTCATCTTCTTCTCTAAGTTTCTCAAGAACACCATGAAAAATTTGTGAAGAACATCATCCAAATCTTGATTTCCTTGAATCATCAAGAGGTAAAAACTTATTCTCTTGACATTTGAATCATTTCTCTTCATCACTTTTGTAGATCTATGACTTAAATCCATATGTTATTCATTTACTTCAAAGTTCATGGAGCTAGATTCAAAAATTCATAACTAATTCTAGAAAAATCCTTTTGACATGAAACCAATTGCTATGATCTTATAACCATATGTATTTTCATCATCTAGAAGCACAAGATCATGTGAAATTTCTTTCCCTAAATTCTGGTTATGGCCGAACCTAGGTCAAAGTTGTGTTCTTAGGTTTTGTTTCATTTTCATGTCTTGATTCATGATTCAATCCTTTTATATCTTGATAGTTCTTGTATTCAAGTATATAGAAGATCAAAAAATCAAACTTGAGCCTATTTGTTTCTTCAAAACCGAAACCCTAGGTTTGAGTACTTAATGGTTTTGTGATTCAAAAGTTGTTGGTAATCTTTGAATCCAACTCTAAGCTTTGTATGTTGATTAAATCCAAGAGTTGATGAAATTTCAAAATTTCTAGCCTAAAAATCTTGAGGAAACCGAACCCTAGTTCTTAGAACTAGATGAGTTTAGTTCATGTTCTTGGTTCATAATCATGGTTAAAGTGTCTAATCATGCTTAAGTAACTTATGGATCATTAATCCTTAAGTTAACCAAATTTTAATTCTCCTAACCTAGATAATTGGTTGAAGCCGAACCCTAACCTTCATGAACCAATTGTATTGTTGTTTGATTTAATTTATTTTGGTTGTAATTCGTTTGAAGGAAACAACTGAGTTAGCTGATTTACGTTGACGGGGAGAAATCGGATCGAGATCAGGAGACTAACAGAAACTGTAGTTAAATCTTCAAGAGGTAAGGGGGGTATGCCTGAGGAGTTGAGATAATCTCATGCTTATTTGTGGAGTCATGTATTAATTTTATGTATGAAATATTTTATTTTATTATACTGTTTACTATAAATTGCTAGATTGATGTGATGTTTATCTGAGTAATTGAATTGATGTGATGTGTGAATTTACATGATTATGATTATTTGTTTATATTATAATTGTGATGCATGTCATGAATTGATATATGCCATGCTATTTTGTGATTTGAGTTTATCTGCTGTTGAGTGTTGGACTGAGTAACCAGACATTGGTCAGTGTTAAAATTTTTAATTAAGGATAAAAACCTTAATAAGCTTGGATAATTAATCAGAAGGATTAATTTGGGAGATTTTGAGAAAAATGAAAAAAATTATTATTTTAATAATATTTTGTGGAAACAGTGTAAATAAGCCATAGTAAGGGCGAAAACGTGAAATTTTTTCACAGGCTCTAATTTTTATATAATAAATTCAATTTTATTATAAAATGTTATTTAAAGTGATTAAGTTCTGAAAATAATATTTATAGCAGTCAGAACAATTACTTCTGATGGAAAAGTGATACAAGTTATTTAATATTATTTATTTTATATTATTAAATATTAAATATTTAATTATTTAAATTTTCGAAATTTATTTATTAAATTTTTTGTTTTGTTGACCTTTATTGAAAATTAATTTCTGAAGTGAAACAATTTAGAAATGAAAGGAATTTATCAATTATTTTCAAGATTTATCAACGTTTTAACAGAAAAAGGATTTCTGTAAAAATATTTTATTCAGTGAAGTTATTCCGTTAAACTTGGATAAGTTTTCGGAGCTGTTGTTTTGTATTTGATTTTCACTGAGCGAAATGTTTTACAAGCAGATAAATAAGCCTAGAAACCGAGACGTCGGGGTTCTAGTGTGGTATGGACACGTAGATTAAGGATCTGTGTCATGGGACGGAGTGTCCTGTAAAGTGGTTGTTTTTGGACAGTGTGTCCTAAGTTGATGTGGACAGTGTGAGTTCCATATCCGCGAGCCTAAAACTGGTGCATCAGTTTAAGGGCCTCGTGATTGAGCATTCGACTTGTGTGTCTGTGTTGAGATTAAAATATTTGGACTGTGTGTCCTGTATTTGTTTTAAGTGAAAAGTCTTAATTAAAGAAATTAAGCATGGTCGTTAAGCTTTGTGCTTCGACAGGGAAAGATTATTACGACAAAGAAAACAAAACGAGAATAAAAGTTTTTCTCATGCATTCAATGGCAATTGTGTCATGTGATTATGGGCATTGAATCCAGAGTGGATCAATGTATATGGCAGACGTGTCAGGAGATGATGATCATTGTGTTCTGTGGGGACCAATGAGTTACCTTGTGTATGACTACAACAATGGTTGGGTAGTTGTCATAAGGGGCCGTATGACTGAGCTGCAATAGCTGTTTGAGTGGCTATCATACGAGGTCGGATAATATTTGTGCATAGCTGCAATAGCTGTTTGAGTGGTTATAGCACAAGTGACTCTGTACATAACTGCAATAGTTGTTTGAGTGGTTATGTATCTGTGTACAACTGCAATAGCTGTTTGAGTGGTTGCCACAGAGGGGTCGTGTGAACAATTGCAATAGCTGTTTGAGCATTGGTCACATGTGATTGAGGTGGATTATCCGACAGTGTATCTGTGTACAACTGCAATAGCTGTTTGAGTGGTTGTCACAGAGGTGTCATGTGAACGATTGCAATAATGTTTGAGCACTGGTCACATGAGGTTGAGATTTCTTGGGCATTGTTTTGTTCGTTTTTACAATGCGCCATGTGCGAGCCTGATCAGCTTGAAACGAAACAGAAAGTTGTGGGATCTCCGGAGATTAGGTATCAAAATAGAGTTGAATATTGAAATGTCATGCATTTTTATAAAATGACGATGACTGCCGGGTATGATACCCTGTGAAATAAATCATTCTGTTGTTTTAAGTTAATTTTAGTATGTTGTGAATATTTGGTATTTGCTATTTGAGAGTCGTGCATGGGGTTGTCTTATTAAAACTCATATATTGGAAAGTCACCCTTACAAACATATCAGGTTTATTTTAGACTAAGGTAGTACTTGAGACACCCCGCTGTGCCTCGGTGTTTTATTTGGAAATAAACTTGATTATTATGTTCTTATTCTTAAACTTAACATGAAAATACGGCGGAATTAAAACTTAAATTATTAAGTAAACATATTCATGTAGAACAAGAATAAGAAAACATGACCATATTAAGCATATGTAAGTGAAATCAGAGTTAAACAAAACACTGTTTTGGAGCATCCCGACAATAGGAGCCCTAACAGGTGTACAAGTTATACAAACGTAAAGGCGGAAAAGATAAAGCGTCGTGACACAGACGCACTGGCCATAACTAGGACTAGACTCTACTCATCATAGGTCACAGCTCGTCCTCCGTCATCCGGCTCGTAAGGAGTTCCGTCTAGCTCCTCCTCGTTCGGCTCATCAACAGGATCTTCGAACACGAGCCATAAAAGATAGAACAAAGCAGAGAAAAGTACAGGGGATAAGAAACATGCTATCATCAAAAGCGGAAAAAGATTCATAGTAAATGATACACTAATTGCCATAGACAATCAACACACATTTCTAACAAGTCATCCTCAAATTAATATATATCCTCCTCTACCCTTTGTCATGATGCAATGCAATGCAGTATGAATGTTTTGCCACAGCCACGTATCCAAATTTCCATCTCAAGTAAATCAGACTATATTTCAAGTCAACCAGACTATGTTTCAAGTCAATCAGACTATGTTTCAAGTCAAACAGACTATGTTTCAAGCCAACCAGACTATGTTTCAAGTCAACCAGACTATGTTTCAAGTCAATCATATGAAAATATCACAGACCATGTTTCAGGTCACCCCCTAGTGCCGTAACCTCTCATCACTATTTCATGAATAAACCCAACAATAATCACATCTCGGTTAGGCACTTCTAAACTCAGATCTCATGAACCCCCGCACACATTACTCTAATTATCATGTATTAATACACATCAAAATCTCTAACCATATATCAAAACATTGTGGAACAAAGCAGTTCAATTATCATCAAGCTATAATACATTCTCACATAAACATATCAATCATCATAAAATATCACAGTAATATCAGCATCAATAAATTCATACATTCCCAATATCATATAAGCAATCCATCACCGATAAACCTACAATCCCCGAATCAACATTGGTTTTACAGAAAAACAACTCCAACGTGATTTTGGTCTTGTCGATTATTCAATTTTCTAGTAGGGTTTGGGTCGCCCTACACAATTAATATATAATCTACTATTTATCGTTCCCGACGGTAGATTGATTCTTTCCCCCACCTGAGTTCTCACCGAGCTTCCGAACTCGAAGCTCCTCGTTGCCACACCACAAGTTACCAACACCACATTCAACCAAGCAACATAATTAAAAATAAATCAAACAAATTCATCTATGCCCTCATTATGCTAGGTTCGGCCATTTAATTCAAATGAGAGCTAGGATTGTTTTCTCAACCTAAACTTTTGGATACTTATCACTTAGACTCTAGGTAACTTAAATAAATTGGCATAAGTTGAAAATATGGAATAAAAATCATCCAACCACTTAGGGTAGGTTTCGGCCTTGTATAACAAAATAGGCTAGGATTTTCAAATCGACACAACCTCTTAGATCAATGATCTTAGAGTATTAAGGAGTATGAATCAAGTACTAGTTTTCACAAAGCAAATCAAAAACATTTTATTTCCTTTAATATAAGTTTCGGCCAACATAATTGAATTGGCTAGAAATTTCTAAACTTTCCAATCTCTTTAGCTTAGCATCCATACATAGTAAGGAGCTTAAAACCATGATCATTTTGGAAAATGAAAAACAAGGCATCCTAGGTCCATAAACCTTAGGTTTCGGCAATCATAGGATTTTTAAGCTAGAAATCTTTAAATCATCCAATCTTTTAGACATAGCATCCTTTGATATTAAGGAGCTCAATCTATAATCATTTTGGAAGAGAAACAACCTAAAACGTTCCAATCTTTTTAGATATAGCATCCTTTCACATAGGGAGCTTTAATCCATAATCATCTTGGAAAATAAAAACAACACATCCTAGGTCCAAACAAATGAGTTTCGGCCATCATAGGAAACTCAATGAAAAAGATTTAAACTTTTCCAATCACTTAAACCTAGCATCCTTTAGTATAAAGGAGCCCTTGGTCATGATCATCTTGGAATAGAACTCAAATATAAATTCATAAAAGCAAAAGTTGAAACAAAATCCAACCTAAACCATAGGCATGGTTTCGGTCTTGCATGGATAAAGGGGTTCGAAATTTTTGTTTTACACAGTCTTTTAGTATGTTGTAATAGGAGTAAAAACAAGAACATAGGAAGTGGTTTCAACTCAAACGGAGTTTTCTACCATTTTTAAGAGTTTTTAGAAGTTTGAGAGCTTAAAGAAAACATAAAGCATAAACTATGAAATGAATGCAAGAACTTGAAAAGAAAACTAAATAGGATCATTACCCTCAAGAAGATGAACAACTTTGATGAAGGAATAAAGTTGAAAAGAGAAGTAAAAACCAAAGCTTTAAAGGTTTGAACTTTTTTTTTTTAAAAGAAAGGAAGAAGATGAAGAAGAAGAAAAGTGTGAGTGAAGTGATGAAATGGGTATATATAGATGGAGGGAAAGGGGGCACGGTTTTGGAGAGAAAAGGAGAGGAAAAATGAGAGAAAATTGAAGTGGATTGTTGAGGAAGATTGGAGGTATGGGAGGTATGGTGATAAGGTATGGTGTTGTAAGGTGGAGGTAAGGTAGGAGAGAGAAAAGAGTTGAAAAAGTAAAATTTTGAAAAGGTGAGTGATGGTGGTTACTATTTGCCATCACATCATGTCTCTTCTAGTCCTTTCGTTTCCTTTGTGCTCTGCTCCATTGCGTATCGGATGACTTCCCCGATCGTATTTCTCGACGATTTCGCTCGGGTAATACTTAGAATTTGGCCCCGGACGAGATTTTGTGAAAATCTCCATACCCACACAAAACATCCTAAAAACACTAACCGTCTTGTTTACAGGTAAAAATTATGTTTCGGCTCGATAGAAATTATACTTGGTAGAGAAAACGCAGACCGACTTCCGTCTGAATTTTCAGTAGAAAATTTTACTTGTGAGCTATTATCGTAAGGTAGATCAAGAATATGATTTTTATTTTATTACAAACATTTCCTAAACTTCATATTAAAATATAATTACTTATATTTTAATTTATTAACCGCATCTTGAAAATCGGTCATTACATTACTACCCCTCTTAAAAGAAAATTCCGTCCTCGGAATTTACGTACCTCAGAAAAGATGTGGATATTGTTGTTGCATATCCGCCTCGCGTTCCCAAGTTGCATCTCCAGTAGCTTCATCCCATAAGATTTTAACCAAAGGAATCTGCCTACCGCGAAGTTCCTTGATCCGTCTATCTGTGATCCTTACAGGTAATACCTCATGCTCCAGGTTCTCTCGCAATTGTATAGACTCAGACTCAATCACATGAGATGGATTAGGGTGGTACTTTCTCAATTGAGAAACATGAAAGACGTCATGAACGTTGGAAAGATTATGTGGCAAGGCAATTCGGTAAGCTACTGGCCCAATTCGTCGAAGAATCTGAAAAGGTCCAATGAAACGAGGAGTAAGTTTTCGGGATTTCATAGCTCTGTCAATTCCAGTTTTTCGAGTAACTCTCAAGAATATGTGATCACCTTCCTGGAATTCTAATGGTCTCCTCCTCTTGTCACTGTAGCTCCTCTGCCTATCTTGTGCTTCCTTCATCTTTTCCCTTATCTTCCTGACTTGTTCCGTAGTCTGTTGTACCACATCCGGACCCAAAACTTGGTTTTCACCAGTCTCATACCAACATAACGGGGTCCTACACTTTCTGCCAAACAACGCCTCATATGGTGCCATTCCAATACTGCTGTGGAAACTGTTGTTATAAGTAAATTCAATCAATGGCAAAAACGTATCCCAACTGCCAGTGTGTTCCAACACACAAGCTCTCAATAGGTCCTCCAATGATTGAATTGTCCTCTCTGATTGCCCATCGGTTTGGGGATGATAGGCAGAACTCATTCTCAACTTTGATCCGAAAGCATTTTGCAATTGTCTCCAGAAATTAGAGGTGAATCTAGGATCTCAATCTGAGACAATACTGGATGGCACACCATGCAACCTAACCACTTCATCGATGTAAATCTGGGTTAACTTCTCTAATTTATCACCTTCTCTAATAGGCAAGAAGTGAGCACACTTCGTCAATCTATCAATGACAACCCAAATTGCATCATGCTTCTTAGGAGTCCGTGGTAATCCAACCACAAAATCCATAGCTATACTATCCCATTTCCATTCTGGGATATCTAGAGATTGCAATAATCCTGCTGGTTTTTGATGTTCGATCTTCGCCTTCTGACACACCAGGCAAGATAAGACATACTCCGCTACTTCTTTCTTCATCCTCTTCCACCAGAACATTTTCTTCAAATCCTGATACATCTTTGTGGATCCAGGATGGAAACTCAACTTACTTTTATGTGCCTCCTCTAAAATCATCTTCCTAAGCTCTGCATCCTCTGGCACACATATTCTATCTCTAAACCTTAATGCACCATCTGTTCCTCTAGTGAACTCAGAAACTTTTCCCTCGTCTATTCCTTTACTTATCTCCTGAAGGTACAAATCCTGAATCTGCTTATCCTTGAGATCCTGCATGAAATCACTACTAATAGTGATCCTACCCAAACAAACTTTATTTTCTCTTAACTCCATTCCTATGTTCAGGTCTCGGAATTGTTCTAACAACTCCAACTCCTTAACCATCATTGTGGATACATGCAAGGACTTCCTACTTAAAGCATCTGCTACCACATTGGCCTTCCCAGGATGGTACAGTAACTCAAAATCATAATCTTTGATGAACTCCATCCACCTCCGCTGTCTCATGTTCAATTCCTTCTGATCAAAAAGATACTTTAGGCTCTTGTGGTCACTGAAAACATTAAACCTTGCTCCATACAAAAAGTGTCGCCAAATCTTCAATGCGAACACTATTGCTGCTAACTCCAAGTCATGAGTCGGGTAGTTCCTCTCATGAATTCGCAAATCGTCGGGAAGCATAAGCCACTGCTTCTTCCCTCTTGCATCGAACACAACCTAAACCTTGGTATGACGCATCACAAGATATCGTCAAACTGTCCTAGAGGGTCGGGTAAGATCAACACGGGTGATGTAGTCAATCTTTCCTTCACTTTTGGAAACTCTGCTCACACTTGTCCGTCCACACAAAAGCTGTATCCTTTCTCGTTAACTGCGTCATAGACAGCGCAATCTTAGAGAATCCTCTATGAACCTCCGATAATATCCAGCAAGTCCTAAGAAACTCCGTATTTCACTCACTGACTTGGGTCGTTCCCAATTAAGAACTGCTTCAACCTTAGCTGGATTTACGGATATTCCTTCTTTGTTAATTACATGCCCTAGAAATTGTACTTCTTCCAGCCAAAACTCACACTTGGAAAGTTTGGCATAAAGCTGCCTATCTTTCAAGACTCGCAGTACCAATCTCAAATGCTCCTCATGCTCTTCCCGCGTACGAGAGTAGATAAGAATATCGTCGATGAACACAACGACAAACTTATCGAGGAACGGTCTGAAAATTCGGTTCATATAATCCATGAACACGGCTGGCGCATTAGTTACACCGAAAGGCATAACTAAATACTCATAGTGCCCGTACCTCGTCCTAAAAGCCGTCTTGGGTATATCTTCCTTCTTTACTCTAATCTGGTGATACCCGGACCTCAAATCGATCTTAGAGAATATTGACGCTCCCTTCAACTGATCCATTAGGTCATCGATTCTAGGCAACGGATACTTATTTTTAATCGTCACCTTATTCAACTGCCTGTAATCCGTGCACAACGACCTCGCACTTCCATCCTTCTTCTTAACGAACAACACCGGTGCACCCCAAGGTGAAACGCTCGGTCTGATGAACTCTTTCCCCATCATATCGTCCAATTGTTCCTTCAACTCAGCTAGTTCCACTGGTGACATCCGATACGGTGCTATAGATATAGGCCCCCTGTCCCCCGGTACGAGATCTATAGTGAATTCCACTTCTCTTTCGGTGGCAAACCTGGAACGTCCGGGGGAAACTTCAGGAAACTCCTCACGATAGGCATAGAATCTATCTCTGGGGATCTCATTAGCCTCCATTGCAAAAAGCATCACAAACTCCCGAGAGTTGTTACTCCTCAAAGGTACTCCTTCATTGGCAGATACTATACTAGAAGGCTCAAGAAATGATAAGGTCTTACTAGAACAATCTAGCATTACATGGTTAGCCGAAAGCCAATCCATGCCAAGGATAACATCTATCTGTTGCATAGGCAAACAGATAAGGTCTATAACAAAAGCTCGGTTTTCAAGCACTATAGGACATTTTAAGCAAACAGATATGGTAATCAAAGGTTTACTAGTTGGAGTAGATACCGTAAGGGTATAAGGCAATTTAGACACGGTCAATTTCAAATGATCCACACACTCATCCGATATAAAAGAATGAGTAGCGCCTGAGTCAAACAACACATTAGAGAGTTTACGAGCTATCAGGCACAAACCTTGTATAAGATCAGCAGATTGAGTGGATTCATCTCCCCTCACGGTAAACACCCTTCCAGTGGCTTGTGGTCTGGTTGTTGGGTCACCTCTATGATCTCCGACACTTTTTCCAGTAGTTGTTGACTGTTGTTTAACCGGCAGTCTGCAGTTTCGTGCTATGTGGCCTTGTTTCCCACAGTTGAAACAGTTGGGCCTACTTGGACAGTTGTTGGCATAATGTGGCCCTCCACATCTGAAGTAAACTACATTATGCGACTGCTGACCCGTTCCCATTGCTGGTCCTGGTCCTTGCTTCTGCCCAGGCTTAGCATATGGTTTCTGTCTCCACTGAGAATTACTTCCTCCACGCCTCTGGAAATTTGACCGATTAGGACCCCCGGTCCTCAGTTGTTTTTGTTCATTAGCCATCCTCAAGTCTATGCTTTCGATGGCACCGCATCTCTACTAGCTCGGGAAGTCTTGTATGTCCAGAGACACTACAGCCCACCGCAGCTCATCCCCGAGTCCCTATTCAAACCTTCTCGCATTGCCGGTCCTCATTAGGGAACCTCTGATAGTATTCTCAAAACTTGATCAGCGCCTCAAACCTCGAGGCATACTCGCCGACATATGTTGCCCCGCTTGAGATTCGTGAATTCCTTCTCCTTCTCGCGTCTAATCAGAATGCGGAAAATACTTCTCAAAGAAGCAATCAGTGAATAGCTTCCAGTTGATCACACTACCCTCAGCTTCCAATAACCTTCTCTTGCCCTTCCACCAGAATTCTGCCCCCTCGGTCAGCATAAAGGCAGCGTAAGTCACCTTCTTATCCTCTCGGCAGCGTATAGTGTCGAATATTATTTCAATCTCTTGTATCCACCATTCAGCCCTTTCAGGATCATACTTCCCGTGGAACTGAGGTGGCTTTTCATTCATAAAAGTTGTCAATCCGGCATCCTCAGCTGCTGTTGCCCTCCTCTGATTCTTTATCTCGAGCTGCTCCTTGTTCATTTGCAGCATCTCAAAGATTCTCATTGGGTTTGCAATAGCAAAGCAGCCGCTATTGTCTCCATTGTGTTTGGAGTCGAAGATGATCCTCCTCCATTGACAGCTCCGATTACTCTTTCTGGAGTCCTTCCTCCACTGTTTGATGGACGTCCTCTTCCACGTGCCATGATTCTGAGTGAAAGAAACCATTCACTCTAATTAGTATGACATATAATACTACATAAGCAAGTATATAAATACCATATGCCATACTAATATTAACTGTTTCGCATTAGGTTCAGACACTCTACCCCACTTCTAAACATAGTCTAAATCCGATGTGGATTCAACTAGACACGGCCAGTAACAACACCTAAACTTAGCAGTCCTTGATTCTGATCGGACATAACCCACAGTCCGTTTTTAGAACCAAACTGCTCTGATACCATAATGAGACACCCCGCTGTGCCTCGGTGTTTTATTTGGAAATAAACTTGATTATTATGTTCTTATTCTTAAACTTAACATGAAAATACGGCGGAATTAAAACTTAAATTATTAAGTAAACATATTCATGTAGAACAGGAATAAGAAAACATGACCATATTAAGCATATGTAAGTGAAATCAGAGTTAAACAAAACACTGTTTTGGAGCATCCCGACAATAGGAGCCCTAACAGGTGTACAAGTTATACAAACGTAAAGGCGGAAAAGATAAAGCGTCGTGACACAGACGCACTGGCCATAACTAGGACTAGACTCTACTCATCATGGGTCACAGCTCGTCCTCCGTCATCCGGCTCGTAAGGAGTTCCGTCCAGCTCCTCCTCGTTCGGCTCATCAACAGGATCTTCAAACACGAGCCATAAAAGATAGAACAAAGCAGAGAAAAGTACAGGGGATAAGAAACATGCTATCATCAAAAGCGGAAAAAGATTCATAGTAAATGATACACTAATTGCCATAGACAATCAACACACATTTCTAACAAGTCATCCTCAAATTAATATATATCCTCCTCTACCCTTTGTCATGATGCAATGCAATGCAGTATGAATGTTTTGCTACAGTCACGTATCCAAATTTCCATCTCAAGTAAATCAGACTATATTTCAAGTCAACCAGACTATGTTTCAAGTCAACCAAACTATGTTTCAAGCCAACCAGACTATGTTTCAAGTCAACCAGACTATGTTTCAAGTCGATCATATGAAAATATCATAGACCATGTTTCAGGTCACCCCCTAGTGCCGTAACCTCTCATCACTATTTCATGAATAAACCCAACAATAATCACATCTCGGTTAGGCACTTCTAAACTCATATCTCATGAACCCCCGCACACATTACTCTAATTATCATGTATTAATACACATCAAAATCTCTAACCATATATCAAAACATTGTGGAACAAAGCAGTTCAATTATCATCAAGCTATAATACATTCTCACATAAACATATCAATCATCATAAAATATCACAGTAATATCAGCATCAATAAATTCATACATTCCCAATATCATATAAGCAATCCATCACCGATAAACCTACAATCCCCGAATCAACATTGGTTTTACAGAAAAACAACTCCAACGTGATTTTGGTCTTGTCGATTATTCGATTTTCTAGTAAGGTTTGGGTCGCCCTACACAATTAATATATAATCTACTACTTATCGTTCCCGACGGTAGATTGATTCCTTCCCCCACCTGAGTTCTCACCGAACTTCCGAACTCGAAGCTCCTCGTTGCCTCACCACAAGTTACCAACACCACATTCAACCAAGCAACATAATTAAAAATAAATCAAACAAATTCATCTATGCCCTCATTATGCTAGGTTCGGCCATTTAATTCAAATGAGAGCTAGGATTGTTTTCTCAACCTAAGCTTTTGGATACTTATCACTTAGACTCTAGGTAACTTAAATAAATTGGCATAAGTTGAAAATATGGAATAAAAATCATCCAACCACTTAGGGTAGGTTTCGGCCTTGTATAACAAAATAGGCTAGGATTTTCAAATCGACACAAACTCTTAGATCAATGATCTTAGAGTATTAAGGAGTATGAATCAAGTACTAGTTTTCACAAAGCAAATCAAAAACATTTTATTTCCTTTAATATAAGTTTCGGCCAACATAATTGAATTGGCTAGAAATTTCTAAACTTTCCAATCTCTTTAGCTTAGCATCCATACATAGTAAGGAGCTTAAAACCATGATCATTTTGGAAAATGAAAAACAAGGCATCCTAGGTCCATAAACCTTAGGTTTCGGCCATCATAGGATTTTTAAGCTAGAAATCTTTAAATCATCCAATCTTTTAGACATAGCATCCTTTGATATTAAGGAGCTCAATCTATAATCATTTTGGAAGAGAAACAACCTAAAACGTTCCAATCTTTTTAGATATAGCATCCTTTCACATAGGGAGCTTTAATCCATAATCATCTTGGAAAATAAAAACAACACATCCTAGGTCCAAACAAATGAGTTTCGGCCATCATAGGAAACTCAATGAAAAAGATTTAAACTTTTCCAATCACTTAAACCTAGCATCCTTTAGTATAAAGGAGCCCTTGGTCATGATCATCTTGGAATAGAACTCAAATATAAATTCATAAAAGCAAAAGTTGAAACAAAATCCAACCTAAACCATAGGCATGGTTTCGGCCTTGCATGGATAAAGGGGTTCGAAATTTTTGTTTTACACAGTCTTTTAGTATGTTGTAATAGGAGTAAAAACAAGAACATAGGAAGTGGTTTCAACTCAAACGGAGTTTTCTACCATTTTTAAGAGTTTTTAGAAGTTTGAGAGCTTAAAGAAAACATAAAGCATAAACTATGAAATGAATGCAAGAACTTGAAAAGAAAACTAAATAGGATCATTACCCTCAAGAAGATGAACAACTTTGATGAAGGAATCAAGTTGAAAAGAGAAGTATAAACCAAAGCTTTAAAGGTTTGAACTGTTTTTTTTTTTTTTAAAGAAAGGAAGAAGATGATGAAGAAGAAAAGTGTGAGTGAAGTGATGAAATGGGTATATATAGATGGAGGGAAAGGGGGCACGGTTTTGGAGAGAAAAGGAGAGGAAAAATGAGAGAAAATTGAAGTGGATTGTTGAGGAAGATTGGAGGTATGGGAGGTATGGTGATAAGGTATGGTGTTGTAAGGTGGAGGTAAGGTAGGAGAGAGAAAAGAGTTGAAAAAGTAAAATTTTGAAAAGGTGAGTGATGGTGGTTACTATTTGCCATCACATCATGTCTCTTCTAGTCCTTTCGTTTCCTTTGTGCTCTGCTCCATTGCGTATCAGATGACTTCCCCGATCGTATTTCTCGACGATTTCGCTCGGGTAATACTTAGAATTTGGCCCCGGACGAGATTTTGTGAAAATCTCCATACCCACACAAAACATCCTAAAAAACACTAACCGTCTTGTTTACGGGTAAAAATTATGTTTCCAGCTCAGTAAAATTATACTGGTAGAGAAAACGCAGACCGACTTCCGTCTGAATTTTCAGCCGAAAATTTTACTGTGAGCTATTATCGTAAGGTAGATCAAGAATATGATTTTTATTTTATTACAAACATTTCCTAAACTTCATATTAAAATATAATTACTTATATTTTAATTTATTAACCGCATACCGAAAATCAGGCTGTTACATTCGGTACACTAGTACGGATAAAGCGAAGAATTCACTGAGTTGTTCGAGGACTTAACTCCTAGATGCTTGAAGACGTATGCGTCAGTGGGAATGTCACGAGGGTGATGATTCAGTACCTACATCAAGTACGTACCAGACTTTGACCGTGGAGACATCTTTACCGCATATCTGATTTCTTACCGGTTTTTCTTGTAGAGTAGGAACTTGTATGTTCTGATACTTCCATAGTTTCGGAAGTAGAGGTATCCTCACCGGATATTTCGATAGGTTGGGAAAAACTATGGTGGTCTTCCAAACAGTGATTATTAGTACTGACCAGCTATAGGACTTTTGGTGTCTTATAAAGTAGTGGTACTTTGTTAGTCTGGACGTTTGACTATTGAAAGTCATTCTTTTGAGTTGTAATTACAGATTACCACTACGTTATAATTACGTCTTTATTTTCTGATGTTAAGTCTTTTGGAGATGACCTGTTATGTGAAGGTCTAAGTGTAAAATTCTCATGATACCTATTTATATTATGTTAATGGTGTTGGATTATATATGGAGTAAAAGAAAAAGAAACAATTTTATCACTAATTTTGAAAGGGATTAATAACTAGAAAATTATATTTTCCGAAAACAACCAGCAAAACTATTTTATTGACTGTATTTCCGCAATAAGTTACGTAAATGTGATAACCTGAAAATGGGGTGTCACAAAAATAGATAGAGATGAATTTGCAAAAGATATTGAAGAAATGTGTCAAAAAGGATTAATTAGACCATCGAAAAGTAAGCACTCCGCACCAGCTTTTTATGTAGAAAATCATAATGAAATCAAAAGAGGTAAAAGAAGAATGGTAATTAATTATAAACAAATTAATGATGTTATGGAAGGAGACGCTTATTTTCTCCCAAGAAAAGACTTAATTATTGAAAGCATTAGAAATATGGATTGGTTTAGTACTTTTGACTGCAAATCAGGATTTTATCAAATTAGATTGACTGAAGAATCAAAAGCTCTAACAGCATTTAGTTGTCCTCAAGGACAGTATGAATGGAATGTACTTCCAATGGGAATGAAGTAATCACCAGGAATCTTCCAACGAAGAATAGATTCGATTCTCAAAGAATTCAAAGACTTTTGTCTTATCTATATTGATGATATATTAATCTTTTCTAATAAACGATTGAATGATCATTTCAAAAAGATAGAATTAGTTCTTAACAAATGTTATGAACATGAAATAGTATTAAGCAAGAAAAAGGCCGTATTAGCCCAAAATAAGATTAATTACTTAGGACTAGAAATTGACAAAGGGAAAATAATAATGCAGCGGCATGTATTAGAAAAACTTCAGAATTTTCCAACAAAATTAAAGGATAAAAAAGATTTACAAATATTTCTTGGACTACTAACATATAT
The DNA here is from genome assembly GCA_030762895.1 of Sophora flavescens. Classification (NCBI taxonomy): domain Eukaryota; kingdom Viridiplantae; phylum Streptophyta; class Magnoliopsida; order Fabales; family Fabaceae; genus Sophora; species Sophora flavescens. Next base: position 147,485,307 of record CM061066.1, on the reverse strand, counting down.
TTCGAATGAAGGTTTTATTAAGAATCTTGCAGTAGAAAAAAGAATGCTTCAACAAAAATTGAAGAAAGATACCATCTGGACATGGACTGATGAGGATGATAGACTTGTTATAAAAATGAAAGACTTATGCCGAGATCTTCCTGAGCTATATCATCCATCGGATGATGATTTAATTATTATTGAGACTGATGCCTCAAATGACTGTTGGGGAGGTGTTATGAAAGCAATACCCCCTGGATACAAAAATGAATTACTATATCGATACATGTTTGGAACTTTTTCAGACAGTGAAATTAATTATCCTACTCATGAAAAGGAAACACTGGCATTGATCCGTATGTTAGAAAAACATCGGATTTATATACTGGATAAAGAATTCATTGTCCGAACGGACTCTACTTATCTTACAGGTTTTAAGAACTTAAACCATAAAGGAACTTATAAACAAGGACGATTGATTAGATGGCAAATGAAACTTGCCGAATACAATTACTCAATCTCCCACATTAATGGAGATAAAAATGTTCTTGCAGATATACTATCAAGAGAATGGAGTAGCAAACAACTGAAGAAATACTGAAGCAGATCAAACTTCAAAGGATGCTGGAGAAACAAAAAATAATGGAATTAGATCTGATTAAAGCAAATATCGAAGTACTGGAGTTTCAACTACAAGCAAAAGGAGAATCTTTGAAAGAATATCCTCTAAAGGAAATAAAACAACAAGTTCAAGAAAATACTAAAGAAAAATGGTATACTATTTTCAATGGACCACATCCAGGTATTTATGATGACTGGCACAAAGCAGCCCCTCACTGTATTGGACTCTCCGGAGTTCATCACAAAGGATTTCGTACTAAAGGAGAAGCTGAACAAGCTTTGAAGAATTATCAAGAAGAACATAATAAGGGCAAGGAAGTCTATCTTGGCCCAAGAACTTTTTCTGAAACAATAAGAACTCCACAAGAACCAAAGACTTCAATGAAAATACTCGGAAGAATTCCTTCTTCCATTGATGACTACCAAATTACTTCCAGAAAAGACCATGAACTTCAAATCCAATTTTCCAAAGAAAAATTCCATGAAAACTTGAAAAGTTTGACCAACTGGTCTGAGAAAGAAAAAATTAATTGTTTTTATATGGTAAACCGAAATATTTTCGGGGTTACAGCCATAATTACTCCTAGAGCAACGCCAATACTTGCATTTAATATGTTCCAATTTGGACTTATTGAATGTCTTTACTTAAACAAAAACTTGGAAGAAATCAGTCTGTTCCCATATAATCTGAAAGAAGCCATCCAGAATTACAAAAGAGATGTTGCAAAGGATAGGACTATCTTCTTGAAGTTCTATTCAACTTATCCAGATTTCACTACTAAACAACCACCAAAGAACTTAATCTTTATTGGGGTAAGTAATAATAGCTTCTCCATGAGAGATGAACCGACTGGTGAAGAATATGATGAAGAAAAGATTGCTACGATCTTAGCCAACCAACTAGCAAGCATTTTCACTCAATGTCAAATTATTGGAAAAGATTCCTTTATCAAAGCACTATACAAAGGACCACATACTTTGTTGCTAAGCTAGACAAATGGAAAGATTATCAGAGAAAAGGACTTGGCACTACTGACGAACTTTGAACTACTGTTTTACACGCTCCAAGGACTATCCATGAACTATCAGCCAGCTGTACTCAACTTACTTTGCTCAATGATTAAAGAAAATGGGAATCATGCATATGAAAGATGCGTGGCAAAAAAGGACTGTCGGCAGGAAGATAAAGACTCGGACGAGGCAATAATAGAAGAATGGCGTAAGCACTCATGTCATCATGTGAATTATTAAAAGTCTGATAGATTAAATAATGTAAGGACTTTTGTGTAAATTACCTAGCTCTCATAGGTGTATAAATAAGTCCTCTTATGCTGAGGTAAATTAGTGTGAGTTTAAGAAGAACCCTCTCATCTTTGAGAAATTCTCTCTAGAAGAGAATTGTGCTAGCTCTGCTAGTCGAATCCTTGAGAGTGGATTCATTTAGTTCTATGTATTTCCACTACTTTAATTTTCATTAGTAAAAACTACTTTCATGTACTTTCCACTACTTCTCATCAAATACTACTTTCACTACTAAAATTTCACTCCAAACAACTTCACTTAAACTACTTCACGATTGAATTTCAACTTGACTAAACGGAAGCAGCGGTGGACCGAAGAATTCAGAAAGACTTTCAAAGAAACCCAAATCAGGTATGACTTATCAACCTTCAACTTATATTAGAAATTAATTATGTCTAAAATAGAAAGAGAAAAAATTGATAATACTGATATAGAACATATACAAATTACTGAAGAAGATGGAAATTATGAAGGAAGTATTCTGATAGATCCAAAGTTATTTCAAAAAATACAAAAAGAAGATTTAAATTTAGCAAAAGATGCGAATATGAAAAAACTTGGAGGAATAATGAAAAGATTTAATCAGAAGGAAAATATCATATACTATGGAAAGATAATTAATGAAACTCCAATTGATATATCGGAAGCACAAGGAAATACTTGTATACAATTATTAAACAAAAATAAATTAATTGAGTTAAAAAGGAATTTTAAAAAGGAAGCACATAGAAAAAAGATAGGTTATATTCATATAGGAGCCATACAGGTTTTAATTAAAGCAACCTTTTAGGAAGGAATAAATTCACCTATAGAATTAGTATTAAAAGATGATAGAATAACAGATCCGAAAGACAAAATACTAGGAGTAATTGAAGGAAATCTAGCTTATGTTAAATTAAAATTTGAGATACACCCAAATATTGGTATACCATTAGATACCCAGAGACTAGATCAATCATTAACCATGGAACATAGATTCTTAAGAAATAATTTAATGAGATCTGGAGATAAGATCTTCTCAATTACTTACTGTGTTAATTATGCATTAACAAATTCTCACCATAGCATTACTTCCAGAAATAATGATAGAATAGATATACCAAGACTTTTTAAAGAAATAGGAAAAATTTACTACCCTAAAAGAAATGAATTAACTGAATTAGAAATACCCATAAGAAATCCAAAATCATTAAGTTTTAGACAAATCCCAAAATCAATTACTTTTCCTGAGACAGAAAGAACAAATGAAGATGAAAACATAGATAAGCTATCAAACCAAGTAAGAGATTTAGCTCAATATTTAAGAAATAGAATATGAATAAAGAAAAGGAATTAAGAAAAATTTACGAAGAATCTTACAACAAAATAAAACAAGATAAAAGAAATATGAAAGATTTTATGAACATCTACGATCATTATCTTAAAAAAGATTTAGAAGACAAAAATCGAAAACAAATGAAAAACATATTATAGAAAAAGAAAAGGAACTTATTAATCTAAGAAATAAAAGAGAAAAATATAAAAGAAAAAAAATAGAAAAAATAGAAAAATGGCATCAATAAGAACTCAACCATCATCTAATTATTTTAAATTAACTGCAACACCCTTTGAAGATAGTGATAACGAATAAACAATGGAAATATAATTCGAATTTGATGATCAAACAGAAAATGAAATAATAAGTGTATTAGTAATGAATTTACCCATCGATTGTAAACAATTAATAATTGAAAAAAATAAAGGCTAAATATAGACAAGAAGACTACTATTTAGCAGTTATTTCATTAGACATAGAATGAAATTACATGGAAGAGATAGGATTGGCTTTTGAATATGATAAACTATCTGATTCTAACATATTTGAAGATTATGACTTATTAGATGACTAATTTTCCACTAATAACTAATATTATTAGGAAATTTGAAATTTAATAGGGTGATACCATTTTGGTATCAGAGATTGTAAAGATAATTTCTTATGGATTCTCGAAATATAGAAAAATTTGTACACAAATTAAGTATGTTAGATTTAACCCATCAAGATGTACTAAAATGACTAATACAAGAACTAAAAGCAGAAGCTACTGATACATGTAACAAACATTTGGAATATCACTACGAATATTGTGAGTGTAAAGAATAAAAATCATAATTAATAAATTAAATTTATAAATAAAATAACATTAATCATAGATCCAACGACTCATAACATATATCTCACTCTCAAAATGTCGCATACAAAATCACGAAAATCGTGTCCAAATAGCACGGCTGTATTATTAAACTTTGTGTAAGAAAACTCAGAATAGGATATTAAACATTACGATACATCACATAAAGTCATATATAGCTCAGCAAAATTAATGGCCTATAGACAAAGCATCACTAACCTATAGAATACGATGTTAAACATTACGATACATCACATAAAGTCATATATAGCTCAGCAAAATTAATGGCCTATAGACAAAGCATCACTAACCTATAGAATACGATGTTAACAGTTAACTCACTAGTCACTAGCTAGGGCACCTGCTCAACCATTCTCTTACGAAGAGAAGACGTCTCAAAATTGAACTCCTACAGGCTACAGGCTACAGGCTACAGGCTACAGGCTACAGGCTACAGGCTACAGGCTACAGGCTACAGGCTACAGGCTACAGGGTTTACCGTAGCCCCTTCTAGAAAGTTAACAATAGCATTTACACTTCGAAACTAAATGGCCTTAATAGAAATACAACTTATAGATCTTTTTATAATTAACCATGCATATGTAGTTTTACATAAGAACTTGAAAAATATTCGTCTGAAGTAACTTGAATACCAACATTCAACTACACGTCAATGAAATAATGTTATATACATATATATTTTTTGTTTTTGAGGAAAAATACATATATATTTAAAAACATAGAAAATCAGTACACATAACTGCTCTAACTGATTTTGTTTTCGCGATAGACCGAAAAACTATTTTTTTTTCCTTCTAATTTTAAAGAAATGGAGAAATAGCTGAACACCTCTGGTTACTATGTATAATTAAAATTATTTTTAACGAAAGCTTATATTTTTAAAGTATTTGTTTTATCCCTCTTTAAAGATAGAATAGAAACAAACAAATAAATTATGAGAATTTACTTTTAATTTGGTAGAACAAAACTGCTGTTGGTGCCATTGGAAATTCAAAGTGATGCAATTCTTTAGAAATAGTTGTGGGCTGACTGTTTCTTAATTTTTAATTTATTTAAAGGATTTTTTTTAGAACAAGATGAGTTGCATTATATTATTATTATTATTATTATTTTTTGTTGAACAAGAGAGGCAAAAGTCCCAGAGGAAAGACTAGAAACCACACGGGAACATCACTCCCTGCCTATCAGCTAGCAAAACAAAAGACAGGGAGGGGGGCATTACATCATAAATTCTACAAGAAGAAGAGATGAGGGAACTCACCTTTGCAAGGATGTCTGCTGGTTGGTTAGCTTCGCGAAGGATATGAATCCATCTGATATCTGCTTGTTGAGAAGTTATGTTCTCGATACCCCGGACTAAGTGAGATGTCGGGTGTCGATCACCATTGGTATCTTAAAGAAGTTTAATCGCATTTGCTGAATCTGATTCAACAATCAGGTTTCTAAAACCCCATCCCCAAGCAATGCTGATTCCGTGGTAAATGGCCCAGAGCTCCGCTTCCAGGACCGAACAACTCTCCAACTTGTGGGAAAAAGCAAAAACAAATTCTCCCAACTCATTCCTAAGGAGCCCTCCACAACCAGCCACTGCTCCGGCCCCCGAGACCGCACCATCGTAGTTCAACTTAAAGTAACCTGGAGGAGGAGCAGACCATGCAATTTGCCTCTCATCCCTTCGATCAAGCTGGAAAGGGTGAAGAACACGGTTCCTGCTTTTGGAAACTTGAATCCCACTCATCTGCGCTTCAATCTTCCATATCAGTTGCTGAGAGGAAGAGGATTTTTGGGAGAAAACAAACTCATTCCTAGTTCTCCAGAAGGTGCCCAAGGCAATCCCGAACAGCAATGGCCAACTAGAAAAAGAAACACTAGTTTGTTTACCACCAAGATTCTCCAATAACCAATTGTACCAAATTGATTCAGTAAAGAAACAAATACTATTTGGCTCCACGTAATGTAACCTGACAGTAGCCACTCTTTGGCAGTCTCTAAAGTAATGGAAGAGAGATTCCTCTGCTACGCCGCACAAGGGACAAATATACAAGGATGTCATATGTCTTCGAACCCTTTCACAGTTTGTCATCAGAGATTCATGAGAGACCTTCCATAAAAAGGCCTTAACCCTCTCAGGCCCATCCTATTTCCACACCCGCCTGAAGAGCTTCCTTCTTGGACCGGGCTCCGGTTTAGAAATGGCTAAATAAGTAGAACTTATGAGAAACATCCATCAGGACTGATACTCCAAGCAACTTCATCTCTCGAATTTCACAAGTCAAAGGCTAAAAAAGAATTGAATCTGGTCACGATCTCCCTAGGGAGGAGATGTTCAAATTTATGGTAGGCCCATCTACCATTACCATCCACATAGAAGCTAACTTTATGCCTTAACATGGGTTCTCTTATTCCACTAGTAGTTTGCGCAGTAAGAGGCCCAACATTACTAAGCTAATTATCAGACCAGAAAAGACAATTATCACCATTACCTAACCTCAAAACCAAAAACTGATTAAAGGAGTTCCAGTTGTGACAAATCCCTCTCCAAAAATTTGAACCTTGCCTCTTAGTGTTGATCCTGGGAAAACCATTTGAACTGCAGCTATATTTACTCCTAACAGTGACTGTCCATAGGGAATTAGGCTTATACATAACTTCCAGGTAGCCTTCATCATGAAAGTGGAGTTGACCTCTCTTGTGGATCTTAAATCCAAACCCCCATTCTCCTTGGGTGTGCAAACCTGCTTCTAATTTAACAGATGCATCTTTTTGTGATTCTGATCATCACCCCAAACAAAATATAGGCAAAGTTTGTCAATATCATCGCAAACTCCACTCGGAAGAAGACTTGATTGCATTACATATGTTGGCATGGCTTGCAACACTGATTTAGTCAGGGTTAGCCGACCTGCAAAGGACAAATTCTTTGATTTCCAAGTGCTTAGGCGTCGATTGACTTTCGCTATGATAAAGTTGAAAGTGTGGTTGTTCGCCCTTTTGTGGAAGACAGGGACACCCAAGTACTTCCCTAGGTCATCCATCATGAGAAAGCCCAATTCGGTATAGATCGCATTTTTAACCTCCCACCCTACATTTTTGGAGAAAAACATGCGGGTCTTATCTTGGCTGACCTTCTGTCCTAAGCTATCACAAAAAATCCTCAGAATAGAGTTAATGAGAGTGGCTTGCTCCATATTAGCTTCAGTAAAAAGGATGATGTCATCAGCGAAGGCCAAGTAAGATATTTTAGGACCTCTTTTGGCCACTGCACTGGCTTCCAGCTATTACCAAGAATCTGCCACTCAATCATCTCAAACAGGACGCTCGATCTGAACGAAGAGATATGGGGATATCGGGTCTCCCTGGGGTAAACCTCTCTTGGGCACAAATTCCTCGGTTTCACCATTCCAAAGGAGTCTCATTTTTGGTGTGGTAATACAGTGCCAAATCAGTTGCACTAATTTCTGGGGGAAACCAATGTCTTCAAGAGTGTCTCTCACGAACACCCATTTTAAACGATCATAGGCCTTTTCGAGATCAATTTTGATGGCCATCCACCCCTTTTAGCCCTTCTTAATTCTCAACATACTTGCAACGTTCTCTTTTTGAAAAATAAAAGGATTTTTTTATTAAAAAAAATACAAATACAATACACTACATACATGGGCCCAAATTCAAATACATATAACTCAAAACTAACTCTTTTAGAAAAGGATGAGATACATCTCACATTCAATGCTCCAGCCCACCAAACAAATTACTTCAACGTTCAATTAAAGCAAACACTTACCCTTTGTTTGATTGTAGAAGAGAAAATGAGAGGAAAGAAAGTAAGAGGAAAGAAAGGGGAAGAAAAGAAAAGGAGTGAAAAGTGAGAGGATTATTTAGTTGTTTGGTTGGAGAGAAAATGAGAGGAAAGAAAACCAAAACTTTTCTTTCCTCTTGTTTGGTTATATAGAAAACGAGAGGAAAGAAAAAAACATAATTGTAAAATGACATAAATACCCTTAATTAAAAATTGAGTGTGATAAATAGAATAAAAATGTAAATATACTCTCACTAATGCAAAAGGAAAACATAAATATTGAGTGAGAACCAAAGATAAATTACAAGAATATTAATAAATTTAATAATATTTTTTCTCATTAAAATAAAATAAAAAAAGTAAGCACCATAAATAGAAGAAATAGATTAAATGCAAACAAATGATTTTAAAAATTGATTCTTGTTTGATTGAGCCCAACCAAAATAATAAAAAGCTGGAGAACAAAAACAGGGAAGCACTAAAAGTAAGTCCCAAATGAGAAATTCAAGTGTGATTGTGTGACAATTGAGGAACTTGCATAGCTAATTAGCTAAGTTTAACGTCCTTAAGTCAAGCAGTGGGCAAGGGGTATTTAAGTCTTTGCGCGCAAACCGCAGCTTTTCCTGCTGTTTTCAATCCAATTTGGGATGAAACATATTTTGCTGTGGGACCCACATTTGTTTTCCTTTCCATCTCTTTTCTTGCGAGAACCAAACGAGGTAATCTGTCCTTTACCTCTCCTTTTCCATCATGCTCTTTTCTTTCCTCTCTTTTTCATTAGAACCAAACGCATTGTTAGTTAGCCTAACAACCTATCTGCCCTAAAGAAAATAAATGTTTTGTTTTTTAAAGAAGAGGACTAAGACAAGAAGACTAGCTAAAGATAAACGAAAAAGGAAAATCTTTTTTTTTGTTTGTTTGTTTGTAAAACTTGTTATTCTTCGTTTTGAGTACTAATTAAATCTATAATTACAATAATTGATAATTGATTTTGCCAAATATATTGCTAAAAGGTAAAACTCAATTTTAAGATTCCAAACCATGGTTTAGAGGTCCCAAACGGTCTAAAGTTGTTTTCGTAGAACAACCCATGAAATCTCAGATTATCAGGTACGTATAAAGTATGTGTTTTGCGTTTAATGGTTGTTATGTTTTAGTTAGGGGGCATGTAAAACTCGGTCCGTTACTAGAACCCGTCTCAATTCGTAGTGTTCGGGTCGGTTCTGATGCTAACCTGCATAAGAGAAAAGACGAACACGTGTCCCATTTATTGACCCGGTGTCGGGTCATGGATGGTTCCGGGTTGACCTTCGAGTTACCTATTAACATGTCCTATATAATAAAATCTGCTTTTATTTTTATCCCACCCTAGCTTATATTTCATGTTTGGTATATTTTGTGTCTTTTGTAACATTGAAAAAATCTTGTTTGACGAAAGTATTATGTTTTTAACAATGTGACTTTGGTAACATGAACATCAAGGAAGCATCCATCAAAAGGATCTATTTGTTGATATTTTGTAACATCCAGTTTTGGATCTATTTGGTGACACGAGATCAATTGGTGGCTTTTAAGTGACATCTTTTACCAATATTTTGGCTTATAAAAAAAACATTTTTTCTCACTCACGGAAATTTAGTTTACAAAAAATCCATTTAACTTCGGGTCAACCCGGTCCCGTCTCATTTAGACCCGATTTTAAACCAACTCGCATATGATCAGGTTCCTTCATGTCTAGGGACATGTTTGGGTTCAAAGAATTAGCCCTATAAATATTTAGGATTGGGTAAGGAACAACCAAAATCCGTCTCAACTCGTCCTACGCTCACCCGTAGTTTTCGTTTTACCTTATAAATAGACATTTCATATCAGGTATATTTTGACAATACTAGGAATAAATTTTTCCATATTTAAAGATAAAAAATCATTCATAGATATAAAAGTGATATAGATCACTTGTCTTATTTAGGTGTATCATATCTTGTCATAGACAATAATATTTTACCACATATTTTACATTTTTAATATTATATTAAGTTTTATTTTATAATTTTTAAGTAAAAAATATTATTGATTAAGACATGATATGATACATTAAAATAAGACAAGTGACCCGTATCCATATAACCATTATGAATAAATTTTGTGAATGAAACCTTAAAATTATATTCATATGAAATGATGGGAAAGAAATTAATATTTATGGTAATAATATTTTTGGGAACGAAGTTATATGAGAATAAAATATTCACATAATATATTCACATACTCATGTCGCCAGACATTGTTAGCATCCGTTTGTTTTAGATTTTGATAGAATTGATTTTGGTAGAATTGATTTTGAAAAAATTGATTTTGAAAAAATCAAGGTTGAAAAAATTGATTTGTGTTTGGTAACAATATTTTAAAAGTAGGTTTGGAAGAATTGATTTTATTTGGATGATAAAGTAAAATCACTTTTGAAGTGTAGATATGTAAAATTTTGTGGGTCCTGTATCTAAAATCAATTATTTTCAACGAAAAAGCTAAAAAAATTTACTTTCACAAAATTCAGTTCTATCCATAAGAAATCAATTATTTCCAACTGAATTTTACACCCAAACACTCCAGTTACTGTGACAACTGGGGTTTGATTGCTCAATCGATATTTTGTCAGCTAAGCAAACAGGTACTTAATAGCTCAAAGAATATACATCATATATTTCATCCTTCGCAAGTTTCTTAAAATAATAGTTTAAGATAAATAAAATCATGGATCAGTATAATTATAATTATTCACAACAAAAAAATGGTATAATTATAATTATTATAATTTTTTTTATATACCTCTATTTTTATTTTGCCAACCATACTGATGACGTGAAATGAGTATGAATACTGTGCCTATCTAGTTAGAAGTTAGAACTGCTCAAAACCATAATCAAATGATCCACGGTCAGGACTTAGAAAGAGGAGTGTTCGCCGATTAGATTGGATCGGTTTTGAGTTAAAAAATCATCTGATTCAATGATGAAAACATCATACGGTTTGGATTGGATTTGTTTGCTTCCTTAAAAAAATCCGATCCGACCCAATCCAATCAAATGCGGTTTGGATTGGATTGGATAATTCGGTTTTTGTCATACTTGATTTTTTTTCTAATGTCAAGTGTCATTTCTACTTATATTTAATAGTGGATAAAAGATAATCTTCGTTCTTCTAATTGGGGAGTTTGAGAAAAAAAAATTATTGATATTTTTTAACACATCTTTTATATTAATTCTCTATATCTATCCCACTTATCCTATTTTTTCCTTGAATCGGCTACAAATAAATTGTATCTAATTATTTTTCAAATTTACTTAATTGTTTTCCTATTTTTCATGATTACTCAATCAAATATATATATATATATATATATATATATGCTATACATCAAAAATTTTAGTAAAATATAACTTCAAGACATTAATATTTATTCTAAATAGTCTTATATATGTCATTTCAACAAAAATATTAAAGAGAATGAGGGACATAAAAGTATGAAGAATAATGTTTAAGTATTAGCAATACTATAATTTCAAAAATAATAGTATATGTATATAATAGATCGGTTTGGATTGGATTGGATTGGATTTCACTATAGGATCCAAAATCCGATCTAACCCAATAAAAAATTGCGATTTTTTCGATTTTTTATTTTTTCGGTTTATTCAGTTTTCGATTTTTCGATTCGATTTTACGGTTTGGATCGGTTGATGAACACCCTACTTAAGAATATTGGTACTTAATGGTAACTTGTTCAACCGGTTAGCCCATTGATTGTTAGAATTTTCATGAGGGGTGACACGACTGTGGGATGCTAAAGCATGATCCAAGGTTCAAGGCCGGCAAGTTACGTTGTGCGGTGCATGTATGATAGGGATACAAATCAGCTATCTCAATAAATGGTATTTCGGTATTTTCTATAAATCAAAAGTTGAGAATGTATATAAATATTAATGAATTCTGATTTTATTTTATTTTATTAAGCTGATCGTAAATTATAATTGATAGGGAATAGAATGTAACAAAAATAAGACAGATGATTTTCATTCATATGGCAAAGGCACTGGCACATGGGGTTTTATAGATACGTGGGGTCACAGTACGTAGAGCTCAATGTCACTGAGGCAAGGCCATGACCACTTCCATGACTCATGGTGGCTGTTCATTGCGACAGGGACGGTGGCAAGTCTGGGTCTCCGTGGTGATGGTTGTATGGTGGGAATTGAGTTGATTTGCCGATGGGTGGTTGATGGCTCCATCTATGGTTGTTGTATTGGGGTTATTTAAAAGTGTTTGCGGTTCGGTTTAGATTGGTTTTGAGGAAAAAAAGTCATCCGATCGAAATAAAAAGGTGCATGCGGTTCGGTTCGAATTGCTTCTTAAAAAATATCTGATCCGATCCAATTAAATACAGTTTTGATCGGTTCGATTGGTTCAGCTTTTAATCACGCATATTACTTATTTACATTACGTTAAATAAAGTTTAAAATAAAAAACAATGGTTGTTTTACGTTAAAAAACAGTGGCTGTTTTACATTAAAGATGAAGTTAATTGATGAAAGGCCACCAAATGAAAGGGATTTGGCTTTTAAGAAAAATATTTAGCATATGTACCTATTCAGGCTATTCTGCATATGTAACTTTTAATAAATAATGAAGTGTCCAAACCAAACACACAGTGGCTTAAACAGTCATGGTAAAATTCAATTTCTCAAATCCAAATAAACAACCGGACTCAAAAACAACATACAACCATATAACAATTCTAAAGTCCCAAAGTTCCAAAATTAACAACATACATCAAATATAAAGATTAAAGTTCAAAAATCAGTCATGCTCCCAACCATGACTGATTTCAGCCTGCAAAATGGAAAATAAAAAAATCAACACATATGTTAAAAAGAAAACAGATTCAGGAAACTGTGATAGGATAAAATGATCATTACCTTCATGATGCTACTGTTACATATAGCATGCACGAAATGTGTGAATCAGATGAAAGAATGTGCCAGATCTACATTGACACATGATGAAATAAACCCAGAGATATCAGAAATTTGAAACAAGCATGCACTCAGTAAATGATGTTCACATAAAAATTAAACAAATCAAAAACCCTTTTCAAAAAGAAAAACAGAATTATCTTTACAACCGAGTAGTGAGTACTGACCCTGTCACCAGAGCAATCTCGTACACTCAGACACCAGAAGCAGCGGCGGCCGACGAGCAGTAGGGGGAGACAGACGGGAGGCAGTGGCGAATTCAAAGCAGGGAGGGACGACGAGCGCGAGGTGACGAACACAAAGCAGGGAGGGACGTGAGGGGGAGGATGGGGCCACGAGGGAGTCACGAGGGGCCGCGAAGTGGCGACGAGAGAGGGACGATGGAGGGCTAGCGGTGGCCAGAGGGGAGGGACCGAGGGAGTTCAAAAATTAGGGTTGGGAAATGAACAAATAAAAAACTAAGCAACTCGGCAAAGTTATAAAACTGATATGTGTCGCGACCGTCCCGTCCGGGAGCCGCGAAAAGGGAGGTAAAAACAAAGGAGTCGCCACTAAAATTTTTTATTGGGAAAATATTAGAAAACCCAATTATTTAAAGGTGAACTGGTCTTTTAAAAAAGAGAGATATGAGTCCGGGAGTCGGTTACGAGTAGGGAAGGTGTTAGCACCCCACATCGCCCGTTTAAAAAACGGTACCTCAAGTTAATTGTGCAAAAAACATTTTAATAACCTTTTAAATATTTATTTTACCCCGAAAATTATTTACAAGAAAGAATTATTTTAAATTTAATTTTTCACTTTTATTAAAAAAAATTATATTTTTAACTTTATGGTTAATAAAAACTAAATGAGGTTGAACATGTCACATGAGTCCACAGGGCAACCTCAAATCTAAGGGATTAAACATGGCACCGTGTCCATAGAGCATCCCTGGAAAGAGAAAAGTTTAATTATTTTTGATTAATTATTTTAAAATAAAAAGGGGATGCAAAAAAAAAAGGAAAATTAATTAAATGAGGTTGAACGTGGCACATGAGTCCACAGGGCAACCTCAAATCTAAGGGACTGAACATGGCACCGTGTCCATAGAGAATCCCTAAAAATAGAAAAGTTTAATTTTTTGATTAATTATTTTGACATAAAAAGGAAATACAAAAAAAGGGAAAAATTAGTTTTGCCCCGACAAGATGATTTATCTTGCTCCTACGTATTCCCGGGTGCGATGGGAAACTCAAAGCCACGTAGTTCTTTAAAAAATATTTGATTGATTGGTTGATTTTAATTTTTGAAAGGATTGAAATTTGAAAAGATTTTCATTAATAAACAAAGGGGAAATTATTTTTCATTTTTGATTTTTTATCTTTTTTAAAAAAAAGGATTTTTTAGATGCAGATTACTCTTTTTTTAATTTTTATTCTTGGCCCAACAAGCATAGAAAAAGACTCATTAAAATCACATTATTCTTGGCCCAACAAACATAGGAAAAGACTCATTAAAATCACACAAGCAAACACCCATGGAATCAGAAGCCCAACTAAATAAAGCCCAAACAGATAAACCAAAATAATAATAAATTAATAACACAAAAAAAAGCATGAAAAGAATCAAACTCAGAAGCTTTTAGCTTCTGAGTTCTCACAATACCCACAAGCAAACAGAGGGGCGAATATGGCTGGATCGGGAGGGTGGCGAGGCAGGAGACACGGCGGCGGTGACGGTTCTGCACACGGTGGTGACGCACACCTCCTCTGCAGTGTCGACGACCAGCGGCTCCGGGCGACGGCGCGCTTTGCGGACACGTGCAGGCAGCGGCGAGCTCGCGGTTCCTCCTTGCGTTGAGTGGCGGCAACCGACGAGCCCTCAGTTGGTGGCGGCACGACAGGGACAGACAGATCTGGTTCGTGGTCCAAAGAAGAAGACGATATGGTGGTGGTGGCTTGATGTTGCGGTGGAACTCGTGGTGGCAGATCCGGTTCTGTATGCGGTGGATCTGGTGAAGCCATGGTGATGTGGCTTACAGTCGAGGTCGTAGCGGCAAGGGACGACGCGGGGAGGATGGATCTGGTGTGGCGGCTTCAGATCTGTGTGGTGCTGCGTCTTTCGTCACGTCGCGCGGCGGCCGGAGGTCCTCCCAGGGACGGTGGCACGCGGTTGAGCGAAGGAAAGAAGGAGGCAGGTGAAGTGAAGAAGGAGAGTGGTGGCTGTGGAGGGACGCTGGTTCAGGTCTGTTTCTTTCTTAATTTTTTTGTGGTTTCTGTTATGAAAGTAGTGATGGGTTGTGGGTGATAGGTGGTTTTTTTCTTGGCTGAAGGGATGTGTTTAATGGAATGGAGTGGATGGTGTTGAAGATGGAATGTGGTTGATGATGTTTATGGATGAGTGGAATATGTTGCCATTGTTATTGATGGAGGTTAGGGAAAGGTTCTGTAAATTTTATTCTGATCCCCCCCCTGTTGTCTCTGTTGGGTCCTTTTTTATAGAAGAAGATGAACTCTTCTCAATGTCATTGGGACCTTGCAAGCTTGAGTGTTGCAGAGGTTACCATGCTCAGGTCCCTTTCCATTCCCATTTATGTTTCTTCTTCCTCTGATCTAGGCAGATGCTTTTCCCCAAGTTCTGAAAATTAACTAAAAATGGAGATTGATTACTTGAGCTTTGGGGGAGATTTTGACAGTTGCACTGGCTCTTGAGCAGCCCCCATCTGAGTGTTGCTTCATTCAAGAAGGCTTGGGAGTATGTTGGGTTAAGAGGAAGGCTGAGGGGGAATGACCAAAATTGAAGAAAAAGCAGGGTATTGGTGATAAGAGCCATTGGACGTTGCACACTGACATAGAGGACTCAAGAAACCTTTTTTTTTTAATTTGACTTTTAGATGTATTATTTTTTATTTTATTTTTATTTTCCATTTTTAATTTTGTAAATATTAATTAAAAGGATAAAATATCCGGACAAAATTAGGTGTTCACAACTGCCCCTCTTTACTTGTTTCTTAGTAGATACTAGGTGTAACCGTAGTTAAAATATTATCGCTATAAGAAACGAGTAAAGACATGAACTCCAATTTTGTTCGGGGTACACTGACAAACAAAAAAGACATGTGACTACAGAATGATTTCCTGTAAAGGACCAGTGGATTGGATTGCCCATTGGGTTTACACATAAAAAGCTCACGGGGTGGATTGCCCGTCAGAAACTCGAGCATAAAGATAAAAGAGCTTACGGGGTGCATTGCCCGTTAGAAGCTCGAACTGAAAGATAAAAGAGCCTACGGGGTGGATTGCCCGTCAGAAGCTCGAACTGAAAGATAAAAGAGCCTAGGGGTGGATTGCCCGTTAGAAGCTCGAACTGAAAGATAAAAGAGCCTAGGGGTGGATTGCCCGTTAGAAGCTCGAACTGAAAGATAAAATAGCTTACGAGGTGGATTGCCCGTCAGAAGCTCGAACTGAAGATAAAAAGAGCCTACGGGGTGGATTGCCCGTCTGAAGCTCGAACTGAAGGATAAAAGAGCCTACGGGGTGGATTGCCCGTCAGAAGCTCAAACTGAAAGATAAATGAGCTTACGGGGTGGATTGCCCGTCAGAAGCTCGAACTGAAAGATAAATGAGCCTACGGGGTGGATTGCCCGTTAGAAGCTCGAACTGAAAGATAAATGAGCCTACGGGGTGGATTGCCCGTCAGAAGCTCGAACTGAAAGATAAAAGAGCTTACGGGATGGATTGCCCGTCAGAAGCTCGAAATTAAGATAAAAGAGCCTACGGGGTGGATTGCCCGTCGAAGCTCGAACCGAAAGATAAAAAGAGCTTACGGGGTGGATTGCCCGTCGAAGCTCGAACCAAGATAAAAGAGCCTACGGGGTGGATTGCCCGTCGAAGCTCGAATCAAGATAAAAGAGCCTACGGGGTGGATTGCCCGTTAGAAGCTCGAACGAAAGATAAAAAGAGCCTACGGGGTGGATTGCCCGTCAGAAGCTCGAACTGAAGATAAAAGAGCCTACGGGGTGGATTGCCCGTCAGAAGCTCGAACTGAAAGATAAAAGAGCCTACGGGGTGGATTGCCCGTCAGAAGCTCGAACTGAAAGATAAAAGAGCTTACAACTGAAAGATAAAAGAGCTTACGGGGTGGATTGCCCGTCAGAAGCTCGAACTGAAGATAAAAGAGCCTACGGGGTGGATTGCCCGTTAGAAGCTCGAACTGAAAGATAAAAGAGCCTACGGGGTGGATTGCCCGTTAGAAGCTCCAACTGAAGATAAAAGAGCCTACGGGGTGGATTGCCCGTTAGAAGCTCGAACTGAAAGATAAAAGAGCCTACGGGGTGGATTGCCAATAAGAAGTTCGAACTTAAAGATAAAAGAGCTTACGGGGTGGATTGCCCGTCAGAAGCTCGAACTCAAGATAAAAAGAGCCTACGGGGTGGATTGCCCGTTAGAAGCTCGAATCGAAAGATAAAAGAGCCTCACGGGGGTGGATTGCCCGAAGCTCAAACTCAAGATAAAAGAGCCTTCGGGGGGATTGCCCGTTAGAAGCTCGAATCGAAAGATAAAAGAGCCTACGGGGTGGATTGCCCGTCAGAAGCTCGAACTGAAAATAAAAGAGCCTACGGGGTGGGTTGCCCGTCAGAAGCTCGAACTGAAAGATAAAAGAGCTTACGGGGTGGATTGCCCGTGAGAAGCTCAAACTGAAAGATAAAAGAGCCTACGGGGTGGATTGCCCGTTAGAAGCTCGAACTGAAAGATAAAAGAGCTTACGGGGTGGATTGCCCGTCAGAAGCTCGAACAGAAAAGATAAAAGCTTGTGTTGTCTTATGCCTATAGGAGCCAATAAAGGTATAGCTTATGAGCCCTCTGCCCGTTAAAGCCAAGACAAAAACAAACACGAAGATCATGAAGTCATATGCCTACTAAAGCTAATAACGACGCAGCTTATGAGCCCTATGCCCGTCAAAGCTGAACATAACGAAGCTTATGAGGCCTTGTGCCTGCTAAAACTAAAGGTAACAAAAACAATGCTTACGGGTCCTATGCCCATTAAAAAAAAAAAAAAAGCTTAGAGACCCTATGTCCGCTAAAGCTAACGAAAACAAAGCCTCCGGGCCCTATGCCCAGCAAAACGGACGAAAGCTTAGGGACCCTATGTCCGCTAAAGCTAACAAAAGCAAAGCTTATGGGCTCTAAGCCCGTAAAAACAAACGAAAGCTTAGGGACCCTGTGTCTGCTAAAGCTAACGAAATAACGCTTATGGGCCCTATGCCCATTAAAACAAGAGAAAGCTTAAAGACCCTATGTCCGCTAAAGCTAATAAAACAAAGCTTATGGGCCCTATGCCTGCTAAAGCTAACCAAGACATGACTTTTGGGGCCCTGTGCCCGCTAAAGCCGAACAAAACAAAGCTTATGAGGCCGTATGCTTGCTAAAGCTAAAAAAACATGACTTTTGGGGTCCTTTGCCCGCTAAAGCCAAACAAAACGAAGCTTATGAGGCCCTATGCCTACCAAAGCTAACAGTAACATGACTTTTGGGGCCATGTGCCCGCTAAAGTCGAACAAAACAAAGCTTATGAGGCCCTATGCCTGCTAAAGCTAACAATAACATGACTTTTGGGGCCCTGTGCCCGCGAAAGTCGAACAAATGCAAGAAGTGATGTTGACTTTGTTGATGCATGAAATGATGAGACAATGCAGGATATGAGATGACTTTTTTATTTGGTTGGTGAAAATCCTGTTTTTTTCTGTTTGATGTGTGAGATGCTTTTGATGAGTGATGCAGACCTTGATTATAATATTTTTTTTTAATGTGTGATGCATGATATGCTTTTTATCAATGATGGAAAAAAAATCTGATTTTTTTTCTTTTTTTCAAACACCTCTTTGTTCCTTGACTCCTTAGATTTTTTATTGCAGCCGAGATTGAGGATGAGCTGGAGTGAGACTCATTGATTTCGATCATCACTTATTTGTTGAACCGATGTTTTACTTCTTGCCTGAGATATGCTTCTTTGTGATGATTATCCCAATTGGATGAGATTGCCTGATCAATCTTTCAAGGATGTGACTTGCCCCAGCCTTCATGTATTGGGAGCTTTTCATGGCTTGTCCTCTTAAACTACCCCGGTTTATCAGTTTGAGGAGACTTCTTGTACTTTGTTTGTATTTGACCCTAATTTTTGCGTAGGTCGCTCTTTGCGAGTTTTAAACCTACCGGGTCGCTCTAACTTTTGCCCAGACTGTCTTTTCAGGTTTTCAGTCTAGCGAGCCTTTTTTGTTTACTTTTTATTTTCTTTTTCTTTTTGCTTTTGATTTTTCCTTTTTTTTTTTGACGTGGACAGTTTTGTCACCTTTATTTGTGAAGATCAAAGCTCTTGCTTGAATTGCCAACCGAGGATGCCACTTTCTTCCTCGTATTCAGAATTCTTCTGACCAGAGTTGTTCATCAAAGATTTCCCATTAGACGGTTGAATTGTATCATTGAACTCATGTTTACCTTACCTGAAGCATCATGTAACAAACATGCATGGATTCAAAAGTATGACAGGAAAAACAATATGGCCTGAACAACTTCTCGCTCGGTGTTGGAAGTTTGATAACTCAAATGGTATTCAAAAGGACATGAGTGAAGTAAAACCCGCAAGAGGTGATGTGGGGGTCAAAAGAGTATTGTCCCATTTTGGTTTGATTTGATTTTGGATAGAAGGGATTCTGCTTACCAGAATTTTGCCTTAGTATCAGTCATGTGAAAATGAATTGGGCTTGTATGCCGCTTAAGAACAAAATTTCCTAAATAAAGACCTTTGAGAATGAATTTACCCCAGTGTAGGGTTCCCAGAATGAAACTGCCCCAATGTAGGGCACATGATATGGAAAAATTGAGAATGATGTTGCCCCAGTGTAGGGCATCCAATAATGGAGATGCTCTAGAATAAGGCCCTTGAAAGCAAAGTTTTGCCCCATGTAGATCTTGCCCAAACTTTTGCCTAGACTGCCTATGAGGGTTTTCAGCCTAACAGGCTTTCTTTTTTCTTTTTTCATTCTTTTTTTGGATTCTTTTTAAGAGAGGAGCAATCAATTAAAAACTAGAAGAGCACAAACTTTTTGTCTCAAAATGAAGTTGATGAAAAAGTAGCAATCATTCATTGATCAGAGTGGACTTTTTGAGGCTTGTAACGTGGCTAATGGTTGGGGGTCATGAAAAAAGGATATAAGGCTCAAACAAATGTTTTAAGGTTGAATAGGATCAAAGATCCATGTTCTTTTTCGGATTATTGAGAACATTTACTTTCTTCTAACTTTCCCCTTTTTTGCTGTTTTACATGAGGTTTTTTTTTATCCTCTTTCTTTCTCTTCTTTTGATTCTTCTTCTTCTTCTTCTTCTTCTTTTTTTTAATTCTCTTTTTTTGTTACGCTTCATGATCACCATTTCCTTCTTGCTTGCCCCTTGTTTAGTGGTGATCCTTGTCTAAGGTTTTTTGAAGAAAATTTTCATGCTCAAAAGGGGTAACAAGGGATAATGATGATATTTTGCTAAGGGTAGAGAAAAAATGGCCAATCTTCATTTCAAATCATGATTGTTTATTTTTTTAAACTTTATTTTAGAGACAAAGAGATGGTGCTCACCAAGTGTTTATTTATTTGCTCCTCTTTTATTTGTATTATTTTATTTCTTTCTTTCATTTTTTTTTTGAAAAGGTATGGGCACATGTGGGCTTCATTGTTGTCCACAAAGAACTTTCAAGAAAGTGGGCCTTATTAACCAAAAGAACTTTCAAGAAAGTGGGCCTTATTAACCAAACCAAAAAAGGTACTTGGGGAAGAAAAAAAAAGGGAATATGATATATGAGTATGACGAGAGAAACATTATGGTGGGGATGAAGATATAAAGAAAGGATGAGACAAGGTACGCATGCAAATCCATTACATTAATGCTTCAAGAAAGTGAACATGCTTCAATTATCTCATGATAGAATACACCATAACCATTGTGTCATGGTAAATCCTTGATAAACAAATCTAGCCTTGGTTGCTTAGAAATTCTCAAGATGGGGATCACAAACTATTGGCTCTTTTCAATCACTAGGATTGAATCTCTGATGATGTTAGCATAGCCTTCATCTTGAACTCTCCATAGTTGATTGAGACTGTCCTTATCATGATTTCTTTCTTCCTCGGTCAGAGCCTTATTATCCCGATTTTGCATGATTTTCCAAAGATCACTCCATAAGAGCGTGAATATGTGCTACCTGACTCCAGTAGGACTATATAAAATCCTTCACATTGACATCCAAACATCCATGATTAGGCAAAAGGTTGTGCCTACATTTTTCGGTCACTTGAGCAAATATTGTCTCCAGTTCCACCTCATGATCCAAGGTTTAGTTGACATTCTTTTTTATTGGAAGTGCAGTGGTTTACTTTTCTCCAGGAAATGAGCACAATGCATGAAATGCATGGAATGAATTATTTTTAATAAATGTTCAACTTAAAAAGAAATGAGTATATGAGATGCATAAAAAAAGTTTTTTTTTTTAGCCAAGTACTAATGCGTGAGATGCATGAAATGAATTCTTTATGTTATTATTATTATTATTTAACTAGAGAATTGTATGAAAAAGAGTTTTTTTTTATAACAATGGCAATGAATGCATTTTTTTTAATGTATGAGATGAATGGGTTGTTTTTATATTGACCCAAAGAGGTATGAAATGTATGTAATGGTTTATTCTTTATCAAATTTTGTTGAGAGATGCATAAAAAAATGAGATGAATGAATTTTTATTTTTTATTTCTTTTTTTATCCAAGAGGTCAATGAAATTGATGCATAAGATGCATGAAGGAGATTGGGTTTTTTTTTTTCTTTTTTCCACCATATGCATGACATGATTTTTTCTTTTAATTTTTTCTTCGTGTGGTTGGCATAGAAAGTAATTGATGCATGCAATGCATGAAAAATGATTTGTTTTTATTTCTTCATATTGACTCAAAAAATTAATTAATGCATGAAATGCATGGATCATCTTTTTTATTCTTCTACAAAAAAATATGAATGAGTTACAAAAAATATGGATGAGCTAAAAATATGTGTGTGTGTGTGTGTGTATATATATATATATATTTACACAAGCCCATTTTTTTTATTTACAGAAATGCATGAGTTACAAAATATGAAGAATTTTTTTTGTAAAAAAAAACAAAGGACTCGTATAAATCAATTTTTTCTTTTAGAAAAAATAATAATAAAAAAAATGTGGATTTTTTTTGGCAATAAAATAAAATAAAAGGCATGAAGATAGGTAAAGAAAAAAATGCTCCCTTTGTGTCCTAAGATTTAGGGTTGACACACCTAAAGTCCTGACTTTAATAGGCTGGCCCCTAAGTTTGTTTTATCAGTGAAAATTGGGTAGGGTCTAGACTTCTAAAATTCATGGTCCTCAGATTGCCCCTATCCCGAAAGATAAGGATCTGACTCGTGAGTCTAGCCACAAGTAGGGATAAACCCTCTCAATATGACCATCCCATGATATCGGGTACAACCTAAGTGGTGAATCGACAAATATCACGAGGGTACAAGACCTCTTCAATGACAATGTCGACACACCGCCTAATCCTTAAGCTTCAACAAGCTCGGTATAGAGCTAAAAGTGTGTGAAATAAGTGTAAGTGATGTGTGTGCTGGGAGCATACAAACTTGCTCCAAACCAATTAAAATGAAAAATACATCACATGCAAAAAAGAACAGCCAACAACATAATAATTCTCTACCCTAGGGTTGCAAGAATATACAAAGGCATATATTAAAGCATATAACAATTCAAAACAAATAAAACAAAGAGGGGTAAAACTAATATTCTCAAAGTTATTAAAAGAAGTTGCACAACCAACTATGATAGCCTGACTCTCTAAAGTCCCCAGTGGAGTCGCCAGCTGTCGCGACCGTCCCGTCTGGAGCCGCGAAAAGGGAGGTAAAAACAGAGGAGTCGCCACTAAAATTTTTTATTGGGAAAATCTTAGAAAACCCAATTATTTAAAGGTGAACTGATCTTTTAAAAAAGAGAGATATGAGTCCGGGAGTCGGTTACGAGTAGGGAAGGTGTTAGCACCCCACATCGCCCGTTTAAAAAACGGTACCTCAATTTAATTGTGCAAAAAACATTTTAATAACCTTTTAAATATTTATTTTACCCCGAAAATTATTTACAAGAAAGAATTATTTTAAATTTTAATTTTTGACATTTATTAAAAAAAATTATATTTTTAACTTTATGGTTAATAAAAACTAAATGAGGTTGAACATGTCACATGAGTCCACATGTCAACCTCAAATCTAAGGGATTAAACATGACACCGTGTCCATAGAGCATCCCTGGAAAGAGAAAAGTTTAATTATTTTGATTAATTATTTTAACATAAAAAGGGGATGCAAAAAAAAAAAAGGAAAATTAATTAAATGAGGTTGAACGTGGCACATGAGTCCACAGGGCAACCTCAAATCTAAGGGACTGAACATGGCACCGTGTCCATAGAGAATCCCTAAAAATAGAAAAGTTTAATTTTTTGATTAATTATTTTGACATAAAAAGGAAATACAAAAAAAGGGAAAAATTAGTTTTGGCCCGACAAGATGATTTATCTTGCTCCTACGTATTCCCGAGTGCGATGGGAAACTCAAAGCCACGTAGTTCTTTAAAAAATATTTGATTGATTGGTTGATTTTAATTTTTGAAAGGATTGGGATTTGAAAAGATTTTCATTAATAAACAAAGGGGAAACTATTTTTCATTTTTGATTTTTTATCTTTTTTTAAAAAAAGGATTTTTTAGATGCAGATTACTCTTTTTTTAATTTTTATTCTTGGCCCAACAAGCATAGAAAAAGACTCATTAAAATCACATTATTCTTGGCCCAACAAACATAGGAAAAGACTCATTAAAATCACACAAGCAAACACCCATGGATTCAGAAGCCCAACTAAATAAAGCCCAAACAGATAAACCAAAATAATAATAAATTAATAACACAAAAAAAAAGCATGAAAAGAATCAAACTCAGAAGCTTTTAGCTTCTGAGTTCTCACAATACCCACAAGCAAACAGAGGGGCGAATATGGCTGGATCGGGAGGGCGGCGAGGCAGGAGACACGGCGGCGGTGACGGTTCTGCACACGGTGGTGACGCACACCTCCTCTGCAGCGTCAACGACCAGCGGCTCCGGGCGACGGCGCGCTTTGCGGACGCGTGCAGGCAGCGGCGCGCTCGCGGTTCCTCCTTGCGTTGAGCGGCGGCAACCGGCGAGTCCTCAGTTGGTGGCGGCGCGGCAGGGACAGACAGATCTGGTTCGTGGTCCCAAGAAGAAGACGATATGGTGGTGGTGGCTTGATGTTGCGGTGGAACTCGTGGTGGCAGATCCGGTTCTATATGCGGTGGATCTGGTGAAGCCATGGTGATGTGGCTTACAGTCGAGGTCGTAGCGGAAAGGGACGACGCGGGGAGGATGGATCTGGTGTGGCGGCTTCAGATCTGTGTGGTGCTGCGTCTTTCGTCACGTCGCACGGCGGCCGGAGGTCCTCCCAGGGACGGTGGCACGCGGTTGAGCGAAGGAAAGAAGGAGGAAGGTGAAGTGAAGAAGGAGAGTGGTGGCTGTGGAGGGACGCTGGTTCAGGTCTGTTTCTTTCTTAATTTTTTTGTGGTTTCTGTTATGAAAGTAGTGATGGGTTGTGGGTGATAGGTGGTTTTTTTTTTCTTGGCTGAAGGGATGTGTTTAATGGAATGGAGTGGATGGTGTTGAAGATGGAATGTGGTTGATGATGTTTATGGATGAGTGGAATATGTTGCCATTGTTATTGATGGAGGTTAGGGAAAGGTTCTGTAAATTTTATTTTGATCCCCCCTGTTGTCTCTGTTGGGTCTTTTTTTATAGAAGAAGATGAACTCTTCTCAATGTCATTGGGACCTTGCAAGCTTGAGTGTTGCAGAGGTTACCATGCTCAGGTCCCTTTCCATTCCCATTTATGTTTTTTCTTCCTCTGATCTAGGCAGATGCTTTTCCCCAAGTTCTGAAAATTAACTAAAAATGGAGATTGATTACTTGAGCTTTGGGGGAGATTTTGACAGTTGCACTGGCTCTTGAGCAGCCCCCATCTGAGTGTTGCTTCATTCAAGAAGGCTTGGGAGTATGTTGGGTTAAGAGGAAGGCTGAGGGGGAATGACCAAAATTGAAGAAAAAGTAGGGTATTGGTGATAAGAGCCATTGGACGTTGCACACTGACATAGAGGACTCAAGAAACCTTTTTTTTTTATTTGACTTTCAGATGTATTATTTTTTATTTTATTTTTATTTTCCATTTTTAATTTTGTAAATATTAATTAAAAGGATAAAATATCCAGACAAAATTAGGTGTTCACAATATGCGTATAAACGGATGGCAAAACGCAGGCAGAAGAAGGCATAAAACGACAATGATAAAACACAGGCAGAAGGCATAAAACGCATGTGTAGTGAAAGTAATCGGTTCGGTTCGGTTTATAAAAATAAAATCGATAACCGAACCGAACTGATTGGTTATGCTAAAAACTCATCCAAAAAAATTCAAATAAATTTGATTTGCATCGGTTTTCAGTTATTTTGGATCGGTTAAGCGGTTTTTTGGGAATGATTTGGATCTGAACACCCTTAGGGTCATTGGTTAAAAATTGCTTCTCCAACGTGCTTCTAGACCATCTGACAGCATAACCAAACATACTGTTAAGAATATAAATAATTCTATTAGAGTTTGTTACAAGTTGTTAATAGTTTGTTAGGGTGTTAATTGTGTTAGTTAGCTAGCTCTATAAATAGAGTGTCATGTATCACATTTCATCAATCTTTTTTCAATCAATCAATATGTTACCACATGAGTATACATATGCTCTCTATCTCTCCTATGAGTATGATCTCTATCCCTCACATCCATGGATTCTTCACATGGTATCAGAGCGATACCCTAAGGAGGCTTCCAGTGATGATTCGGATAGTGAGGAAGAGGAGGTTTTAGATTCTGTTGAAGGTTGTGCTTCAAACTGTGATGAAGAATTCATCAAAGAACACGCATTTAGGAGGCCATAGCAGTTCCACCACTGCAACAACCATCAACTGAATCTGCAGTAATGGAGGACAGCCACTGCAATCTCAATTTCGGAAGTTTCGGAGACTCGGATCTTGATGCAATGTCTGTGACTCCGATGACTTCGATCAAGCTGATCAAGCCAACAATTCATGGATCCACCATCAAAATTGGGGAAATCACCTGCATCCTCATCAATTCACATTCCAGCACCTCCAAACAGAAGGCTAATGGAGATTCCTCTATCAATGATGTCACACAACCTTTCTTGGATCCAGAACTAGAGTTTGAAGAAGCAACAATCGAATTGCAGGAGCTCATCACCGCTGAAGCCAAGATCGCCGTTGCTGAAACCAACGAAAAATCGAAGGAACTCGTCGGAAAAGAGAGGCATCAAGGAGAACATCATCAAGATCCTTCTTCTCATATGCTTCAACAGTTCGATCTCCCTTCCTTCGATTCAGATCGTATCATCTCCACCTCCATCAATTCCTTTTGCAATTTTAGATCTGAAAGTTCTTGTTTCGCTCTGAATGTGGCTCCGATAAACCACGGTTCTATCACCATAGATCGGCCCACACCGGCACCACCCTGGTTCTCCACCAGCGAGCAGAGAAGAGGTTTTGACGTTCTTGACGAGGCGCTGAAACGACAGGTCGTGACCGCCGTGTTCGCCGTCGGAAGTTGCGTTTGGCTCTCCGATCTCACCGACGTCCACACCGTTGTCTTCGATCTAGGTGGAGTCCTCACCACCGTCTACAACTCCACCACGACGGTGTCGCCTCCGCGACCCTGCTTTGAGTTCGCCTTCGATCTCGGTGGAACAGCCACGATCTGCTCAAGTCTTTGTCAACTGCCTCTGCAACTCGGAAACCACCACTCGATGCTTGCATTCGATCCCGGTGGAGCAGCTGCTGCTGTTTCACCACCGCTTCCACGACGCTCAGTTTTCGTCTTTGATCCCGGTGGATACCTTTTAGCCGTCATTTGCTGCCGTTGGTTTCGCCGTCGTTTTCCCACTTGGTGCGTTGGGGTTCAACTCGGGAGGAAAGGATGGAACTGCTGCCATGGATCTGAATCTGGAAGCTTCCCTGGCTGCTGGTTTTCCTTTCTCTTGGGCCTAGCCCATTAAGGATGACGATTGGGCCAAATTGGGCCATGTTTGCTGCTGCAAGTTTTCCTTTATTTTAGTTGTTTTCTTTTGGGCCATGTTGGGCCATGCCTTGTATTTTTTAGTGTTGTTTTAGTGTTATTTTTTTTTAGATGCTTGTAATTCAAGCTGATTGGTGATGGACCTATCAGCTTGAGGGGGGCTGTTAAGAATATAAATAATTCTATTAGAGTTTGTTATAAGTTGTTAATAGTTTGTTAGGGTGTTAATTGTGTTAGTTAGCTAGCTCTATAAATAGAGTGTCATGTATCACATTTCATCAATCTTTTTTCAATCAATCAATATGTTACCACATGAGTATACATATGCTCTCTATCTCTCCTATGAGTATGATCTCTATCCCTCACATCCATGGATTCTTCACACATACTATATTCGATAATCGGTTGCGTGTGTGTGAAGGAGGAAATGCAGGTGGGTAGAGTTGCTGGGAGAAGGAACACATATGGTGGGGGTTGTGAAATGATTTATGTTTGAATATTTTTATTTTAAAAGCAAGTTTGATGTAAAACTTAGTGCAAAATTTTCAACTCAACTCAAAAACAACTTTTTGTATCTTCTAGTTAGAATCGCTTTTGGATGCAAAATTAATTTTACCTCACAGTAACCTAACATCCCACTTTTACGAAAATCACGTTTGACAGGGGACAGAATCAATTTTGAAGATTTCCGACGTGAAACCAAACACACACTCAATAGCCAAAATGGAATTTAACACCTCCAAGTCATTTCAACAATATTTAAAAATATGCCCTATCACATTAATTTTAGGTAAGTAGAATACTGATTTTAAAGGAGGTGAGAATTCTTATTTTTCTATTAAGTATAATTATAGATATATGAGACTTATAAATTTTTTATTTTAAATTTATATCTTAAAAATTATTTTATTTTGATCATACAAACAAAATCAATTTTATCAACTTATTTTTAAAATATTATTATCAATCATAAATTAATTTTTTAATAAATAATTCTTTCAATTTTTTTAATAAAAAGTGGCATGCAAGAGCATCCTGTATTGCAAGACATCCCAACAGTGTTGGCACCTCAAGCAATATCAATCATTTTCAACATGCATACCATAAATTTATTAATAAATAATAAATAATACAAAAACACACGGGAGCATGAACCTAACCCATGGAAAGAAATGATCTGAACCTGTAGTTAGACAGATGATATCTATTACGGTAAAAATTCTCCATAATAAAATTTGGAATTAAATCCCATCACAATGAATCTTGAATAGTAATATCATGACAAGCAAGTTTATCAACACAAGTGTTGCTTTTCAAATAATATCTGAATCAATTGTGGAGTCTCCATTTTACCCCCAATGTATAATCATTTAGGCCCTCTTTAAAGTTTAAAGTATGACCAAATGGCTAAATAGTATAATTACAAGACTAAACACCCAAATTAGTTATTAAAAATTTAGGGATCTACTTTTGGTAAAAAAAAATAAACCACTTAGTCCCTCGAATTTATAAATATAGGATATATTAGTCACTGATTCTACTTCCAACGTCCATTTACTCGTCTATATGTTTCGTTAATCATGACTCGTTAGTGTTTATGCATGATCTATAACAAATTTCCACCATAAAAATGAACGAAAGTGGAAAAAAAACATGCAAAATTTTAAAACCCAATACCTGAAAATTGTGCTTTTTTCCATTTTTTATTAGTTTTTTTACTGTGAAAATTTGTCACACGCGACTTCTAACGAATTAGACAATATAGTTAATTGGACACATAAACAAGTAAACAAATATTAAAAATAAAAATATATCACACGTTTATAAATTTGAGAGAATAATTATAAATCAATGTGTGGTGGAGAGTCTCGAATCCTTTTAATTATGAGTCATATGCTCTATCTCTCTATGCATGTAAAGGTAAGGCAGATTCTATAGTGTATATTTGGATGAACGTTGGACAAACGTGATTTTGAATATAATTGAATTTATAGAATTGATTTCAATATATTTGAGTTTGAAGTGAAGTGATTTATGTTTGGATGATTTTATTTTAAAAGCAAGTTTATTATAAAACTTAGTGTAATATTTTAATCCAGAAGCAGAAGCTATTTCAAACTGATTCTGATAGAATTGATTCTAGAATTCAAAATTGATTATGTGTCGAATAGTCAAACGTCTTAAAAATTATCAAGTTCACGTTTGACCATTGGAAAAGGGAATTTGATTGTTCCCACTAGAGTGTGTTTGGGAAAGTTGGAAAAAATAGATTATGCTGATAATCTGTTTTCAAATAATCGATTATTGTGATAATCGATTATAATCAGAATCTGTTTTTGTTTGGGTATGTTTGCTGAAAAGTAATTTTAAGATAATTTATTTGATTTTGGAAGTGTAAAAACAATATTATTTAAATGCCTAGTATCGGTGATGTGCAGCAATTTGGATTATAATCCAAAGAAAATAATCAAACAGCTGAGAGCTTGTGCGGAAACCAAAACAGCTGAAAAGAGATAAAAACAACGTTTTTAGAAAATAATCAATTTAACCAAACATAATGACTCTTTCATAAAAAAACTGAATCTTTCTAAAACAGCTGAATGGGCTATAATCAGTGGTTCCCAAACAAGCTCTATAGAGCCAAACAAATTAATAGTCGCTGATTCTAGCACAATCTTTTCTTCGAGAACCTATTCTTCTGCATGAAAAAAAAAATCTGTTAAGACGAGTTTTTATCTAACGTGCATTTGTTTTTTTTAGATTTTAATATAATTGATTTTTAAAAAAATGGATTCTAAAAAATTAAAGTTAAAAAAATTGATTTTTATTTGGTAATGATATTTTAAAAATGAGTTTAAAATAATTAATCTTGTTTGAATGATAAAATAAAATTAGTGTAAATATAAATAATTTTTTGAACCTTACATCTAAAATCAATTATTTTCAACCAAAAAATTAGAAATCATTGTTTCTACTAATATCAATTGTACCTATATAGAATCAAATTTTAAAGAAAGTTTTGTAAACAAGTACTCTCGGATCCCCCCAAAATCATTTCTGCTTCATCTAAAATTAATTAAGCTTAGAAGACTAAAAAACAAACCAGCACATAGATGTCGGATCATACGAAGATTAAATTTTTTTTTTTTGTCTATCGAGTGAGATTCTCTAAGAAAAATTAATAATTGTATGGCTTAAAGTCAAAAAAGCAAGCAGAAAGTTTTTTTTGTTGTTGACACAAAGCAGAAAGTTGCTAATTTCAAAATTCAATAGTAACTTTCTGGTTAAGGACACGACCCTTGAAAGCTACTCCAACAAGTTTCAAAGCTGTCTTTCTGTGTTCAAAGTTTTCGACCACGCTAGTTCAGAGTTCAGACTCCAGAGAAAGCACCCGTCAATCCCTTTCCGTGGAATTCGGAACCAATCTTCATCAATAACAACAACTCTCTTTTGTCTTTTTTTCCTTTTAAGTTGACCCAGACAGTGGACTCCCAGACTGTGTGGCTTCAAATTTCTCAATCATTTTCGGTGCTTACTATATTGCTATTTGCTTGCATGTGCTGCCCCATTTTTTCGATTTGAGAAGGAAAATGAGAATTTGACACAGTTTTTGACACACATACGGTAGCATACCGTATGAATATTGTACTGTACGGTATTGTAGTTATATTGTGTAATATTATAGTGGATTCTTTTTTTAAAAAAAAAGTATTATTTTTTATAAATAATTTTTTTATTAAGTATATGTAAATATCTGGTGAATCGGGTACAAATATCTGGTGAATTCGGTTCATTATCTGATGAATGAGTTTTTTTGAGAAATAATTTTTTTGGTTAAGTATGTGCAAATATCTGGTGAATCGGATACAAATATCTGGTGAATTCAGTTCATTATCTAGTGAATGAGTTTTTTTTAGAAATAATTTTTTTGGTTAAGTATGTGCAAATATATGGTGAATCAGATATAAATATCTGGTGAATTCAGTTCATTACCTGGTGAATAAGTTTTTTTGAGAAATAAATTTTTTGGTTAAGTATGTGTTAATATATGATGAATCAGGTATAAATATCTGGTGAATTCAGTTCATTATTTGGTGAATGTGTTTTTTTTTATAAATAAATTTTTTGGTTAAGTATGTGTAAATATCTGGTGAATGGGTATTTTTGATAAATAAATTTTTTGATTAAGTATGTGCAAATATCTGGTGAATTCAGTTCATTATTTGGTGAATAGGTTTTTTTGAGAAATAATTTTTTTGGTTAAGTATGTGCAAATATATGGTGAATCAGGTATAAATATCTGGTGAATTCAATTCATTATTTGGTGAATGTGTTTTTTTTATAA
Organism: Sophora flavescens; assembly: GCA_030762895.1. NCBI lineage: Eukaryota > Viridiplantae > Streptophyta > Magnoliopsida > Fabales > Fabaceae > Sophora > Sophora flavescens. The sequence continues at coordinate 147,453,801 of CM061066.1, read as the reverse complement.
ATAATTTTTTTGGTTAAGTATGTGTAAATATCTGATGAATGAGTTTTTTTTATAAATAAATTTTGTGGTTAAGTATGTGCAAATATCTGGTGAACCATGTACAAATATCTAGTAAATTCAGTTCATTATCTGGTGAATGGGTTTTTTTAGAAATAAAATTTTATTTTTTAAAAAGGTCAAAAAAATTTTTAAAAAAAATGGCACTACAGTAGCGCTACTGTAGCAGGTGTCGAATTGTTGTCCAAAAATCATGTTCAATTAGCACGGCTGATTTGAGAAATAATTTTTCATGCCAGAAGATAAAAGTTTTAGTCCTTTCAAGAATGATAAAATTCTATGCGTGGATGAAATTAACGGAACCGGATCCTCTCCATCTTGGAGAGGAACCGGATAGATCCAGTCTATACAATATAGAGCACGTGGTAGATAAGATATCAATGGCTGTCATTTTTTTAATTTATTTTAGATTAAAATTAAAACAAAAATTAAAGGAAAATAACCCTCATTTCAGATTTCCCTCCCTCTCCCCCAAAACCTTCGACAGTTCCCTCCCTACTTTCAAATTCCACACTCAACTCTGGCGGCCACTGTCCTGCCTCCCACCGTCTCGTATCGACCATTTTTCGCCGCTGCCGACCACCACCAAGCTACATCGCACCACCCGCCTCGACCGCTATCCCCCATTCCACCCTCGACGCGCATCTCTCTGTTTCGCTACCAAGACGCGTCAGCCACCACGTCTTGCACCAAGTCATCGCCACCAAGCCGCCGCGCACCACCATCCTCCTCGTCGAAGCACCACCGGCCTCCGCCGCTACAATGAGCACAGGTTACTACTTGTTCTTTGTATTTTACATATTTCTTTTGGCTCTCTGTTTTTTTGTGTGGATATTTCATTTGACTCTCTAGACTGATTCATTCCTTTGCTGTAATTTCATTTGTCTCTCTAGTTTGACTGATTAATTACTTTTTTCTTTGTGTTTTACTGGTTCTGAATAGTATTTTTTTCCATGTGGTTTAACGTGGTCTATTGTTTTTCAGAAAACATCAATTCCTCATCAAGTCCGATAGTTGATGATGTAGATAAATGGGTCAACAATATTCATGAAAAAATTGTCCAAAATGAGCAAGAGAATGTTGTCAACTATACACCACAGTTAGGGATGGAGTTTGAATCTGAGGGAGCGGCTTATGATTTATATAACGAGTACAGTAAGATGTGTGGATTTGGTATTCGTAAAGAATATGCAAATAAAAGCAAAAAAGATGGAATTTTGACTTCAAGAAGATTCACATGCTTCAAAGAGGGTAAACGAGGTACTGACAAACGAGACCACTTAACAAAAGAACCTAAGGCAGAAACTAGAACAGGGGTGTGAAGCACGTAGGGTTATTTCACTTGATCGCAAGATCGGGAAATATAAGGTTGTTGATTTTGTGGCACAACACAATCACTCTATTCAATCACCAGAGTGTGTTCATTTCATTCGCTCTCATAGACACATATCTGAGTCACAAGCATCTCAAATTGTACTGGTTGAGGAATCTGGATTAACACCAAAAGATTTTCATGAATATGTGTCCAAGCAAGCTGGCGGAGTGGACACTATTGGTTATACAAGACAAGACCTTAAGAATTACCTTCGAACTAGAAGAAAGCAGCCACTAAGGTTTGGTGAAGTGGGTTCATTGTTGATGTATTTCAAAAGACAAAGTGAAAATCCCTCGTTCTTTTATGATTTTCAAATGGATGTTGAAGATCAAATAACGAATATATTTTGGGCAAATGCACAGATGATAAATGATTATGGGTACTTTGGTGATGTCGTCACTTTCGACACCACATACAAGACAAATAAGGACTATCGACCGTTGGGAGTATTTGTTGGAGTTAATAATCACAGGCAAACAGTTGTTTTTTGGGCGACATTGTTGTATGATGAAACCATTCATTCTTTTCAATGGTTATTTGAAACTTTTCTCAAAGCAATGGGTGGAAAAAGGCCTAAAACCATTCTAACAGATAAAGATGCAGCAATGACTAAGGCTATTTATTTAGTTATGCCAGAAACATTTCATGGATTATGCACTTGGCATATTAGAGAAAATGCCTTAAGGCATGTGAACCATCTTTATCAAAAGAGTCCACAATTTTGCTCAGATTTTGAAGCATGCATTGATCAACATGAAAAGGAATGTGAGTTTTTGAATGCATGGAATGCTTTACTTGTTGAGCACGATGTTTCTGAGGATTCATGGCTACATATGATTTTTCAAGTGAAGGAAAAATGGGCGTGGGCTTATGTTCGGCAAGCTTTCACTGCAGGTACGAGATCTACTCAATTAAGTGAGAGTTTTAATACTGATTTGAAAAATCATTTGAAGTCAGATTTAAGTTTAGTACAATTTTTCATGCACTTTGAAAGGGTTGTCAATGGAAAACGGAACAATGAGTCAAGCCGATTTTGAGGCAACACATAAGTTGCCAAGATTGAAAATGAAGAAGACCCCCATGCTCGTACAAGCTGGGAGCATTTACACTCCAATTTTTTTTTGAGGAATTCCAAGAGGAATATAAAGAATATCAAGGCACTTGTGTAAAAGAATTGAAGCAAGGGTTTTATGTTGTTACAAATTATGATGACAATAAGGAGCGACTGGTAATGGGTAATCCTATGGATCAAGTGGTTGCTTGTGATTGTCGTAAATTTGAGATGCATGGTATCTTATCCAGTCATGCTTTGAAAGTTTTGGATGTCATGAATATTAAGCTAATTCCTCAGCACTATATACTGAACGATGGACACAAGAAGCAAGGTTGGGAGGTAATCGAGATTGGAAAGGACAACATATTGATTTGGACATAAAAGCCCATTTCATGAAGCGATACAATGAGTTATGTCCTCGAATGGTTAAATTGATAAATAGAGCATCCGAATCTCATGAGACATACACTTTTTTGTCCAAAGTTTATGAAGAGTCCAACAAAATAATTGACAACATGTTGGCTAAAAAGTCTGTGGGTGGAGAATCAACTGGAATGTGTCATGTATCCATATCAATTGGAAGTGGTGAAATTGAAAACAATGTGGACTCTATTGATGTTGGTGGGGCTAAAGGCATAAAGAAGCGAGATTGCCCATATAAGAGTAAAAAACGGAATAAATCATGGGTGGAGAAATTGGCTACAAAGAAAAAGAGAAACCTATCACAAAAAAAACAAAAGCCTCAAAAAAATTTGGTAATTTAATCCTTACATGTTACTTTTTTTTTTCTTGACACGAAATTATACATGTTGCTTATACTATGAATTATATAGGAACAATCTAGAGCAAATAGTAAAGGTATGCAACAAATTGGGAATGGAAGTGGAAGTGGAAGCCAAGTTTTGAATGCAAGTCTACATGGGACTACAATCCAAATGACACAATCAAGCCAGACTAAGAACTACGGTGTATTGGGGATGTACAACTTCATTTAGACAGTGGACACATTTTCTGGGTTTGGATTTGTTTGGGATATATAGATACACCTGCTGTTTTTTTTGTATGAAACAGGTTTTGGGTTTGGATTTGTTTGGGGTATATAGATACACCTGCTATCTTTTTTGTATGAAGCAAGTTTTGGTTTATTGGTACAACTTACATAGTGGGCACACATTTTTTGTACTGGTTATGTGTTAACCAGTGATTACTGTGGTTACTGTCTCTGTTTAAATTTATCAATGAAATACTTTTTTCATGCTACTGTTATTTATCGGAGTCCCATTTATCATTCTACAGATTCCATTCACAATGAAAACTATATTATTAGGATCACTGCATAAATAGTTCAATACAAATATAACTTCACTGCTTGGAGTTTTGTTTATTGAGGCTTTTGGCATCATGGTGCCATCATAGTCCAAAAGTATACTTCGGTCTTGAAAATAGACTGAGTATGCTTTAAGTATACTTTCGTCTAGCCAAGCATAATTTATTGGTAAGCAGAAGAGTTCAGAAAATTCAATTGCACAAAGTTCAGAAAATTCACACAACATCATATTCCAATTGCACAAGAGTTCAGAAAATTCAACATTCATTAATTTACTTGGTTTACATTGGCTAATAAAACATGATAAGGCACATAAGGCCATTTTCATAACAGAAGCAGTAAGCAAAATATGCCATTCGACCAAATTGTAAGGCACCAAATCTCAGCCTTCTTTCCTGTTGACTTGGCCTTCTTCAACATCTTCAACATACCCACGCCTTCTTCAACATACCCACAACCTCATTTCATCATTTCCACATACCCACTTCTGGAGGGTCGAACAGGGGAAACATAGGAGAGGAGTTTTTAGTTGGAGGTTCAACTGAATGGGGGATAGAGGCGGAGGCCGGTGGTGCTGCGACTAGGAGGGTGGTGGTGTGCGACGGCTTCTACGGTGGTAGGGAGTGGTGGCTGACGTGTGTTGGTGGCGAAACAGAGATGCGCGTCCACGAGGGTGGAATGGGGGACATCGGTCGATTGGGTGGTGCTGTGTAGGCTTGGTGGTGGTCGGCGACGACAAAAAACGGCCAGTCCGGGGCGGTGGGAGGCAGGACAGTGGCCGCCGGAGTTGGGTGTGGAATTCGAAAGGGGGAGGGGAACTGTCGAAGGGTTTGGGGGAAGGAGAGAATCTGAAATGAGGGTTATTTTTGTTAATTTCTGTTTTATTTTAAATGTAAAATAAATAAGTAAAATGCCAGCCATTGATGTCTTGATCTGCCACGTGTACGATCCACAAACAATAGACTGGACCTGTCCAGTTCCTCTCCAAAATGGAGAGGATCCGGTTCCGAAATTAACTGCATCATTGTCCTTGCGTATCTTTTCATGGCTAGGTCCAAATCTTGAGCAATGTTATTTTTACATTAAAATTGGGCACCAAGATGGGACACTCTACTTTTTAGTAGGTTAGGAATCACTTTACTCTTATTATCTCTTTATTTTATTGTTTCATAATCTACTAAAAAGTAGGGTTTTCCTCATGATGTTCAATTTTAGTGTCAAAATAACATTACTCTACTCTTACTATCTCTTTATTTTATTGTTTTATAGTCTACTAAAAAGTAGGATGTTTCCCATAATACTCAATTTTAATGTCAAAATAACATTTCTCTTACATGCACATGGAACAACTTAAGTGGATATTACTTAATTATTACTTAAACAGTTTTTAGGGAAATTAAGAATGACTTTGATCTCAATAATTTTTTTCTTTTCATCACTTCTTCTAAAATTTGATATTACTATTTTAATATATGACATTCGTCACATGAATAGAATTCATTTTAGAGTTTAAGGAGAATTACATACTATACCGTATCCCGATCAATAATATATTATCATATATTCTATTTTTTAGTATTAAATAAAAGCTTAACTTACATGAAATAAAATATATTATTGATTGAGATATTATATGATACATATGAATAAAATAGGCAATCCTTATCCCATCAGGTGAACCAAAGAAAAAATAAAAGAGAACCAAAAACTCGATTTTTAAACCCAATATTTTACACACGTGTTATATTTATTGGTAAGATCGGTAAGAAAAGAACAAGGAGCCACACCATGGCAAGCCACCTGTTGAGCCTTCCCATGCATAGGTTCCTCTACACTTCTACTTGTTTGTTTCCCTCTTAATATCTGATATTCAAATCCACAGACACTGCCATTGCCACCCCCACACCAAAACCATGTTTCACCTCTTCCTTCTCCTCCTTCTCTTTCTCTCTCCTCCACACCCCACTCTCTCTCTAAACCAAGATGGCCTCTTTCTCCTCCACTCCAACCTCCAACTCCCCGACTGGAACCCCCGCGACGCCACCCCATGCAACTGGACCGCCGTCACCTGCCACCCCACCACCGCCGCCATCACCTCCCTCAACCTCTCCAACCACCAGCTCTCCGGCCCTTTCCCAACCTCCCTCTGCCGCCTCCCTTCTCTCTCCTTCCTCTCTCTCTCCTTCAACAACCTCAACTCCTCCCTCCCCTCCTCCCTCTTCTCCGCCGGCTGCCTCCGCCTCCGCCACCTCGACCTCTCCCAAAACCTCCTCTCCGGACCCATCCCGGACACCCTCTCCTCGCTCCCCAACCTCCGCCACCTCGACCTCTCATCCAACAACTTCTCCGGCGAAATTCCGGCGAGTTTCGGCCACTTCCGCCGACTCGAATCTCTCTATCTATTTAGCAACTTCCTCAACGGGACGATACCCTTTTCTCTCGGCAACGTTTCCACCTTGAAGCAGCTTCAACTCGCTTACAACCCCTTCATCAATGGTGCAATTCCGAGCGAGTTGGGGAACCTCACAAGCCTCGAAGAGCTATGGTTAGCAGGGTGCAGCGTCGTGGGTTCGATTCCGGGCTCATTGGGTAACCTCGTTCGGCTTCAAAATCTCGACTTGTCGCAGAACAAGCTCACCGGAACTATACCGGAAAATTTGCTGGTGGGGTTGAAGAGCGTCGTGCAAATCGAGCTATACCAGAATTCTCTCTCCGGCGAGTTACCCGGTGGTGAAGGAATGGGGAACCTGACCGAGTTGGAACGATTCGATGCTTCGGAGAATGAGTTGACCGGAACGATTCCTGATGGGTTGTGCAAGTTGAAGAAGCTTGGTTCTCTGAACTTGAATGATAATAAACTTAAAGGGTCTTTGCCAGAATGCGTAGCAGGGTTTGAGAACTTGTATGAGCTCAAATTGTTCAACAACACGCTCAGTGGAAAGTTGCCGAGTGATTTGGGGAACAATTCGCGGTTGCAGAGTGTCGACGTTTCGTATAATCACTTTTCCGGCGATATTCCGGCGAGTTTGTGCGGTGGGGGAAGGTTGCAGGAGTTGATGATGATTTACAACTCGTTTTCAGGGAAAATCCCTGAGAATCTTGGGAATTGCAAGAGCTTGACACGTGTCAGGCTAAGGAACAATAATCTCTCAGGAACTGTTCCTGATGCTCTATGGAGTCTGCCCCATTTGTATTTGCTTGAGCTTGTTCAAAATTCTCTTTCTGGGTCAATTTCTAATGCCATTTCTGGTGCTAAGAATCTGTCAATTTTGTTAATTTCGGGGAACATGTTTAATGGGTCGATTCCTGAAGCAATTGGGTCTTTGGAGAATCTTGTGGAGTTTGTTGCCAGCCATAATAATCTTACTGGTCGGATTCCCATTAGTATGGTGAGATTGAGCCAGTTGGATAGGCTTGTTCTCAGTGACAATGGACTTTCTGGAGAAATTCCTGAGGGAATTGGTGGATTGAAGAAGCTCAATGAGCTTGATTTGGCAAATAATAGGTTTGATGGAAATATTCCTAATGAATTAGGAACTTTGCCCGTACTTAATTATCTTGATCTTTCTGGGAATCACTTTTCTGGTGAAATTCCATTCGAGCTGCAAAATTTAAAGCTTAACTTGCTGAATTTGTCAAACAATCAGCTTTGTGGGGATATTCCTCCCCTTTATGCCAGTGAGAATTATAGAAAGAGTTTTCTAGGAAATCCATGCCTCTGTGGTGATCTCTCTGGACTTTGTCCAAGGCAAACCATTGATGAAAGTAAGACCCGGAGGTATACGTGGATTTTCAGGTTCATATTTGTACTTACTGGGATTGTGTTTGTTGTTGGGGTGGCCTGGTTTTACTTCAAATTCCGGAATTTCAAGAAGACGAAAAAGAGATTTAACATGTCAAAGTGGAGGTCATTTCATAAGCTGGGCTTCAGTGAGTTTGAGATTGTGAAATTGCTGAGTGAAGATAATGTAATAGGAAGTGGAGCATCTGGGAAGGTCTACAAAGTAGTGATGAGTAATGGTGAGGTGGTGGCAGTGAAGAAATTGTGGGGAGCAAATAAGATGGAGAATGGAAGTGATGATTCTGAAAAGGATGGATTTGAAGCTGAAGTTCAAACATTGGGGAATATTAGGCACAAGAATATTGTAAGGTTGTGGTGTTGCTGCAAAAGTGGGGATAATAAGCTCCTAGTTTATGAGTACATGCCAAATGGGAGCCTGGGAGATTTGTTGCACAGCAGCAAGAAAAGCTTGTTGGATTGGCCAACTAGATATAAAATTGCTATTGATGCTGCTGAGGGACTTTCTTATTTGCATCATGATTGTGTCCCACCTATTGTTCATAGGGATGTAAAATCTAACAATATATTGTTAGATGGAGAATTTGGAGCAAAAGTTGCAGATTTTGGAGTTGCCAAAATTGTTAGAGGGGTCAGCCAAGGGGCAGAATCCATGTCTGTGATTGCCGGATCTTATGGTTACATTGCCCCAGGTATTAAAATTCTCAATCTTTCTTTTGAAAGTTCTTTTATTTTGATAACTTAATGAATCCATCCAATATCAAGATAATCTCAACCTGCATATGATGTTGGTAAATCAATCAGCTAGTAGATTGTATATTTGTTCATGTATGTGCATTATTAGTCTGTACTATAGTTCAAACTTCAAACATATACTAAAGAATATTATGTAAGATATAAAACAATTGGCTTATAGACTATAGTTTATTAACTCATGTAACTAGAGTAAGATGCCAAAATTTATTTGGATTTTCTGATTTAATGTGATGCAGAATACGCATATACTCTTCGAGTGAACGAAAAGAGTGATATTTATAGCTTTGGGGTGGTGATTTTGGAATTGGTAACTGGGAAACACCCTCTTGATCCAGAGTATGGGGACAAAGATCTAGTAAAATGGGTTTCCTCCACATTGGATGAGAAAGGAATTGATCAAGTGATTGATCCCACTCTGGATTCTAAATACAAGGAAGAAATCAGCAAGGTACTCAGCATGGGGCTTCTTTGTACTAGTTCTCTTCCTATAACCCGCCCTTCAATGCGTAGAGTGGTGAAAATGCTGCATGAAGTAACTTCAGTTCCCAAATCCGGAAGTGGAAAACTCACCCCATATTATCAAGAAGAGGCCTCTGATAATGATCATCAAGGAAGCATATTTTGAGCTAGGTGCTTGAAAATAAGATAATTAGCTTCAATTTTCACTACAACTTTGGTACTTGAAAATTAGTACTTAATATTACTTGAAACAGCCATTGGAAGAAATGGCAAGAGAGACTTGTCAATTTCAGTCATGCAATTGTCTGAAATGGTTATCTGCAAGACTACAAATATTGGCTTTGTCCCTTGTGTGCTTATCTAATTTTGTTGCTATCCATATCACTACTATGATAACTAGGCATTTTAGGTTTGGCAATTGTCCGAATCCTACACCTATAGGATTGACTCAGTAGCTAATATTTAGGGTGCGTTAGGTTTCTTTCTTGTTTTTTGGTTTTATTTTATTGTCTTTAAAATTTTATTATTAATTGTAAAAATATCACATTTTTTTTATCATTTTGTATAAAAAAATGAAATAGGGGAAAAAATAAGGTGATTTTTTTTTATAATTATTAATAAAATAAAACCAAATCAAATCAAATGCACCTTAATATTTTTTTTACAAAAAATGCACCTTAATATTTTAGCATGAAAAAATCGGGATGCATATATGATTTGCAGGACCGGGCTAGGGAAATAATAGTGAGCTTTACATATGGCTTCGAATTAACGTGCGTTTAGTTTCACGTTGAAAATTTTTAGAATTGATTATGTCTTCTGTCAAATATGATTCTCGTAAAAATAAGGTATTTGATTAGTGTCAAATAAAATTGATTTTACCTTAAAATCAATTTTGACTATAAGCTAAAAAAAATAGTTTTTGCATTGGGTTGAAAAATTTACATAAGTTTTACATCAAACTTACTTTCAAAATAAAAATATTCAAATATAAATCAGTTGACTTCAAACTTAATTCTAACCATATCAATTTTACAAAATCAATTTATTCAAAATCATTTTTATCAAACGAACTAAACACACTTAATGGTTGGTTAACTAGATTTGAGGATTAGGATTTTAATTAAAAGGCCATTTATCTCAAGATAGCATTCGAGTCTTTTGATATTCCAATGTTTATAACCAAACACATATTCTTACAATCGACGTTATTAAAATAGGACCGGTCATCGACTCGGTCAGGACATCGGGTTAATGGGTCATTGGTCGAACCAGTAAGTCACTGATTGAACTGAATAAATCGGGGTATATATCAAATATATAAATTTTAGACTTAACTTGTGTATATATAAATTATATGTGAGAACATTAACAACATACTTCAATACCTTAGCGGTAAAGCTTGTTGGAGTCCTATTTGAGGATCAAAGTTTGATCCGCCTCTCTAGCCAGTTTATACATTTGGAAATTAAATTACAGATGTATAAAATTTTACGTGTGATTCCATCGTGGGATGTAGGGCATTTTTGGAAAATGAAAATAAAAAAATTCACACTAGGTATGTGGAGCAAAAAATCAGGTGCCAAAAGCAAGGTCCTATCCTTGATCTATCACAATCTGGACTAGTACGGATTAGCCCAACCCATATACCCCTCTCTAACGGTTAACCCATAAACAAATGCAAGCCCAATTCTTTAGGTCTAGATGGAACTCGTTATTTTTCAACAGATTTTTTTTCCCGTTCATACCCTTCAAATGCATCATTCACACAGAGCTGGATACTGTTGTATATTGTTACTAGACAATGTACCCATGCATAGTGAAATATGAGTGTACAATATAATTTCATATTATCTGAAAAGAGAATAAATGATTATGTTAAATACGAATTAAATAAATAGAAGCATAAATAGCACAATGCATTTTCTCTAGGTTTTGCAAGATTCACTAATAAAATTCAAAACAAAATTGAAATTTTGAAATGAAATACATATGTCCTTTATAAAAAGAAAATTTCAGTAAAGATTTTGCACTCTATAGAACTTGTTTGTAGATTCCATATACATGCTGAACATGTTGCTAACACAATCTCGACACCAATTTCTCAATATATAGGTTGAACATGTACCTAGCACTGGAACCTGTGAGATGCAAATGTATTCACAAATTTTTAATACATTTTGTCTGTATTATGTATTTTATAATTCAAAATATTTGTATAGTTAAATGAACAATGACTTTCTCTGATTTAAAATGTTGAAATAAATTTAGTTACAGTTTTTAAATAAATTATTTCTGAATAAAAAGGAAGACATTTGGCACAAATATATAAATATAAATAAATATGTACCATATTTTATGGCGAACTCTATTAGTTTCCAGATTATCCTTTTGCATATGATAATGCTATTTTCACTGTACTTTCAATTTGGCTCAGACCTTCAAAAGCCATTATGAAAACAGGGTCAATAGGTCAAAATCATAAATAGCAGGTTTATATCAGTAAAAACGCATAGCTGGTACTGCCAAAGATCAGGATTAGAATTGATGCTTTAATTATATCACATGCATTATTGGTACCCATATATATACTTTAAATTTATAAATACACTACTAATCACAAATAAATTAAATTTACATGCTAAATGAAATAAACTATTAGTCACAGATAAATAAAGTGAGAATGCTTTGAGAAATCTCTCTCTATGAGGGAAGCATAATTACGAAGCATAACCAAAAATTCAGCTACTACAGTTACAGGAACATCTTGACTGAATATGAGTATTAAATGAATAGGATATATAACATACGAACATATCAATTCTTATATAATACAGACTTTGGAATAAAACAAAATTTGTAGAAAGCTAATCCAGGTCACAAAATGTTGACCAAATTCAGAAAATAATATAAACTACTTCTCATGAGGGTAACTCATCAACTCATTATGACGCCGTATGATCTATGTAGCCGATGTTAGAAATTTTTGGTTCACACTTGTAATGTTTAAATGTGTTAGGGCCATTATTTTTAATTAGTCAAATTAAAGTGATCTAATTCAAGTAAGGTTTATGGCTAAGGACATAATTGTTATGAAAATTATTGTGTAGATACCATAAGGTCTTATTTCTATTTTTATGATGGGCAAAATTAGAGATAAGAAATGTGTGGATAGTCATGACTCTTCATGAAAGAGTTTGAATTCGAAGGGACATCACTCTTCATGAAAGGGCATGGACTCATTATAAAAGGTTATGGTCCCCAAGTCATATGCAACCAATTTTCTTTTCTAACACCCATCGTTAGAAAGGAGAGGCTCTTTATGGTTTAAGAAGAATTGTGCATGTTGACTTGGAAGACCAAGAACCAGAAGTTTCTCCATCATATTTTCCATGAATTCGGGTACGCTTCCGCTATTGTCTTTCATTTTCTATTCTTGATGATTGAACATAACTTGTCTTGATATGATGATAGTTTTCATCTTTAAGTATATCTCCCATAAAGTTTTCCAGCAAGTGGTATCAGAGCCACAAGTTTATGTTGAATCATTGAGAAAATTTTGTTTTATGAATGATTGAGTGTTCTTAATTTGATTATTTAAATTGTGAAAATGTCAAATTTAAGAACAAATATGGATATAATTTTGTTGAAGATGGATATTATTGAATATTGAATTCATGTCTTATTCATACTAAATTATTAGAAATTCATGGATGGATTCTGATTTATGATGTCAAATCATAAATGTTGAATTCAAATATATGTTATTGTAAGGATTTTGTTTTCTGAGTTTAAGATGCAATTCATACATTTATCACCATGAATTGATTCTATATTGATTCTGGCGTAACTTTGTGACTGTGTGACATGACCGCTGTTTTCGCATCGTTTGGGAACCGGGTTCGATTCTCATTTGGGTGATTTGAATATCATGAAACGTTGCAATATTACTATGTTTAATTACATTTAAGTGCCGGGTATTGCATGAACATACGTGTGGCTTGGTGGTTTCAACGTGTGTCACCTGTCTGGAGTGTCTTGGGTTCGAATTATACTCCTGCATTTTGAGTTACATTTTAGTAACTTCTTTTGCTGGAAAATAAAACAAGAAACAGAACCGTGGGAATTGAACCTGAAACCATGCAATGACAAACATAAGGGCCTACCATCGGGCTATCACTGTACCACTATACTTTAGTCTCCAAACGTTTTGTTTTAAAGACTATTTGGTCGATACACATTTTGTTGCATAAGGAGAGAAACTTTTTTTCTCGGTAAAACAGTGATGCACACAGTTGGGACACAGTCACACAGACTTTTCTGGAAATAAATAAAATTTATTTTGAATTAAGTGTTCAATCAAAATTCAAATAATTGGTTATATTTTGGATTACAAAATTGTTTGACATTTTAAGTGAATCAATTGAAGCAAGAAGTCACCAAAGTGACCTCTCTTGTGTAGATTGCAAATGAGAAATGTTGAATGTTAGTGTGTATGTGTATCCATGCGAGTATTAATCGGCCCAAAGGAAGGTTAAAATTTGGCCGGATTACATGCACACCTGTGATGGTAAACATGTGATGATTATAAGGTTGTAGATGTGAATGATAAATCAGTCCAAAGAAGGGTTTATTATTTGACATACATTATTGTCAATGTTTGATCATTACAACAAGAGTACCACTAGCAGTTAATATTACTGTCCAAAGACTTGATATTAATGTTGCACTAGGTATCTTGAGATGGGGTATGCCATCATTTGAATTTATTGATGATTTAATTTTGGTTATGATGTGAGTATATTTATGTTATTTATTTGTTCTCTCTTCAGCTACTATTGCTACTATATCTGCTAACCTAAATTCGGTTCCTGATCTTAATGGTACAAACTTTAAGGATTGAAAAGAGAACATTTTGATTGTTCTTGGCTGCATGGATCTTGACCTTGCACTAAAGATGGAGCAACTCCCTTCTCCTATAGACTTCGGTACCTCTGAAGAGAGGAAAATTTATGAGAAGTGGGACCGCTCCAATCGCATGTGTCTAATGATCATTAAGTGTGGCATTCCAGAAGCATTTAGGGGTGCTATATCCAATGGGATAACAAGTGCCAAAGAATTCCTTGTCGAAATTGAGAAATGCTTTACCAAAAGCGATAAGGCAGAAACAAGCACACTCCTTCAAAGCTTGATTTCTATGGAGTATAACGACAAAGGAAACATAAAGGAGTACATTATGAAAATGTCTAATATTGCTTCAAAGCTTAAGGATCTAAAGCTCGAGTTGTCTGAGGACTTACTCATGCATTTGGTTTTGGTTTATCTTCCTGCACAATTCGGTCAGTTTAAGATCAGTTACAACTGTCAAAAGGAGAAATGGTCTCTTAACAAGTTCATTTCATATTATGTGCAAGAGGAAGAGAGGATGAAGCAAGAAAGAATAGAAAGTACTCACTTGGCAAGTACCTCTAATGACAATGGCAAAAATAAAGCTGCTAATATTGAAGTTGCTAAGGGTCCAACACAAAAGAAGCAAAATAAGGGTGAAGAAAGTTGCTTCTTATGTGGTATGAGTGGACATAACAAGAAGGGATGTACCAAGTATCACGCCTGATGTGCAAAGAAAGGTATATTCCTTACTTTGGTCTGTTCTAAGGTAAATTTAGCTTCAATACCTAGAAACACTTGATGGTTAGATTTTGGTGCTACTACTAATATCAGTGTTTCAATATAGAGTTGCCCAAGTTATCGAAGGCCAAATGATGCTGAAAGATGCATTTATGTAGGAGTTGGCATATCGATAAAAGTAGAGGCAGATATGACATTTTAGGTTGTTGTTAAGTACTGGTTATTATTTGGATTTAATGAATATTTTTTAGGTACCGTCGTTTAGACGAAATTTTGTTTCTGTTTCTTGGATTGGACCAATTTGGTTATCATTGTTCGTCTGGAAACAATCACTTCAGTTTATCTATTAATTCAAATGTTGTTGGAACTAGTACTATTACAGTGCATGACAATCTATATTTGCATGATATTATAAGAACCGTTGAATGTGGAATCAAATGGTACTAAGCGTAAAGTTAATAGTGCAAATTCAAGAACATCAAGTGCCTTGGTTACATCTCTAGAAATAGAGTGGAGTAGCATGTGTCAGATGGAATCCTAGATTCCACTAACTTTAAAGACTTTGATGTCTCTGTTGAATGCCTTAAGGACAGACAGACCAAACAAAGAAATTAGGTTCCTAGTCTAACTCATGTATGGGATTTCCAGCTGAGGCATGGTCTTATAGGCCAAATGAAAGGTAATTGGAATTCCGAACAGGGAGCAACTACTTTATTGGCTATTCTGAACGATCCAGGGGCTATAAGTTTTACGATCCCAAATTAAAGACAATTTTTGAGACAGAAACTGCCACGTTCTTTGAGGATATTGAGTTTGGGGAGGAGAAATAAGGTTAGAGACTTTGTCTTGGAGGAAGAATTGGTTTCAATTCTAGAATAGATTCATAAAGTTGCTTTTGATGAAGCAAGTCCGGAACCTCTAAATGACATTGTTGTTCAAACTCCCATTCAAGATGAGTTAGTCGTTCCAGAAGAACAAATTCAAGATCCTCAAGAACTAGTGCTTCAAGAGTAAGTGTCTTTGCAACGATCCACTAGAGAAAGAAGAAATGCTATTCTAGTTGACTACATAGTATTTCTTCAGGAACATGAGGAAAATGATGGTATGATGGAAAATGATCCAATCAATTTTCGTCAAGTCATGCAAGATTCCAACTTAGAAAAGTGGATTGAAGCAATAAATGAGGAGTATGAGTTCATACAAGACAATAAGGTTTGGGAACTTCTCCTATTACCAAAAGGTTTCAAACTCATTGGTTGCAAATGTATATTTAAGACCAAAGGGATTACAAAGGTAATGTGGAGAGGTATAAGGCTCGTCTTGTAGCCAAGGACCATACTCAAAATAAAGGGATTGACTATAAAGAGACTTTCTCTCCGGTTTCATTGAAGGACTCTTTTAGGACAATCGAGACCCTTGTTGCACTTTAGGATTTGGAGCTTCATCAAATGGATGTCAAGATGATGTTTCTCAATGACAACATTGACAAAACAATCTATATAGTGCAGCCGTAAAACTTTGTGTTGGGAGACACAAAGAACACGGTTTGAAAATTGACATAATCCATCTGTGAGCTAAAATAACCGTCTCGTTAGTGATGCTACAAGTTCTATCAGGTAATTCTCTCATTCAGTTTTGAGATGAATGTTGTTAGTATTTGTGTGCAACACAAATTCAGTGGGAGTAAGAATATTTTCCTGTTATTGTATGTTGATGACATACTACTTGGGACTAATGATATAGGCATGTTGCACGAAACCAATAGATTTCTATTGATAATTTCAAGATGAAATATGGTGACGTCTCCTTTGTATTAGGGATCCAGATACACTGAGCCCAATCTTGGAGTACTCTAGGATTGTCACAAAAGAGCTATATCAATAAATTGCTCAAATGGTTTGGCATGCAAGACTGTCAATCAAGTGATGCCTCGATCGCTAAGGGAGATAAATTTAGTCTCAATCAGTGCCCAAAATAAATCTTAAGATTCGGGAGATGTAGGAGATTCCTATGCATCAGTTGTAGGAAGCATAATGTATGCCCAAGTCCGTATTCATCCGGACATAGCGTACATTGTTAAGTGTTAGGTAGATACTTAAGCAATCTAGGAATAAATTGTTAGAAAGCAGCCAAATAGGTTATGATTTATTCAATAGAGAACAAAGAACTATATGCTCACATAAGGAAAATCAGATCAGTTAGAGATCATTGAGTATTCTGATTCTGATTTTGTTGGATGCCAACAGTTGGAAATCTACATCAGGTTATGTTTATCTATGGTTATAAGGCATTCAAATTATGTGATAAGGTTGCGGGATTTTGTCACTGGGTTATGGATTTTAGATTTATTGAAAGACCACTACAGTTATTTTGTGACCATAAGTTAGCAGTGACATTAAGTTCCTTATTGATGTGGAAAGAGTTCAGAGTGACAGATGTCTATAAAGCATGTTAGGACAAACTCCATAGTTGTGGATCCACTTACTAAGGTTTACCACCCAAGGTCTTTCACGAGCATATTGCTCGAATGGGTGTTGTATCACTATACGATACATTTGTTCAGTGGGAGTTTGTATTTGGATGCTTTTCTAAGGAAGATATACTTTATGATTATTTTCTACAGAATACAGTTTTTGGTTTGGTTTTCACTCTGAGTATTGATCTCATTAAAGAGTAAAGTAGGACCAGTTGAAAATCGACATGTACAGATCACCTTCATGTGATTTTCATGCTGCACATTTCATAATTAATCTATGTCATTTGGTTGTGTTAATATTAGTGATCATTGATGGATTTAGTTATGATTGATATAACGAAAGCCGCTTTGGTTTTATATATTGATATAACTAATGGACGGAATAGGGATATGTCCAAGGTTTATAATGGCAAATTTGGAGCTCATAAAGTATAACACATTTATAAGCATACATATGTGACCAGTGGGAGATTGTTAGAAATTTTTGGGTCACACTTGTAATGTTTAAATGTGTTAGGGCCATTATTTTTAATTAGTCAAATTAAAGTGATCTAATTCAAGTAAGGTTTATGGCTAAGGACATAATTGTTATGAAAATTATTGTGTAGATACCATAAGGTCTTATTTCTATTTTTATGATGGGCAAAATTAGAGATAAGAAATGTGTGGATAGTCATGACTCTTCATGAAAGAGTTTGAATTCGAAGGGACATCACTCTTCATGAAAGGGCATGAACTCATTATAAAAGGTTATGGTCCCCAAGTCATATGCAACCAATTTTCTTTTCTAACACCCATCGTTAGAAAGGAGAGGCTCTTTATGGTTTAAGAAGAATTGTGCATGTTGACTTGGAAGACCAAGAACCAGAAGTTTCTCCATCATATTTTCCATGAATTCGGGTACGCTTCCGCTATTGTCTTTCATTTTCTATTCTTGATGATTGAACATAACTTGTCTTGATATGATGATAGTTTTCATCTTTAAGTATATCTCCCATAAAGTTTTTACAACAGCCGACTCCACCTAGTGAGATAACGCTTGGTTGATGTTGTTGTTGTTGTTGTTGAGAGTAACCCATCAACTGTCCAATGAGTGGGCAAACCTGAAAATTGAAGAGCTCAGCAAGCTGCCATGGATAAATAATCACTCTCAATATGTTCAGAGCAAAAAAGTTTCTCCAAGATGGGCCAGAAAACTCGTAACAGTGGAAGTATGGAGTCATATGCAACAGTCTCAGACACAAAGGATATTGAAAGATAACTTAATACAGTTCCCATTCTCAATTCAATGGATTATATATAAGAGAGAAAAGGTTTAGAAAAATGACCATTTAGCAGCAGATCATGTAGCAATTACTGTCCCAGAAAGGCCAGGTCCAACAGCAGATCATGTAGCAATTAAATTTACAATATATTGTTTTTTCTTTCTTTCAATCAAATATTAGAAATATAGTATTAAACTTTAAATATAACACAAGAATGAGATATCATGCTTGATGTGAGTATAGTTAAATATTGTCTTATATCATATGTAAAAGTCAGTAAAACGATAACAAACATATTATATGCATATGTGAGTAGAATAGAATGACGTTTGTACACCGCATTCTTTCTGGATATTTAACTAACATAACATTGTAGTGACACACCGTTTTGCCATATGGCAACAGATAGTATGCTGCAACCATCACTGACGTTGAGGGCTAAACCTATCAAGTTAGAAGCAGAGAGAGGTTTCTTTGTATGCATGAAAAGTCTACGTGAAGGAATGAAATTATGGTTTGCTGAAAACTGTTTTCTTCATCGATTTTATGGTATTTTTATTTTTAGCTTTATCTACACTCCAGGGTGACATAGGACCTAAGTTCTCATTTCATGCTAATACATGAGGTTGCCCCAATCCTACTCAACTCTTCTATATCCATATTTTAATTGTTTCTTCCCAAGTTAAAACTGGTTCTATATTTTTAGATTTTGGTTAAAGCTACCCTTTGTCAGAGTAAAAAGGACAAAAACCTACATTTATTCTTCTACAAGTTTTCATACAAATATACAAATCAAAACAAAACTTGACATCAAAGCAATCTTATATTTCTTTTATTCTTCTCTCTCTGTGCAACTAACCCTATCTCTAATTGTTAATTTCATTCTCTATTTAGAATTTTTAGGTATCTCTCTCTTCTTTCTCCTAAGAGAAAGAGGAGCTGGTTGGGAAGGTCTACAATATTCACTCATGCAAAAGAAAGCACCAAAAAAAGTTAGGGAGAATTTAGTTCCTTCCCAACCCTCAACATGAACTGGCATATGAGAGTAGCAACTTTTAGACGAGACAAGTTTTTCTTTTCATCCTTTTAACTATTACTACTTTAAGTCCATCTCTTAACCTATCTCTCAGTTTCCCTTGGTGGATCTCTTTAGTTTCTGTTCCATTTTCTTATAGCAGCAGAAGAGAAAGCAAGGAAATAAGATATCCACAAATGAAATGAAAGAGAAAAGAGGATAACAAGAGGAAATGACTCAGTGCAGTTACCCTGAGAACAATCATAGTATCATTGTGGAGAAGCACAATGACAGCTTAATTAGAACTTGTCCTACATGTGGTCATCATGTCAAATGCAATGAGCAGGTTCACATATATAACTCCTTAGACATTGAACATTTATTATTATCCTTTTTCCTTTTCTACTTTTGTTTGGAGAAGTTAATGATCTTAATGTGTTGGTGAATAAATATAAATATTGTGGTATTGATTAGGCTGCTGGAATTCTTGACTTGCCTGGACTACCTGCTGGGGTGAAGTTTGATCCTACTGATCAGGAGATTCTTGAACATCTGGAAGCAAAGGTGCGCTCTGATATACACAAGCTTCATCCGTTAATTGATGAGTTCATTCCTACTCTTGAAGGAGAGAATGGAATCTGTTGTACCCATCCAGAGAAGTTGCCAGGTCAGCTAAGTACAAGCTACAAGTCACTTTTCTCATCCATTTCCTAATGATCTGGCTCTAGAAGTTCTTCATTTCATAAGATGAATTAGTTTTATTAATATTCTTTTATATAAATTAACATCTAATTGCTATAATAAATTTTACTGCAGGAGTGAGCAAGGATGGCCTGATCCGACATTTCTTTCACCGCCCTTCCAAAGCATACACAACAGGAACAAGGAAAAGGAGAAAGGTGCACACTGATGAGGATGGTAGTGAGACCCGGTGGCATAAAACAGGTAAGACCAGGCCAGTCTATATCAGTGGCAAGTTGAAAGGGTACAAGAAAATTCTAGTGCTTTACACTAACTACAAAAAGCAAAGGAAGCCAGAGAAAACAAATTGGGTTATGCACCAGTACCACCTTGGCAATAATGAAGAGGAGAAGGAAGGGGAGTTAGTTGTATCCAAAGTTTTCTACCAAACACAACCTAGACAATGTGGTTTACTGATAAAAGACTCATATCCTGCAAAACTAAATGGTCAAGGGGTGCATGATGTAACTAATCAGAAAAACAATGGGTTTGTTGAGTACTACAGTACTTCTTTCATATCCTTTGATCAAGGGGACCAACATAGATCAAGCAATGCTCAAGTAGTTTCTCATTTTCCTGTCCATGGTGGTGCTCCTTTCATTCCTTGAAAGGAGAAAGAGAAAGGATGAAATATTAATCTGGACTCATAATTTTGAGTCATTACCATTGTATTCTGCACTGAAGAAATAAGTTAATAACCATCTGTAGTTAGGAGGGGGAAAGGTGGGAATGAATAAGGAGAAACTGCTTCATCTGAAAACTAGGAGTTAGATACTTTTATTGAGGGGGCAAAAAAAGTAGGCGAAGTAACAAAATAAAAGTTGATTTGGCTGTAACTCTTCTGTTTTTTTTCCCTGTAAATTTTTTGAAGGGTAACTTCTTTCATGCTTTGTACAGTGGCACGAAGACAAATATGTCAAATGGTTTATGTCCTTACTTGGGTAAATACTAACCATCATCAGTCTGTACAAACATGACTTTTACCTTAAGGAGTCTTCAACTACAGATCTATCATTGCCTTTGTCACTGGAGTTTACTTTTGATTATATATTGGCTGGAAAGTGTTAATGTGTCGTCATATTGACTACTTGTAGTAAATATATCTATATGCCAAAATAACACTAATGTGATTAATGCAAAGAAGTCATGGTAACTGCTCAGTATTCACTACTTTGAGTACTTTCATTCCATCTCAATGAGATTAGAACACGACCACTGTAAATAGAATATTATTTAACAAAATCGTGGACATGAAGGTCAACAACTTCAAGAACCAAATAAAAAAATGTTTGAAAAGTGAAGCCTACCTTTGACACAACTTTAGAAAGAACAATTGTGAATCGATTAACTGCTATTATATTACATGATGCAAGAAACGAAAATCATACTGTATATTTCTAAACATGAAGAGCTGGAAACACACATAACCATCCAGCTACTACAACATCAAAGTACTGATCTTAAATGTTCGGCTTCTCTGAACAAAATCCGAGCATTAGTCAGTAAGCTTCTATTCATCTATGTCTTCTTCTCGGTCTTCGCCTTTTCATCTGCGCCAGACCTTATCCATCCTCCATTTCCTCAAGTTGTTTTTCTTTGTAGTTTGTTTATACTGAAATAAAGGAATTGCCTCAATACAGATGGCGTAATTTACTTGTAGTGCAATTAAGTCAATCATCTTTAAAACACCAAAAGTTGAATACATAAATACATACTCTAAGATAAATCACTATCATTAATTTTAAATTTATGACCTAAATTTACATAATTTTTTTCAAAGAAAACATATTCAGTACCTTGACGATGGATATGGATAAGACTCCAAATTGAGCTTAAGTGTAAAGTGACTAAGTGAGCATCTTAATGCATTTACTGTGCTTCAAAAGCATTCAATAATTTCCCCTCTCAACCGGGGTATTTATGCAGAGCCATAAACCTTCAACCTTAAGAAATTGGGAAGAGGCTCCTCTAAAGTGAGTTTAAGTATAAAGATGTTAAGTAAGGGTGTATCCACCCTTGATTAGCTAAAGTGCAACAAGATCTCAATCCACTTTAGCTAATCAAGAGTTACCCTCACTCACTCACTTTAGAGGAGCCTTATCCAAGAAATTGTATTGCCTATCTATTTGCATATTTATTGCTTCTGCATTATGTTCTTTCCATTTATTTGACTATAAAAAATTGGATCTTAATTTCACGAACATTAAAAAGTGTGTAAAAACACTTTTTTTTTCACTGCAGAGGAGAAAGCTCAAAACTAAGACAGCAGCAGCCATGCCTGGGGAAGCAAATGCCTCTCAACTCTCAAGTCTTCAAGGATCTCTTCTTGGCAATAGTTTGGAGGGTCAAAGAGTACACAAATACCAGCATGAATACCATTCTGTCACCCTGTTAAAAAGAATCTGATAGGAACCCAAGCCCAAGCCAAAATGATAAACAAGTGCCTCACAGAATTGTGGTTAAGCATGTATAAGTAAGGAGGGGTTAGAAAAGAAAGAAAGGAGGGGGGAGCTGAGCTGAGCTGGCAAGGTAGCATAGGATGGGAAGAGAACATACCTGAAAGAGAGGTATATGAGGTGAGAGTGGAGTCGGAGGTCGTAGGTTTTCTGGTTAGTTTCGGCTTATAGCTGGGCAGAGGGAATTCCAAACTCTTCTCTAGGAGCTTTGCTCTGGGATTATAAGGGAGATCCTCTTGTAATACTTTACTTTTTCAATAAATAATACACTTTCTTCCATTTTCATATTTCTGATTTCTATCAGAATCTGTCTCCACAATAAGTTTCTCAAGAATGAAAAGAATATTTCTATAAAAACACTTCTTGAGATTGGCTTCTAGACTTTCATATGCAAATAAGGTGAAAACCAGATAATGCCTATACTAAACTCTATTGCATCTTTCACCACTTCTACCACTGGAACATGCCATCTCCTAAAATTCTCTTTGCCTCCACTTGTTAGAATGAGAATGAATAGAAGCTTGCTTGTGGGATCACCCCGCAATCAAATATCTATAAAACACACACCAAACCGGAAGCAACAGCAAATTAAGATTTTCTACGATTCTAAATTCAGTTAATAAAGGAGGCTAAATCGATTTAATTAACCAAATCATTATATGAAGCATTAAGCACCAAAACAAACAAACAAACAAACATTTTCAAATTTTCAAAAGCTACTAAAGACAGCAAATTATAGACCAAAACCTATAATATTAGTTCGGCAATGTACTAATGTTATTTGCATAATAAAATTTCACACTATTTTTGCACTGATTAATGATGGCCCAATTATTGGTCAATAAGATATGTAGATTGATTAACAGACGAGCAACCTGTTACCATCTTATCCATAACAGATTCATCAACCATTAACTAAAGTACATACCTTAGTTAATCCATGATTTAGAAATCATGGAGTGAAATTTTTTATGTGCAATAATCATTTTGTATGTCGTTTATTAATATAAAAGAATCACTGAACAAGCACACTACATTATACCTCAAAGCTCTAAATTTTCCTCAAAGAATCACACGATCAAGCAACAAAAAGTAAAAACAAAAACAAAAATAAAAATAAAAAAGAAAGTCATCAAATTTACCAGTCACTGTAAAATAATCATTGAGTGAATATCCAAATTCGTGCTCAAGAAAAAATGTTTCTCTGAATTTAGTTCCTGAGAAACGAAAAATCTTAACTTAGAATACAGGTTAAAGTAGTTACCGGCAGGAATTAATGTGGCCCTGAAATTTATCGTAAAAAGGACTAAGAATGCGTTTGGAAGAATGGGGATACATTGATATCCAAGGACAAATTTGGATAGCTAACAAAAACATACCCTACATCTCCAAATTCCAAAATTTCTTCTAATGTGATACGAATTGCACAATCTAACAACAACAAAAAAAATTACCTATCATTGTTTCTTCTTCTTCTTCCTCAATAGATAAACATCGGTCTCTTCGTACGCATAATCAGGATGCAAGTGATCGTGAGGGACCTTCTCGATGTCAAACACTTCACCACACAATTCCCAGAACCGCTTATCCGCCTCGGGAGACCTCACCTGATACCCTAACAAAACGACACCGTCGTCCGCAACAAGCGCCTCCATGGCGGAAACCAAATGCGCCACGGTTTCCTCAATGTAAACGACGTCGGTTGCGACGACGAGATCGAACGGAGGGTTAAGAGCCCTAATCTGATCGACGTTGTTCCAATAGAGAACAGAGTGCTTGAGATTCTTCCCGAGGACGCGCTTGTTGACCTTGAGGTTCCGCTTCAGTGCGGGCATCACAGGGGAGATATCGGTGAGGACGATGTCGGTGAGGCCGAGGAGGAAGAGGCCCATGCCGGCGACGCCGCAACCGGTTCCGAGTTCGACGGCGCGTTTGGATCGGAAGTCGAGGAGGTGGGAGTAAGGGTTGTTGTTGGGAGTGGTGGTGGTGGTGAGTGGGGCCCAGCGGTCGATGAATTTGACGAGGACGAGGGAGCATGGCCAGACGGAGGTTCCGACGTGCATGGAACCGTTGTCTTGTTGGAGAGAGAGTACGGTGTTGCCGACGGGGAGCTCTATCACCGGCGAGTCTGTGAACTTCATCTTTATTCTCTCGCGGTTTGGGAATTTGATATTTTGATTCGATTGTTAGGTGTTTTAGGTCGTGGGCTGAAATGAGAGGATAAAGTTGGGTTCTACTGTTCTACAATGTTTTGATGATGATGGGCCTAGAGTGATAGTTTTTAGTTTAGACTATGGCCCAAAAATTATCAATTAGAGGTACATGCAAATTAAATATTTTTTTTTTTACAATAAATGGTGCTACACAAATTCTGATAAGGCCATAGGGGTACATTTTGCTTGCTAACTTATTTGTGGATTAGACTCCTCTAAGTTGATTAAAGTGTAAAGTAGGAATCACCAAAAGAAAAAGTGAATGTAAAGTGAGAAAGTAAATATATATTCATCATTGATTAGTTAAAGTGTATTGAGATCTAAAACTACCTTAGCTAATCAAGAGTTGATATATCCTTCTTTTTCACTTGATATTTTTCTCATTTTAGAAAAGTTTTATCATTTATTTGTAGAGTTGTGTGGAAGTGAATCAACATGACTCACTATGGGTTAGACTAAAGTGAGTTGTGGTGTGTTGATGATCCTTTTAATAACAGTAAGCCAGCTTATGATCGATCCAACTCAATCTGGCATGAGTTTGTGGGTTAAATAGATTGGCCCAACAAGTTACAACCCAAAAACAACATGAGATATGAAGGCCCGATCATGTCACGTTAAAAACAAGTAAAAAAAAAACTAAATGGATCCTCCATGCGAGAGCCTACAAAGTGATTAGTTAATGAGTTTTTTTAATATTTTTTCATTATAAATAAAGCTTGAGGATGCTCCTTTCCACCCCACCCATCTTTAATGACGGATGAAGATTTTTCTCTTACTTTCATGTTCCCACCAATAAAAATTTGTCACTTAATAAAATAAAATCACAACTCATCAATACTTACGCATATTCTAATCCTTTAATTGTTAGGAAACACCGAAACATAATTTTTTGGGACAACTGAATTTTGCACCTTGAACGGCATATATGTTTACTTGTTTGCTTAATGCCTCTGCCTCAGACAGAAACCTTAATTATCCGATATCAATGTGTGAGGTAAAATTTGGTGTTGAGAGTGCTGCTCACAATTGTGTTGTCAGATCACAAAAAAGCAAAATGCGATACATGCCATGAAAGGCTTTTACGGCTAGACTTCATGCATGACATATCTACCCTACATAGAATGATAGAAACATTATCATTAATCAATTTTGCTGTCACATCTTTAAACATCTGTTATATTTTCAATCAAAATTTTGTGGTATACAAACAAAATTATAATAGAGCTGAGAGTGCGGCAGTCAAAACTGAAGAACATGTCTTCTCTTTTACTTTTTCCCTCTTTTTCTTTTATTTTGATCCTTATGTTTCTTTTACTTTTGATAATGCAACCTAGCATAGGGGTCACTGTTAAATCTCATGCAAAATAGTGAAGGAGTCTAATACTAATAAATGCACGCAGCTACTCCCAGCCAATTGTTTTTCATAGGCAGCATATACCAATTTTGAAAGACTCCTTTCAATATATATAGTACAGAGAATCCATAGAAAGACAAAATAGTAAAATATGAACCATTATTTAGTGTACCTCTCCTTATTTAATTAGTGCCTAGTTTTCCAAATGTATATAGAATAGATATATGCAGTCTCGTTATACTATACTTACACATTGTTGGAAAATAAAGGGTGCAATAGTTTATTTTATTGAACAGCCTAAAAGCCTATTTGTACAAGAATCGTGCTTTTTTGTCATTGGAACTTCTCTTTTTGAATCCAGTTTGATGGGCAACAGCCACATGGATGAAACTAAGCAATAATGGAGTCCAAAAGCGGTCCTATCCTTTGCCCCCACTACTCCACAAACCCTCCCCCTCCTTTATCAAAAATTAAAGCCACCATTTTAAAAAGGAGTCAGCTTTCAGGATTCAAAAGAATATGCATGGATCTCTCTTCTTTCACCTCTTCAAATAGTTTTCTAACAACAAACTTTTCAGCCATCATCAAGCACTCAATTCCCACCTTCCCCTCCCTACAAAGGTTTTGAGATATATACTCAAATTCTATACCTCTAAATGTGGGGTCTTGTTAAGTGTCGTGTGAGGAATGGTGGAGTGTGCTGAGTAAGATAGTGGCATTGGGTGTAATTTTTTTAACTATTGGGGGCAAAAAAATGTATAAGGGTACTATACAAAAATTTAAATGCACACTACGTGGATCCGCTCCTCTAATGATATGTTTAGATGCACGGTGGTTTGAGTCTGGAAATGTTTCATTTGGGTTTATTATTATCATTTTCCCCTTTCATTGAGAAAAAATAAAAATAAAAATAACGAAAAATAGATATTAAACTTCAAATTTGAATACATGATCAAATCAAATCCATCCGTTGATTGGTGAAGGGTGGCAAATGGTTTGCACGCCAACACCAAGAAAATCCCTAGTTTGCCCCCCTGCTGCATTCTCTTCATTCTGCACGTGCCTTCGTTTTGTAGGGGGCATTTGTGACAAATCATCTAAAGAGTTATCTGTCTCACTCCCAAGACTTGTGAGAACTGAACTTGAACCATACAGGCCACAAAATTTGTTACCATCTTGACCTTGACAGTTACTACATTTCAAACCTAAGCTCCCAAGGAATGATGTGTCAGTTGAAGTTGCTCCAATTTGTGCAGCTTTTTGCAACAAAGCTGTGGCTGACATATTTGCTGAGGTTGTTTGATGGGATTGGTGTTGGGAGCTATACAAGGAAGGAACACTTATAAGCTGGTTTGTAGTATCCTTAACAATATTAACTAGAGGAAGTGAAGCAGTGTTTGTTAGCTCTTGATTCCCATTTGAGGAGAGCTTATTTTCAAACACCCAATTAAGCTGATAATTAGAGGGTGGAGGATTTGAACATGAAACAAGTGGGTTCCCACCATGATATAGTGCTCCTCCTCCTGGGCTTGTAGCAGAACCAATTTGATGAATTTCATGCAAATTGCTATTAACCAATGTCTCATGTGCCTGAGATGTTTGACCCATCATCCAAAGGGATAGTCCCCTAGATGTTTGGTTACTTGTTTCTTGATCAGTGTTTGAAATTGGCTTGAAATTTGAAGAGAAATGGGGTGCCATGTTAGGCCCTAAGGAAGTTTGCATGAGGCTGTAACCAATGTTGTTGTTACCCCCAAATGAGTTGTTTATGTTTGATGCTGCATTTACCCTAGCTGTTTCTTCTGCTAAGGCATCACAGAAGGCCCTGTGAGTGATGAAGCTATCCCTCCTGCTCCATCAAAATTAATAATAAGCAATAAATAAAATAAAATAAAAAACAGGTAAGCGGCCAATATATTCAGCTCCAATATATTTTTATTACATTATTTTTACACATCTTCCTTTTTAATACAATAAGAAAAATATCATTCCAACACATACCCCTTCTATATATCTTGTTTTCCTAAATAAGGAAAATGTATAAAAGGTATCAGTTTTGTGATGTGCATGAAAATGTCATATTTTTATAAGCTCCAACAAAGTCTAAATGCAAGAAACTTGATAGTTAGACGAGAATCAGGTGCTCATGTAATTAACAGAAACCTATTTCTATATCATTAGGTGTATAAGATTTCATTCATTTATTTTTTGATAGGCTATATCATTTCATTTATAGTACTCAACATGTAATTAAAGTAAGAGATAAACAGTAAATTTAGTGTATATATCACTTTAATTTAAAGTTAAGAAATATACACATTAATGGGACAAAGTAAGAAGTTTTTCTTGTTCCGGACCTCCTGAGAATCTCTAGCAAGACTATAGCATTATGACATGTAACGAGGTTTTATAGGGGTCATATATAAGTACCCCAGATCAGTCAAATAAAAACAGAGTTAATTAATAATCACTTAAGGAAAAGTTAATAAAGATAATTCCAAACTAGCTTAGAACTTTTGTCTTTTCAGATGGTTGTAAAAAGGTATTAAAAACTTACGTGGGTTCTTTCAAGTTCTTCTGCACTAAGATCTATTCTCCTTTTTTACTCCTAAAAGCCAAATAGACAGTAGGCACCCAGATATACATCGAGGCATGACCACATACTTCAGAGGACAAAGATATCACAGCCACAGACTTCAGCTTCATGATCCATTTTTTTTTCTCTATATATCTTTTCGGATTTGTGGAAGAAAGTGATGCTCTAATTATTTTGTCACAAGTTAAGATAAGGATAGTAATTGCCTTTGTTATTATTATTATTTTAAATTTTGATTACCATCATATTGCACATATAAACAGTTTTCTGATCTAGCTGCAAGATAAGATAGATAGGTAACTACCGTGAAAAGATAGTTCCACAATCACATTTGTATTCTCTGGTACCACATGTCTTTGAGTGTGCTTTCCAATCCGACTGCACAGCATAATGCTTTGAGCACTTCTCGCACTTCCACTTCTTCTCACCGTGCTTTCTGCAGAAGTGCTTCTTTATCCCAGTTAAGTCTCCAAGAGCCCTTGAAGGATGGTGGTGGACACAAGTCTTCTCTGGGCACACATAAACTCGCTTCCTTACTTCTTTGCTTGTCCTCTGCTTGAGCTTCCAAGGAAGGTTATGCCCACGTCGATGGAGTTGAAGATTTTGATCCCTTTGGAAACCCTTTAGACAAATCTCACAAACGAATCTGTTGGTTGCCATGAGTGTCTTTGGTGATAAGGCTATGACTTCAGCTTCAGGATCTGTGCATAGAGAAGATGCACATAACAAATCATTTCTTTTATTTTTAATAAAAACAATTAACTTTGAACATACTTATCAGGGTTTTAAATAAAGTCCGCGACCATAATTGGGATCGAAAATGTTTTGACTGTCATATCAACCACATTTTCGTGCTATTGACCATGATTGCGTTAAATGCAATGCAACCGCAATCATAACTGCGATCGCAATTTAAAACCTTGATACTTATTATGAAAAAAAAAGTAGAGAAAACAAAATATATAAGCCATGAAAAAACAAGCTTGCCTGGGTTTCCAGGCAGGTTTCTCTTCCTCTTCAAAGCAGGAGGGTTATTAGATGCATCAGTTGGGTTCTGAAGAGGGAAACTGCTATATGAGATTTCTCCATCATCCATCTTTTCTAGCAATATCTCAAGCTGTTTCTTCAACTCTAGGTTTGACTTAGATTATAAGAAAAACAAGAAGCAGTTAAAGCTGACTTAAGTGTGAGGAAGTATATTAGTGTTTGAATTAGGAGAAAACACGAGAATGGGTAGCTAGAGCCTTGTAATTAATTATATAGTTCCAACCCTAAACAACACGAACTGATATTTGCAAGATGGGATCTCCTCC
Source organism: Sophora flavescens (assembly GCA_030762895.1). Classification (NCBI taxonomy): domain Eukaryota; kingdom Viridiplantae; phylum Streptophyta; class Magnoliopsida; order Fabales; family Fabaceae; genus Sophora; species Sophora flavescens. The sequence continues at coordinate 147,423,917 of CM061066.1, read as the reverse complement.
TTTCTCTCTCATATGTTACAGTCATTTACTACTTTTTAGGTGGAATAAAAAACCAAGTGCTGTGGGAGGCGGTGAAAAGCTAGAGAGGAGAGAGAAAAGAAAAGATTGGGGGTCAAGAGAGGGAAGTATAGAGAGGGAAGTATAGGTGAAGCAAAGTGTATGATGACACGTATGATGAGGTTGGAAGAAAGTTAGTGTCCCATTTGGAATGATTATCCCATAATTTGTTGCTTTTTGTTTTCTTGTTTTTTAAAGAAAAATATTCAATGCTTATCAAAAAAAAAAAAAAAAAAAAATCAGCACACATCTGTTTCGGCTGTTTGGCTATTATGTTTTTGGATTTATCTAAGTAACAAAATCAATGAATGGATTTGAAAAACAAATAAAATGAAATCATCTATAATTAAATAGTAAAAGTTATGCAAATTTAAAAAACAAATATATGTGTGTCTAAATATATATAGTGTTGTTTTTCAAAAACTCATTCAATAATTTTCATTTTCAATTTATGGGTTCGGTAATAAAATAGTAAAGGATGATCCATTATTCATGTTTTCGCAATAGAATAATATGAGTTAAAGATACATACATTACCTTAAGTTTACATAATTTTCAATATCTGATTTTTTTATCCACGTGCACCAAACATTAATTAACCATTTAAATATATAGAGGCTTATTTTTATCCTGCAGAGTGCAGAGCAGTAATGCTCAGTTAATAGTAGAGACAAATTGTGTGTGTATTTATTCTTACGCTTGATAATATGTAGCCCTATGTGCATTTCATGGAAATAATTCTGGATTTTATATTCTGTCGGATTTGTTTTCTGCCTTGGCCTCACAATTTGTTGTATATATATATATATGGTGAAAGAGTGTTATCTTCGGTAGAATTGGACCTTTAATTAATTTTTCTAGATCAGTATTTCAGCTTAAGTTACTTCCAACCATTTAAATCAAAGCAAATGCTGTTTCTGTCAAAAAGTGAAAATCATTATGTCTCATGAGTGAGTGTGACTGGAAAAAAGAAGCCTACTCAAACACCTTTAATGTTCATTTTCCTCAAAAAGCAAAATCTTTAGAGTCCTTTAAACCTAGGCAAAGTGAAAGTGTTGGCCATTTCCCGAAGAAGATTGATACTATATGCCAAAATGTTGTAAAATACCCTATAATGGATTTAAAGGAGAGAGAGCTAGTTTGCCATTATATATCTACTTTTTAACTGCTTTGGCACTCTCATTAGAAAACAGCCATGCACGAGTCCAAACACTCACAAAACTATCAAGGAAGGTAAATCCAAAGGAAACGACCAAAAAACATAGAAAAGGGAATAATCGTCCATGTCTCACATTGACTGGATATCTAACCCACTTGGCTTTTATATACATCAAAATCAAAATAACTATTGCTTCATGATGTATTTATTATTAATATATATATATATATATATATATAATAATAATTAATTTAATTATTACTATCATCAAATATCATGCAAGATGATGATGATGTACAAAGCAATCAAACATAACTTTTTATTTGATTTCTTAGCACAAGTTGAAGGTCTGTGCATGAAGACCCTAAATTTGGGTGGTCAATTTTTGAGTGGTAGATATATAGTGAACTTTTATTACCTTTCTCTTGTTAATTTTTTGGATGGAAGATAGTTTACTTTATAGCTTTTACTGCAGCATCTTTTGCGTACAGTACAAGTTCCTTTTCTTTTAACACAAGATTTAAATTTCGATGGAAATGTTTAACCTAACTTGGCCTACTACTAAGAAGATTAAATCGCAACAACACTGGTTTTTCTAGTAATAATAATAATACTGCATGCAAGGCATACACTACTGTAAGTTTTCAGAGAATATTAGCAGAATCTTCCCCACCACCATCATCTACACTACCACAAAAGAAAAGATCGAAGGGAGGAAAAAAAGGTAAAAAGTTTGCTTTACCTCAACGCTATGGTTTTTAAGGTAGTATATCTTAATATACATGTATATATTTGAAATTTGTAAATCTATCCCTAAGTTTAGCACAATTCATATGAAATATGTTAATCTTGGAAATGCGGCCAAGTAAAGCTTGGTGTCGTTGTTAGAGTACTGTGTTAATTAATTAGTATGATTAAATGCTAAAATTATTATATATGAAAAAGAATATGTTAGAAGACAGCCAGCTGACAAAGGCAGTGAATTTTTGGATGTGTGGGTAGTCGTCTCCTTGTGGGCTGACTTTTCCTGCCAAATTGGTAATCCTTAATCATAATCTAATGATGTTTTTCCTTTTTAACATTGTTTAAAATAAATTTTTGGAGTTTAGCTGTTGAATTCTGGTGGCCCAAGAATATTCTCTCCCCTCCAACACTCCCCCAAAGGCTTCAACTTTCAAGGCCTTTAGATTCCTAGCTATTATTCAAACTCCACAAGTCCTTGCCACACCCTCTTCAATTCCCTCTCTCTACCGTGATATAGTTAGAACTTAGAACCAGTAGCCATTTGGAAACATAAGAGTTTAGGGAAAAGCAAATTGTTGTCACCAAGGGTTTGGTTCTTTCTTTCTTTGTCCTCTTGTTTGTACAAACTTAAGAGAAACGATTTAGAGTTTATTTGTGCAATTTAAGTAAACCCAGAAAAATATTTCCTAATATCAAGCACTATAAAAAAAAGTCTGATTACCGACGGCCAAAAACCGTCGGAAACGCAAAAAATCCGTCGGAAAAGTACATTTCCGACGGTCCAAGTTCCATCGGAACTAGGCGCGTAGGAAACGATTTCCGATGGACCGGCCGGATCCGTCGGAAAAGTTTCCGACGGACAAATCTGTCAGAAACGTTACCGACGGTCAAGTCCGTCGGAAAAGTTACCAACGGACAAAGCAGTCGGAAATGTTACCAACGGTCAAGTCCATCGGTAATTAGGTTTTTTTTAATTATTAATTATTAATTTATTTAATTTTTGTATTTAAATATAAATTATTAATTCTTTTTATTTTAAATATTACATTTTTTTTATTTAATCAACATTTGGAGTGAACAATGCATGCATCCATTCCTTTTGATCCAAGGTCTACAAGTTACTTCCAGTAAGAACCATATTAAGTAGAATCATATTCATATGGTGGGAATGACTTGGCCATAATTTTTCACCATTGTCTTTTGATGGCTATGTTCTGCATCAAAAGGGAAACATATATTATGTTCATATAAACAAGTGAAGGTCAATTCATATAATGAAAAAATCGTTACAATGTAAACAAAATTGTAGAGAACTGAAGGTTCCAGGATATTGAAGTGACTTTGCCATAATTGTTACCATTGCCATAGAAGGTCATATCAGTAAACATAGAGTATTGTAAAGTGAAGGTTCCAGAGTATCAATAAATGTGTAGCTTCATGTACCTGACATCCTTCCCTCATCCAGATACAAGCTTAAACAAAATCACACAAAAAATAAAAAAAATAAAAAAATTGAGACAAAACAAAATAATGCACAAAAATTACCTACAAGCGAATGGTTGCTACTAGAGATGATGGTGGCGGTGGCTGACTGGGTGCTGCTCGTGGAGGTGGCAGAACAGAGGCGCAATGGTGGTGCGTGTGCAGTGTGGTGAATAGGGAAGAGGTCGGCCGGAGCTAAGAACAGAGGGTAGGGAGTAGAGAGAGAGAGCAAGGGAGAGAAGGGGGCGGTGCGCGGTGGTGCGGCCGTTTGCAGACGGAGGAAGGAGGCATGGTGGTCTAAGTGAGAGAGATGGGAGAATAAGAGAGAAAATAAAGTGAGGGAGGAGGGGACGGTCGTTTCCCTTTTAATTGAATTTTTTGACGGCCTCCCAAGATTTCCAATGGCTTTTGCCGTCGGTAATTCAAAAAAAGATTACCGACGGAATTTTCTGTCGGTAATTGAAATCTTAATTCAAAAAAACGATTACCGATGAAAAATTCCGTCGATAACTGAGCTCTGATTTTCAGACGGCCTCCCAAGATTTCCGACGGCTTTTGCCATAGATAATTCAAAAAACGATTGCCGTCTGAAAATTCCATTAGTAACTGAGATCTTAATTCAAAACATAATTACTGACAAAAAATTCCGTCGGTAACTGAGATTTGATTTTCCAACGGAAAATCTGTTGGTAATAGGTAATCTGCATTTCCGTCAGTACAGACGCGCGCCAAAAGAATTGCATTTCCCGCCATTGATACCGACGGATAAGCCATCGGTAGCCTTACCGACGGCTTTTCCGTCGGTAATTGTTGTGAATTTTGCTTTCCAAGCTCCGACGGAGGATTCCGTAGGTAAGTCGTTAGTTTCCAACGGAAATTGCGACCGTCGGTAACAATCCATCGGAAATCCTGCCTTTTCTTGTAGTGAAGACAACTATAATATTGGTTACAGCTAACTCAATGCCAATTTTCCATCCAGAAAGACAACATAATGACTTTTCCGAGATTTCAAATAATAGCTTAAGTATCCCTTTTGGCAAATTTTACTTGGACCACTTATGAAATTTGAATTCTACCTTGCTCCAACATTATAAAACAAATCATAACCTTTTTTTTATAAGCAAAGATCGAATTAGTATATTAATGGAGTGCAAGAGTACCCAACCCATATACATAAAAGTGTAGAATAATTAGTGTAAAGTCTAGCTAGGTGTTCAACCAAGAGGGAAGAGAAAACCACAAACATAGATGAATTGTTCAATGGCTGAACTACAAGGTTGAAAGATAACTAAACCTTAAAACAAGTCATAACCACGACAAAAAAAGGGTATTACCGACGGCCAAAAGCCGGAAAGGACAAAAACCCGTCGGAAAACTGCATTTTCAATGGACATAATTCAGTCGGAACTAGACGCGTAGGAAATGGCTTCCGACGGACAGGCTATATCCGTCTAAAATTTCCAACGAAAAAATTCGTCGGAAATCTGGTGATGTGCTTACCGACGGCAGTTTCCGTCGGAAACTTTTCCGACGTATTTTTCGTCCGAAATCTGGTAATGCTGTTACCGACGACCTTGTCCGTTGGTAATGATTTTTTTTAAAAAAAATTATTTTTATATATTTTTAAATTATTAATTAATTTTTTATTTTAAATATTTTTTTATTTTAGATATTAATTTTAATTTGATTTATTATAATTAATATATTATATCACTAATTTAAAACCAAATTTGAAATTACAAATAAATTTAAAAAGGCATTTAAATTAACATAAAAACATAAATATTTCATATATAAAATTTCCGCCTATCTACAAAACACAACTAAATCTAAAACTATCCTAATAATCATCATAATAACTGTCATCGTCATCTTGTCAGGGGGAGTTCACCAGCGTCAACTAACCATCACTGGTGCAATAAGTGCTTTTTACGTCAGTTAAAATTGATTTTTTACGTCAGAATACTGACTGACGTAAATACAGCTGACGTTAAAAGTTACACTTTTAACGTCAGTTGAGAACTGACGTTAAATATAACAATATTAACGCTTGGTTCTTTTTAACACAACTGACGTTAGTTTTGTCAAAATTAATGTCAGTTCTTTAACATAACCGACGTAAATTTTGTTAAAATTAACGTCATTTGTTATAAAGAACTGACGTTAAAGGTCTTAATTTTAACGTCAGTTTTAGTAAACCACTGATGTTAATAGTGTACTGTATATTTTTATAAAATACTTTTAACGTCAGTTGTATGATACAACTGACGTTAATAGTATTTTTTTTTTAAATTCAGTTTTAAAATATCACTCCCCTAAGCCATCCCTGCATTCAGTAAATATCCCAAGAATACGAGAATATCACACACATTACAGAATTGCAAAGGAAAAATGGAACAATGATCCATATAATGTATGCCTGTTCAAAACAATATATATTAATTTATTAACATAGGTTATAAATGTATACTAAGTTTAAACTACCTATATCAATATCCCTTCGTGATGATCATCACGAGTGACATGTACATCGTCCACCTGTGTCTCCTCGATTATAGTAGGCATGTTTGTTGAAAAAGAAGGAGTCTCAGGAATATCAAGATTTGAATCTTCATTTTCATCACTACCATTATACATGCTTTTTCCTTGGAGAACCACGGACAACCTTTTGTTAGAAGGATCAGTGATGTAAAACACTTGTTTTGCTTGTGAAGCCATTATGAAAGGCTCATTTATATGACCTAACTTGTTGAGGTCTACCAATGTGAACCCCAATTCGTCGGTTTGTACACCACCGTTACTATCAACCCACTTACATTTAAATACCGCACCGTAAGCTTAGTGTAATCGAGCACCCAAATATCTTCAATATATCCAAAGTAAGGTGTCGGTCTTTAGAACGGGTTTTGTGTCCTTTGCACTAGAGAAGTGCATTGCTTGACCACGATCATAACCCCACTATTTTGCATGGTACTCTTGTTATCTTGTTCCTTTGTATAAAAGGAAAAGTTATTTATGTCGTATCCACTCCAACATATGACGTTGAAGTTAGGCCCACGTGCTAGCCATTTTACGTCATCAGAAGAAGTACTACCATCCTTAAGCATTTCTTCCTTGAACCATGGTAAGAAAGTCTTGTTATGCTTTTTCAACAACCACCTTTCGCTCATTCGAGGGTTTTCTTGATTGACTTTTCTTTTATGTTCAAATAAGAAAGGCTGAACACATTCGATGTTGTTCAATACATACAAATGTGCTTGAAGCACTTCCTCCCGATCCTTCCTATTAATTCTTAAGCCATGTGTACCCTTACCTTGACATCTGATCTCATCATGCCGAGGCTTAGGAACCCCTATAGGATCCGTGTTATGAAGGTAGTCCGAACAAAACTCAATAGCTTCTTCCGCAACATACCTTTGAACAATAGATGCTTCCGGACGATGAGGATTCTTCACGTACCCTTTCAAGATCTTCATGTAGCGCTCAACTGGGGTACATCCATCTCTGAAAAACCGGCCCACATAATCTAATCTCCCTCACCAAATGAACAATTAAGTGAACCATTAGGTCGAAAAAGGAAGGAGGAAAATACATCTCCAATTGGCAAAAGATAGTATCAGCCTCAACTTCCAAGTCATCCAACATACTGGGTCAACGACTATGCTACATATAGAATTGAAGAAAGAGCACAACAGAGTAATTGAATGTCTCACAATTTTTGTAGAAATACAACGAATAGCAAAGGGCGAAGTTGTTGCATTAAGATGTGACAATCATGAGACTTTAAGCCAACCAATTTAAGATCACTAGAGACAAGCCTCTTCATATTTGAAGAGTAACCATGTGGAACTTTGATGCCCTGAAGACACCCGCAGAAACTTTGTCTCTTTTTTTTTGACAAAGTATGACATGCTGGCGGCAAATAAGTCCGCTTACCATCCTCAACAACTAGAGCTAATGCTGCTCTCGTATACCCATAGCAATGAGGTCGAGACGAGCATTCACACCATCCTTTGTCTTGCCCTGAATGTTGAGAAGCGTCCCGATCACACTATCACACACATTTTTCTCCACATGCATCACATCAATGCAGTGTCTGACATCAAGCTTGCGCCAATGATGGAAGATCAAAGAATATCGACCTCTTCTTCCATATGTTTTTCTCAACAGCTTTACCTTTCTTTTTGGACTTGCCGAATATAACATCGATGTCCTTTACCCTCCGATAAACCTGCTCTCCAATTAAGGCGCCGCCAACGCTTCTTCTGTCTCTTGGCATCCATTAAAAGCTTTTTTCATCTTACGATATGGGTGATCACGTCTAAGAAATCTCCGATGCCCAAGGTAAACCGTCTTCTTTCCATGATGCAACTGAGTGTAGCATGTGCCTTCTTAACATATAGGGCATGCTTTATGCCCCTTGACACTGTACCCGGACAAGTTACCGTATGCTGGAAAGTCGTTGATGGTGCAAAATAACATGGCACGAAGCTTGAAAGTCTCATGAGAATACCCATCAACTACATCAACACCTTCCACCCACAACGTTTTCAAGTCTTCAATCAAGGGACCTAGATAAACATCTAAGTCATTTCCCGGTTGCTTTGGGTCCGAAATCATCATAGACAACATCATGTATTTGCGTTTCATGCACAACCAAGGGGGCATGTTGTAAATCACCAACAGAACAGGCCATGAACTATGAATACTACTCATGTTACCATAAGGATTCATTCCATCCGTAGCAAGTCCAAGCCTTAGGTTTCTTGGCTCATCGGCGAAATCCGGAAACATAGTATCGATATTCTTCCATTGAATAGAATCAGCAGGATGACGAACCTTTCCATCATGTTTCCTCTCATCATTATGCCATCTAAGATTCTTCGCATCTTTCCCATTGGCAAACAATCGCTTGAACCTTGGAATTATTGGAAGATACCACAACACCTTCGCAGGAGGACCCTTTTTTCTCACATCATCAACATCATCATCATCATCACCACCCTTCACTTTGTATCGTGATAACCCACATTTGGGGCAATCGTGTTTGCCTTCATGAACACCGGTGTACAATATGCAATCATTGGGGCATGCGTGTATCTTCTTATACTCCATACCCATAGGACACAATACCTTCTTGGCCTCATAGTTACGGTCAGGCAATGTGTTGTCCTCCGGAAGCAAGTCTTTCAACACTTCAAGCAATTCCGTGAAGCTTTTATCACTCCAACCATTTCTCGCCTTCACACAAACCAATTTTAGCACCGCCGACAACCGTGTATGAGTAGTACACCCTGGATATAAAGGCTTATCCGCATCACCGCACAACCTATCATACACATGCGCTCGATGAAAAGATTCTTGTCCAATATCACGGATCATGTCCTCTACTCGATCATCCTCCATATCTACGTCAACGTCCTCACTTTGGGAGACACTCGCCGTATTACTACTCAACAACATATCACCATGCCATATCCATCTTGTATAACTCAAGCAAATCCCTTCACAAATCAAATGAGTATGTATATCCTTCACCGTACATTTCCTCGTATTCAAACACTTGACACAAGGACAACAGAACATTCCATTACTATTAGGAACATTCCTTTGAGCAAATTCTATAAATTCTCCCACCCCCTTCAAATACTCAGCACTAGTACGCTTACAAACCATCCAACTACGATCCATAATTAGATAGGTCCTGTAGATATACAAAACATATATATATCCAATATAAGGACAATACGAGAGATTGAAAACTATAGTTTTTAAAGATTAATTGCCAAGAACTGGTCACGGCCTGGCAGTGATGTCCATCACGGCCGTAACGTGCCAACTGAACAGACCATGCCATCACAGGCAGAACTAATCACGGCCGTGACAGATCAACCAGCAGAGCAACATGCACTCAAAACCAAAAACAGAGACGTACATTCCAAACAAATCAAACTCATGGTTTCAAGTTTCAACTACCGAGACTACAGTTTCAACATACACTCAAAACCAAAAATACAAAAATGTGCCCTAAATACTCACCAGAAATAGGTGCTCGCGTGGTGGTGGGGAGGGGAGCTCGAGTGGTGGCCAACGTTCGATGTGGTTACTGAGAGCAGAGGGACAAGGAGAGTTAGTGCGCGGGAAGGGGAAAGAGAGATGTACGTCAAGTTATTGCAAAGAATGAATGGAAAGACAGAGTTAGGGTTAATAGTGTACCTCACGGTGGTGGCGAAGAAGCCCTCGCGGTGGTTGCGGTGGAGATGAGCTCGCGATCAGGGTTCTGTGCTGGGTGAGAGTGAGAGTGAGGGTTGAGAGTGATTTAGGGTTGAGCGTGATGAAAAGAGAAAAGAGACGTACGTACAGAGCGAAGTGCAGAAGGCGCGCGGGTGTAAACATAAAACAACATTTAACGTCAGTTGTATAATACAACTGACGTTAAAATTAATTTTTTTAACGTCAGTTTTATTAACAACTGACGTTAAATATTAATATTTTTTAAAAAAACACTTTTAACGTCAGTTGTTGAATACAACTGACGTTAAAAGTGTTGTCTGTATAAAGTAACATACTTACATAATGATCATATCACGCCTCTTCTTTTCCTCTATATTTCTACTCCTTCACAAAATGGCTCTCAGACTCGTGTTAATTGAGTGACAACATGGCATTTCAGATAGCTAGGGATATAGGATTATTTACGTCAGCTATTTATTTAACTGAAGTAAAAATCACACTTTTAACGTCAATTGTATAAACAACAGACGTTAAAAATAAATATTTTTTATTTTAAAAACACTTTTAACTTCAGTTTTATTCAACAACTGACGTTAACGCACTGTGTGACAACAGGGGCATTTCGAGATAGGGATATAGGCTGAAGTAAAAATCACACTTTAACGCTCGGTTGTATAAACAACTCGACGTTAAAAATAAATATTTTTTATTTTAAAAACGCTTTTTACGTCCGCTTTTATTCAACAACCGACGTTAAAAGTGTATCTTCCTACTCCTTCCGGCGTTTTCTTTTACATGACGTTTATAATATATGATCGCCAGGCCAACTCCCAATGCGCCTTGGAACCTAATGCTCTTAATGATCAATTTAATTTTTTAGCAACTTACGACGCCTAGTAACTTCATCCCCTACTCCTTTAAATAGCTTCCTTCCTTCCTTTAATTTTTCTGCTTCCACAATATGGCCCCGCCATGGAGATTAACTTCATCACTCTTTCTTCCTATACCTAGACTTAAAGGTCTCTGTCTTAATGGTCAAAACAACTTCTGAGGTTGTGTGAATCACGTAACATGGATGGTAAGGTTGGGTGAATCACGTAATGTGATTTGCACATACCATCATCCTTCGGGAGAATCAGCAGCTACAGTTCCAAAACCTCAGCTTTGGAACCAAGTGGCTGTTCCAAGAATATTGCTGAAACAGATCGAGTGCACCCTTCACTCTGCCGCGGCTTCAAAGTGACTGTGGATTCAGATGGAGCATCGACTTCAAATGAGGGAGGGCATGCATTCAATGTTGGAGATTCTAAGCACAGGACTGAGAAGAAAATGATGTTGAAGCAGAAACTTTTTTATATTTTAGTGCTATATATCTTGCGGAAATTTTTTATCTTTTAAACATGTAATTGTAACTTATGAATCGCTTCAATGAGAAGAATCAATGTTGGAGATTCTGATCAGCACAGGACTGAGAAGAAAATGATGTTGAAGCAGAAACTTTTTTAATTTTAGTGCTATATATCTTGCGGAAATTTTTTATCTTTTAAACATGTAATTGTAACTTATGAATCGCTTCAATGAGATACGATTTGATTATACATATATAACTTGTTTTATGTTAAGTGTTTATTTATTTTAATTTGCACAAGAATTTGTTAATTTACTAATTCAAGCTAATTAATTAAGATTAAAAATAAACTTTTTTAAGAAAAAGATTAGAAATAAACTGCACTATATGGAGTGATGATCTGCGTTAAGAGTGACAACACTGAGATGACAACGAAAGAAAGATAGGAATGAGTTGATTATTTACGTCGCTTATTTATTTAATCGAAGTAAAAATCACACTTATAACGTCAGGTTTATAAACAACTGACGTTAAAAGTTTTAATAATTTCTTCCAAAACACTTTTAACGTCAGTTCATTAAACAACTGATGCAAATAGTGATTTTATATTTACAAAACTGCCACCGCCTCACTTTTAACGTCAGTCCTTAAAACAACTGACGTTAATAGTGAATTAATTATTTACAAAACTGCCACCACCCCCTTTTTAACGTCTAGTTTTTGGTTAACTGACGTAAACCTTTACCGTCTAATGTATATTTTCCACTAGTGCATCAAGCTGCGGCCTAGAAGACACGCCTGCATCATGTGGCTATGGTGATTTCATGGTAGAAGTAGTGGAAGGCTGGCCGGCATGGATGACCTCCTGTACAGCGCTTCGCCTCTCTGGTGGAAGCAAATCGAACAGAGAGGTCATCATCACCGAGTTGACACAGCACAAACACAAGAAGGGGGGTTGAATTGTGTTTGTTAATAATTTTCGAAAACAACCTTTAAAACAATTTTTGCATCCAAGGAGATTAGAAACAGAAGCACGTACAAAGACAAAGATCCTTTTTAAAAGATTTTAACAAAAGCAATATCAAAACCCCACAGTTAGTATAAGCAAATAAAACTGAAGAGTTTAGGGATAAAATATTCACGCAAGAGATTTTATCCTGGTTCACTCTCTTTCAACCAAGAGCTACGTCCAGTCCCTTCGACTTGAAGGATTTATTCATTATTTCTCCAAATAGATTACAACCAAGTATTCAACACCTCTCCAGGCTACAAGTATTTCTTTCTTACCAAGCCTCTTCAGGCTCTAACTCTAACAAAAAGAAATAATGTTTGATCTTCTTAACTCACTATGTTTAAGAATATGACAGTTTAAGATCCGTTGAATATTACAACAATATTCAAACTAAAGGATACAGACTCTTGCTTTTGAAAGAATATTAGAATGAGTGATTATTGATTGGTAAAAGTTATTCTTCAGAACTTGAGGTCTTGTATTTATAGTGATCTTCTTCTTCACTTGTATTTCTTCAACGGTTACTTTGAATAATCCCGTTTAGAGATAGCATTTAATGCATGATATCCGTTGTGACTGATAACTTGATTATGGAAATGCTGAATAGTACTCTTGGTTATCGAGGTAGCATGGAACTGGAGGCTTACTCCTCTGAGTATTGCAGCTTGAGCACTTGTTGTTCCTCCTTTGTGTATAATCCAACTTTTTCAGCCATAAAGTTGTCATCGTACATATCGATTTGCAGTATCTTATTGTACGATTCTGCTTTTTGCATTTCTTGATGGTACTATGTTTCTTTTACAAAAAGGTGAAACATTAAAGCAGATAAAACAAATATAAAGAACAAATATTCTATTGAAATAAATATCAATCATTTGAAATAAATTCAAGAGATTCGGATTGCATTTAATTCATTGAACGATGGAGCTCGTCTAAAAGGAAACTCTGTCTAATTAGTTATATGAAAGACTAAGTCTGTTCAATATTTTACTATGCTCGTTTGATGACGTGGCATATCCTTTAGTCTATCAAGCCTTCGGACTTGCTATTCCTTAATGAGTTATAAAGATCTCCGTCTGGTGATGTGGCGGTTAGAGCTCGTCTACTAGATTACTTTATTTTTCAGTTCATTTACTTCAACTAATTACTTCCGTCTGCTTACGTAGAAAGATGGACGCGCTTATTATCAAGTCTTTGGACTTGCTGTACCTAACTAGTTATTTAGGTATTCATCCAGCAAATATTTAGAGCCTCGTCTATTTAAGAAAGCCAATCTACTTAATTAAATAACTAAGTAACTTTACCAAAGTATTTGAACAGCCCGTCTATAGGGGTGGACGCGTATTTTTCAATGAAAATTTAACCCAAGTTTATTTTACTTATATTAAAATATTCCTGCATAACTAAAAGCACATGTTAGATCTCAAGTAATACTTTGCCAAGTAAATTTAATCATTTTGTTAGCATCAAAACTTAGAGATTTTTAAATCCACAACCACTTTGGTTCCAACAATCTCCCCCTTTTTGATGATGACAAAACTAATTAAATTTGAAAAGCAAATTCTAAGAGAGCTTGCAGGGCTCCCCCTAAGACACAGCATAAAAATATTTAAGCAGAATAAGCATATGAAAAATAACTGCATATAAGCTAACAGATTGGTGCATCATCTTACCATACTTAGAGTATATATAAGGGAATAAATAAACATAAGTATTAGAGCAGCAGATATCAAAGCAAATAAGAAACATAAGTATATCAGAGCAGTTTAGCAAGTAGAAGAGAATATGCAAATGCAAACAAATAAGAGTTTTTCGAAAACTGACTTTATATATATATAAATCTCTTTTCTTTCCTTTTCTCCCCCTTTTTGTCATCAGCCAAAAAGGTAAAAGGAGAGGACCATCATTGTCAGTATAAGAAAAAAATAAAGGTAAAGGTTAAGCAGGAGGAGGTGGTGGAGGAGGAGGGTTCTGAGCTTGACTGTTCTTGAAGTCCATGAGAAATTCAAGCATTTTATTTACAACCTCTAAGGTTGGAGCCATTGAAGTTTGAACTTGCTGATGGACATCCTCCTTGATCTTCTCAGTTAGCTTTTCAACCTTCTCATCAACTATCTTGCCAACCCTTTCATCAACTAGTTTTCCAATAACCTCTTCAATATTTGATGGCAGAGCCTGTTGCCTTGAGCTTTTTGCAGATTCTTGAAATGTGCTCAGTATTCTTGAGTGATCTTCAGGGTGCACCACAACTAGAGCTAAAGGTTGAGAAGATTGTATTTCTGATGAGCTGTGTTGGTGAATGGATTCATCTGTATCTTCTAAACCAACTACAGTGGCAGTTTGACCATGTTCTTCAGCAATAGGTTCATCTGTGATAGGCTTTGAAGTAGGTGGGAGTTTTACTGAGATTTCCTTTGCCCATCTAATGGGGTAGATGAATTCCACATTCCTATTGTTTATAGGAAGTCCCTAGAGGTCTTTATTGATCATATATCTAAAGTGTGAATGACCACACTTTCCTCTGACCTTGGGAATATCCTTCTTCTCCTCTTTAGACAGTCCAGAGGAAGATGCTTCTCTGGTGCAGTGGATAATGTGAGATTTCTAGAAATCAGCAGCTCTATGATCATTGATCAACTCAATGGATTCATTATGCAAAAGGAAATCCAGCATTGAGTAGTCAAAGGTTTCTTGGTCCAGATCAAGCAATGATGACTCAGCTTCAGGCATCACTCCCTTGAATCTTCTGTTCTTCATGTCCTTGTCCTAAAAAATTAAAAAAAATGTTTCCGACGGATTAAGCCGTCGGTAATGCAAAAAATTTCCGATGGCAAATCTGTCGGTAATTGTGGTCCCGATTTCCGACGGTCTAGTCCATCGATAACAACTAGCACCAAATTTTGAGGATTCAGTCCAGCTTTTCCGACGACCTTACAGACGGAAAAGCCGTCGGAAACGGTACCGACGACCATTTCCGTCGGAAAGTGATGCAACTATTGGTCTTCGCTTTTAGCGACGGATATATCCGTCGTTAATCCCTTCGTTACCGACCGACATCACGTCCGTCGGTAATTTTCCATCTGTAAAATGCCTCTTTTTTGTAGTGAACTATTGGATTTTGTAATCCTATCTGGACTATTAGCAATATAGTCAATTTTTTTTATATAAAAAAATCTAGGTTAATTAATTATCAAATATTTAGAGCATTTATTAGTATCAGTATATTTTTCCCTTGTAGGATGTATTCACAAACTTATCTCTAAGCTAATAGCTTCAAGGCTCAGGAGAGTGATTGGTGCATTAATCTCTCCATGCTAAACAACCTTCATAGCCAATAGACATATCATGGATGGTGTTCTATCTATAAGTAAAGTTGTGGATCTAACAAAGAAAAAAGGTGATGATTGTCATATTCTAAAGCTGGACTTCGAGAAGGCTTATGACTCTGTCAACTGGGGGTTGATAAACCGTTGGTTAATCTAGTTTTATGACTAGAAAGACCTCAATTTTGGTACCAATTGTGCGAGTTCATTCTCGTTTTAGCCCAAATTTGACTTTAATTGTTCACAAGCAATTCCTTTTAGTCTTAGGGATAATTTTTAGTAATTTCTTTTAGTTTCTTATCAAAATAAAGCATTTAATGCTACTTTTAATTCTAGGTTAAAAGTGAGGAAGCTGGGAAAAATAAAGGAAACAAGCAAAAAGGCAAAAATTGGCTATTCGCCTCGCGAACAGAAGCTCGTCTCGCTAGCAAGAGGAGCAAATCAAGCAGGAACAAACAGCCATTCAGCCTCGCCTCGCGAGGCAGTTCTCTCCTCGCTAGCCAAACTCAGTGAAATGAAGATCATCCTTGCTCACCCCGCAAACCTTGTCTCACCTCGCTAGAAGTCCAAATTTGAACTGGTGCCAACTTAAGATTCGCCTCACGAATCCTTGCTCGCCCCGCGAGCGCGCGCAGATTCCAAACATTATAAATAGCTTGTTTTAGGTCAATGAGAGTGGTTTTATTTTATTGGAAAAGTGTAATCCTAGTTTACTTGGAGACGTGTAGTGGGTTTTGAGTCAGTTCTTGAAGGATGAATGCTTTTATTATTTTTTTCGTTGTTTTCATCTCTATAAGGAACTAATCCTCCTTTCTAATGGAACGATAAAGCCACTTCTGATGGCATAGTTTATCCAAGTAATATTTTCTTATACCTTTGTCTCTTTTCTTGTTCCTTAATTCTGTTTTGTTTGCGTTAATCATGTGGCCAGTGGTTAACTAGTTTAGTGCGTTGAAGCTAGGAAGCGATTCGTGATTAGGACTTGAATTAAGAACACCATTTGAACATTACTAGGGATAGAATAGAAAAGCGGTGCAATCGCTATAGGGAACCAAGAACTTAATTAATCTAGTTGTGGGTTGAATAAATTGGGAAATTGACGACTTGCAATTGTAGATATTTCCTTTTGAAAATCGGAAGTGACATTAGGATAATTGAGGGTTCCCGGTTGACAAGAAATTAAATTGAAACTAGGGATAATGATAAAACACTTGGGTAACTTGCTTGATAGGGTAGGTGAATTCGTGACCTTAGAGTCTTAGTCATAATCAAATCTCCTCACAATCTTTTAGAATCTTTGATTAATCGTTTTTGATTTAATCTTTGATTTAATTTTCTCTCGCTTCATAACCACTTCTCTTTGATTTGGTCAAACGCTTGAAATTACTTATTAAAATCAGTTAAATTGGTTTTCCAATCCTTATGTTCGACCTCGGTATTTACTTACCGTGTTTTATTACTTGCAACGAAATGGTACACTTGCCGGATCATCAACAAGTTTTTGGCACCGTTGCCGGGGATTGGCACAACCAGTTTTCCTAATTTTTAGGGAATTTGATTATTTTTATTAAGCAATTTTTAATTTAATTTTCTTCAATTTTATCTATTTTTACTTCTTTAATCCCACTTGTTCTTGCCATGTTTTTGTGGTTGCGAGGTACCCTTCCACAGAAGAACTTGCTATTTGATCTCGAGATCACCAAGACTGAGAAGAGGTTGAGGAAGGAACTTAAAGAGAGGAGGCTACTTGAAACAATCTAACCCATCAATCTTGAAGAGATGGCGGAAGAAAATCCACCACCTCCTCCTCCTCCTTACAAGCCCCTATATGAGTACAATCTTCCTAACCTGGATGATTGTGTTTCTAGTGTTGCCAAGCCTCACATCACGGCTAATTCATTTCAGATGAGGGAATCTGCCCTACATATGGTGCAAAGAGAACAATTTGATGGGAATCCACGCCAAGACCCTCACCGGCACATCACTCTCTTCTTGGAGGCTTGCGAAATGTTCAAATATCCAGAAATGTCAGAAGACGCCCTTCATTTGTGATTATTCCCATTCTCTCTTCGGGATAGAGCACACGATTGGTTGGACTTACACTTGGATCATGCGAGCATCACTACTTGGGAACAGATGGCTCAGAAATTCCTCGCAAGATTCTTTCCTCCTCAGAAAGCGGCACAGTTGAAGATCGCCGTCACTTCCTTCAAGCAAACTGATGATGAGTCTTATAATGAGGATTGGGAAAGATATAATTTACTTTTGAGGAGATGCCCTTCTTCCTATTTTGACTTGGTAACAAAGGTTCAAACTTCTTTAATTGGTTGAAAGGGAGATATCAGATGAATTGTGATACCGCAGCTGGCGGTTCTTTCTCTTATTTATCAGTAGAAGATGCATGGGCTTTACTTGAGAAGATATCCAGGAATGACTACAACCGCAATATGGGCACTTCTAATGCTTCTGGACTTAGTAAAACATCTATTGAAGCCATTCTTGAGCAGAACACGCTTTTGAAAAAGCAGAATGAAGCACTGACAAACAAGATGAAGGTGAACGCGATAAGAGATGGTTTACCTCCGGGTTGTGACTTTTGTCAAGGTGATCATGATAGTGCATATTGTCCGGGAAACCTTTATAAGGAGCATGTGGATTTGTGTCACAATTTTTATGACACGGTACCACAGCGCAATGACTATAAGAGGAATAAGCAAAACAACCACTACCATCAGGGGCAAAATTGGAATATTAGGAGAGATCATCCGGGTTTCTCTTGGAGAACCACTAGTGGTGGCCTAGTCGGGTAACAACAACAGAATTAGAGGCCAAACTATGGAATTCAACATCACAACACCCAACAGGCTCTCCCTCAACCTACTCAATTGCAAATCACAGATGGAGGGAAGGAACCTCGGGAATTGGCTATTGAGAAGACTAGTGCGGCCATAGAGAAGCTATCAGTAAACACAAACACATCCATTGACAAATTGGTAACTCATACAGGGGCAGCAATTCGGAATCTTGAGACTCAGATGGCCCAGCTTGTGAAGCAACTGAATGAGCGTCTTCCAGGCTCATTCCCAGGTAATACAGAGAACAACCCCAAGAGCCAATGCAATGCCGTGACAACTCGGAGTGGTAAGGTGTTGTAATTTAATGGGGAAGCAACCAACTCTCAAGAGATTGAGACTCCAGAACAACCACAGGTGGAAGAGGAGCAAGCAAGGGAGGAGGATGTAGCCAGTGAAAAGGTGCCAGAGCAAGGAGGAAGATTGAAGTTAGTAGATGAAGAATTCCGAAGGAAGAAGTGGGTTGAGCCTCAAAATCTTCCTCCTTTCATGAAGGAACCTTACCCAGAGAGATTGAAGAAGCCCTTGCAAGACAAGCAATTCAACAAGTTCCTTGATGTTTTCTGCAAGCTTCAAATTAATATTCCATTTACGGAAGCCTTGGAACAAATGTCATCTTATGCCCGGTTTATGAAAGAGCTTCTCTCCAAGAAGCGGAAGATAGTGGATGAGGAAACGGTTGCTTTAACCGAGGAATGTAGTACAATTCTTCAAAGGAAACTACCGCCACAGTTGAAGGATCCGGGTTCTTTTAGTATACCATGCACCATTGGGGAGGTAATTCTTGGGAAGGCATTTTGTGATCTAGGGGCAAGCATCAATTTGATGTCCTTATCTATAATGAAGAATCTAGGCATAAAAGAGGCAAAGGATACTAGGATGTCACTCCAACTAGCGGATTGCTCTATCAAATATCCTTATGGAGTGATGGAAGATTTATTGGTAAAGGTAGACAAGTTCATCTTTCCGGCTGACTTTGTGGTGCTTGATATGGATGGGGATGCCGAGATCCCTCTCATTTTGGGTAGGCCTTTCTTGGTCACTAGGCGTGCTTTGATAGATGTGCAACAAGGCAAACTCACACTAAGAGTGCAAGATGAGAACGCAGTCTTCAATGTCTTTGAAGCAATGAAACACCCCATTGAGAGATCGGATGTATATAGAGTTGATGTGGTGGAGACCATTGTAAAATCTATGGCCACAAAAGAAGCCCATGGTTCTTCACTTGCAAAAGTGTTGGTAAAATCTCATGATGAGGAAGAAAAAGAAGACCTTTTGGGGGATGAGGATTATCTTGAATGCTTAAAAAACATGGAAGCCTTGCCAAGTCTCCCAAAGGACGAATGTCAAAAAGAAAAGCTCACTTAATGTATGAATTCTTGAGTGAGAAGGGACAACATCCAGTCATCATTAGCAATGCTTTGAAAAAGGATGAGGAAGAAAATCTTTTGAGAGTTCTTAGGTAACACAAATCCGCCATTGGATGGAAGATTTCAGATTTAAAAGGTATAAGTCCTTCCCTGTGCATGAACAAAATTTTGATGGACGATGATTTCAAACCGGTGGTTCAACCACAGAGGCGGTTAGATCCCACCATGAAAGAAGCGGTGCGTAAGGAAGTGATTAAGCTTTTGGATGCTGGAATCATCTATCCAATCTCGGATAGCAATTGGGTTAGCCAGATTCATGTGGACCCGAAGAAAGGCGGATTATGCAATGCTCCCGCCACTTTCCAAAGGTGTATGCTTTCCATTTTCTCAGACATGGTGGAGAAATTCATTGAAATATTCATGGATGACTTCTCGGTCTTTGGGACCTCTTTTGATAATTGCTTGAAGAATTTGGCTTTGGTTCTTGAGAGATGCCAAGAAACCAACCTAGTGCTCAATTGGGAAAAATGTCATTTCATGGTCAAGGAAGGTATAGTTTTGGGGTACAAAATCTCCCAACAGGGGATTGAGGTTGATAGAGCCAAGATTGAGTTGATTGAGAAGCTACCACCACCAACCAATGTGAAAGGGGTGAGGAGTTTCTTGGGCCATGCCGGTTTCTATCGAGGGTTCATTAAAGACTTCTCCAAGATCGCGAAACCACTATGTGACCTTCTCGTGAAGAACGTATCCTTTGATTTTAATGCTTCTTGCTTAAATTCTTTTAATACTTTAAAAAATATGCTTGTCACCGCACCCATAATCACTGCTCCTAATTGGAATTTACCCTTTGGAATCATGTGTGATGCTAGTGATAATGAGGTGGGGGTGGTTTTGGGTCAAAGGGTGGAAAAGTTAGCTTATATGATTTACTATGCAAGTAAAGTTTTAAATGAGGCACAAGCTAACTATTCCACCACTGAAAAAGAACTCCTAGCTGTGGTTTTTGCTTTAGATAAATTTAGGTCCTACGTTGTGGGGTCTAAAATTTTTGTATTCACCGATCATGCGGCCATAAGACACTTGATGACAAAACAAGAGGCCAAACCTAGATTAATTCGGACCACTTATCAAGATTGCTCAATCCCGACATCGAGGAGAAATTACTAGACATCAAGGAAGTATTCCCTGATGAGAAACTATTTGCATTGTTTGAAAAATATTCTCCTTGGTTCGCAGACATGGCCAACTTCAAGTCTTCAAATGTAGTTCCGCAAGGATGGACTAATCAACAAAGAAAAAAATTCTTCTCGGATGCAAGATACTATGTCTGGGAGGACCCTTATCTCTTCAAGAAATGCTCGGATGGGATCCTAAGGAGGTGCATTCCTCATGATCAAATCGGAAACGTGTTGTGGCATTACCATAGCTCAGATTATGGTGGGCATTTGGGGGGAAAGAAGACCGCAGAAAAAGTCCTCCAAAGCGGGTTTTATTGGCCAACACTCTTCAAGGATGCCCACACTTTTGTTGAGAATTGTGATCGTTGCCAAAGGGTTGGAAACATCTCTAGGCGGCATGAACTTCCTCTTAATTGCATGTTTGAAGTAGAACTCTTTGATGTTTGGGGGATTAACTTCATGGGACCATTCCCACCCTCCTTCTCCTATCAATACATTTTAGTAGCGGTGAATTATGTGTCAAAGTGGGTGGAAGCATTCCCAGCAACAAAGAATGACGTGCGGGTAGTCATGGAATTTTTAAGGCGCAATATATTCACTGGGTTTGGCGTTCCAAGAGTCTTGATTAGTGATGGTGGATCTCACTTTTGCAATAAACAAATGAACCATCTACTATCAAGATATGGAGTCAAGCATAGGGTATCAACACCCTACCATCCACAAACCAATGGGCAAGCAGAGATATCCAACCATGAGTTGAAGTGCATTCTTGAGAAAACCGTCAACTACTCACGAAAGGATTGGTCAATAAAGTTAGATGATTCTTTGTGGGCCTATAGGACAGCTTTCAAGACTCCAATTGGAAGGTCCCTTACAACTTAGTGTTTGGAAAAGCATGTCATCTACCGGTAGAATTGGAACAAAAATCTTATTAGGCAATCAAAGAACTCAATTATGATTTGAGGAAGACCGTAGAAAAAGGGTTACTAGACTTGAATGAATTATCTGAAATCCGCATGCAAGCTTATGAGAAAGCAAGAATTTATAAAGAGCGGACTAAGACATGGCATGACAAACACATCTTGCCTAGGAAGTTTGAACCGGGACAATGGGTACTTCTCTACAACTCAAAGTTGATACTTTTTCCAGGAAAGCTTAAGTCAAAGTGGTCCGGACCATTCAATATTATTAATGTTTCTCCACATGGAGCAGTGGAATTGGAAGGTAAGGGCGAGAATTTCAAGGTGAATGGCTAGAGGCTCAAACATTATCATGGAGAACCAATCCCAACTAGCAATCAAGTGCTACAGTTAATTGAGCCCTAATGGGGGTCGTTTACGTCAGGCTCGGGACGTTAAACAAGAGCTTCTTGGGAGGCAACCCAAGCTAGATATCTTTTTTCTGCATTTATAGAGTCCAAAAACAAATAAAAAGAGTCCTCATATAAGGTCCTTAGTTAGAAACTTGCATTAGGAAAGCATGTAGGATTTAATTGCATTTAGGAATGGCAGGGAAGAATTCAGTTTTGGATCGCCTCGCGAGCAGGAATTCGCCCCGCTAGCCAGAAGGATCACAGAAAATCTTGTCTCTGGCTCGCCCCGCGACACCAGTATTCGCCTCGCGAGCCTGGAGGATTGGAAGATTCAGACTGGACTGACTCGCCACGCGAGGACTATATCGCCTCGCGAGACGGGAAGGCAGAATCTCAGAGGTGGCCACCTCGTTCTGCCTCGCATCGCGAACGCCACGTTTGCCTTTCGATTCTGGAAAATAATAACCGCAAGAAAAAATCCTGATTCACCTCGAGAAAACGAGTTCGCCTCGCGAATGTGGGATTATGAAAGGTCTATGAAAACCCAGTTTCGCCTCGCGAAAACCAAAATTAGAGTTCTGAATTGGGAATTTTATTGTGAGACTGAGATAGAGTCAATTTTTTTCAAAAAAAATTTCAAGGTCTCTCTGAATTCTCTCCCGTGGGTCTTCGAGCATTCACCCAAGTTAATCACATTCTCACTCTAACACTCTCAATCACACTCACAAGGTAAGTTTCAATCTCTCCAACTTGATTTCCTTGAATTTTAGGTTCAAGAACTCCCATCTTTTCTGAGACTTTTGGAAACAATAGAGTAAGAAAATAACCATGTTGCCACAACTGATTTCTGAGTGTTCATGATATGTTTTGCATGTTCTTGTTATGTATTTTGTTATTAAGCCTAAAAGATGCAAGAACATTAATTGTACAATAAATGGTATACATGAGTTTGTGAGATATTTGGATATTATTGAACATATATGATGTTGATGAATGATGATGCCTTTGTTGTGGATTGAACTGAACCTAATTCCTATGATTAGAAACCTAGGTTTGGGGTTATTTTGGGTATTAGATAGAGATGATGCATGATAAGGGGGCCATTAAGAGTATTTTTATGAAATTTTTAGAAATGAAGCTATGTATTATTCTTGGAGAATTTGATGCCTGATATAGGTCTGTAAGAAATTAGAGATGAAATTCTGTATTCATAGTTCTCTATTGAAATGTTATAAACTGTATTGGGACTTTTCTGGTTTTCAGGTTATGGCCCCCCCGAAAAACGCTGAAAAATAGCAAGTTAAGCGCAAGAAGTGCCAATCTGTCCATGATGATGGCTTGTTGTTCTCCGAGGGACCAGGTTCCTCTTTTGGGGGTATTTCCTCTGCTCCCAGCTTCCGAACTCCTCTTCATGAGAAGCATTGGGAGTTGGTAAGGCAAAAGGAGATGGTCCTAGAGAGGAGGATGGTCCTTGTGGGGAACAACTATCCGTCTATCTCTGGATAGATTCACACTAGGGGTTGGGGTATGTTGGTGGATCTTCCTCACCGGTTTGAAATCAAACTGGTTCAGGAATTTTACGCCAATGCCCTCAATCCGATATTTCCCAAAAGTAGAACAAATTTAGATCCGGGATTCCATTTCAGAAACCCACATGTTTCTGATTATCAAAAGCTGGAGAATAAGTGTCTTTTAAAATTAAGCAATTAATAATTCTTTTGTTTAATATTCTGTTGTTTTACAGCACAAATTAGTAAAATAGGGTAAAACGTAGAAAAGAGAAAAATAAAAACACATGGAGATTAACATATATAGTTCGACCAATGTGATATACATCCACTAACAGTTTCAGAGTTTCTTATTTAATTTTTTATATGAGAAAGAGATATAAAGAGTCTCGAAAATCAATAATATAATGAACATCCACTTAGTTTTTCACCCTAACCCTACAAAAAATGGGTTCAAAGCATGCTTGCTGGCTCGAACTAATTCCTCCACAGACCTTTAAATTTTGAACTTCAAAAAAATGTTGGATAGGGTTATAATTCGGAGCTTTCCATAATTACCAAAATTCAAGCCACATTAACATGTTATTTATTTATTTATTTATTTATTTTTTTTTTGTAATTTGCTAATTGCTATACAAATGGCATGATGCTACGAGATCTCATTGCATTTAGCAAAACCAACTTTATACGGACACAGACAGGGACATAGGCACATGTAGCCTTAGAGGGGCCCCCGACCCTACTAGTTTATTTAAAACATAAATGTTACTAAGATAACTTCATCAAAACTTGTTTGGTGTAATGGTTTGAGTGAATTTTATAACTGCTAGATCGTGATCTCAATTACTCCTTAGGCACATCTTAAGTAATATTCTTCCATTCCTGTATTTTTTATCGTATGTCATTTTTCTTCCACTGCTTTTCCTGTGATGGATATCTAGATGCATATATGATATAAAGACTTAACATTATAGAGCTTTAGGCATTCTTTTTATAGTCTTTGTAATTCATGTGTTTTATTTTTCATGTAGTCTTTTTTATTTTGTAGTCTTTGTAGTTTTTTATTTTATAGTTGGCCCCTGCAAGCATGAAGGTCTGGCTCCGTCCCTGAACACAGAAAAACATCAATTAACATGAATATTCTCTTTTAGGTTTGCTATTTGTAATTCACTTTTTCGAGAGATATGCACAGTTTCTTTGTAATGTATAATTGCAACAGTATGTTTTCATCATTAGAATGAAAATATAGCAAAATTTCGTCATTTTATTTCTCATAAAAGACATGAGAAAAGGAATACCAAAAGGTATAGTAAAAGGAAAACAACTCATCCACTATATGTTGTCTCAAATTTATTGTTAGATGGTACCCTAGCGTCGCAAGGTTCCCTAGCGCCGCCATGGAGGGAACCTCATACCCTGTTTGTGCACTCCCCTTCATCTCTACCATAGACGTCTCTAGTTAGAGTAACCCATTTCTTCTTCAATCTTCGACACCGACTATAAGAACCCAGCACCGCCGCTTCGTTCCTCAAAATCAGAACCGCACCAGAACATTCTTCGTTCTGGTGGTGTGATCGGTTCGTCATTGTTGCTCTGGTTGTGTGTTGGTTTTTTATTTGGTTTTTGATGGCTTGTCCTTGAACATTTCTTGATCCGGAATCTCCATTGTTTTCTTAATCAAATCCACAGCGAAAATCTTTTGCTCAGGCTTTGAATGGTTCATTTGACATCCCAGTTAGTCAGCTTCCTCGGCCGTACGTGAACGGAGATTCTGTCTCTATCAAAATATCTGAGGATGGACATCAAAAAGGGTTGGAATGTTGCAAAAATAACCTTCATGGCCACTTGTTGTTATCGAAAGGTGATATCCCTGTAAAGATCTCCGACTTACGCGACAAACTCTCAAAGCTATGGAAGCCTTTAGGTCAATGGAGAATGATTCCGTTAGGGAATGGATTCTATGAATTCAGTTTTGCTTCTCAAAAGGATTTGTGTAGTGTCTTGGCTGTTGGGGCTTAGAACCTTCAATCAGGGCTATTACGTCTTTTTCAGTGGTCTCCAGATTTTATTCCTAATAAGCAGAAACAATATGATGCTCAATGCTGGATTATAATTTATGACCTGCCGCAGGAATATTGACGCTCGAAATTATTATTTGAAATTGCAGGAGGTTTAGGTACTCCAATAATTTTGGATGAAGCTACCCATACTAGGTCATATGGTCACTATGCTTGAGTTTTAGTGGATGTTGATCTAGCAGGGAAATTTATTAAGGAGATTATGGTTGAACGTGAAGGTTTTACATTTTCTGTTGGTGTTGAATATAAGAAGCTTCCTCCTTTCTATTCTCACTGTAATTCAATTGGGCATTTGGTTAAGACTAAACACATTGCCAAGGAGAACGTGGTGCAAAATGATCCGTCTTTGGTGCAGAAGACTAAGCTAGCTTATGCCCCTAAGGTTCTAGAGCAAAAACCAGATGAAGATAATGGGCAGAATGATACATCACCGGGAGAAAACCAGAGTGATAGTGAATCGGTTGAGACAGCATATAAGGAACCTTTATCCCCTGATCGTGTATCAAATTCTATTTCACAGAACTCATCTTCGGTTGCAACAAATGCTGTCAATGGCTCTACAGAGAAGATCTCAACTTCTGCTGCAACTAATGTTGACTCTACAGTCAAGGATACTCCGGTGCCCGAGCATTCCATAGCTATCAATGATTTAACAATTAGTTTGAAGGGTACTCCGACTGCAGTGTCTGTGCATTCCAAAGCTACATGTGATTTAACAGTTAGTGGTAAGAATCTTGAGACTCCTGAGATTAATTCAAGTCCAGTTTATGTTCAAGATTTTAGCGCTTTTCCAACTGTTGTTCAAAATGATTTTAATGTTTTATCTGCTTGGTTGGAAAAGTAAAAAGATACAAGTACTTCTAAGGAAGAAGAGCATAATAATACTAATGTTGCTGAAGATGGTTACACAGTGGTTAGGTCCAAATCTCAGAAGAAGTATAACCTGAGACTGAATAAAAAACCTAATTCTAGGTATGCTTGATTCTCGTTTATTTTGTATGGGTTTTGGTTTTTGTCCCACCTGTTCTTGTTTTCGTTTTTATTTTTTTTAATAAATTTATGGTACTTGTCACATTGTTTTAAAAAAATTATTGTTACATAATCCAAATGTGGTTGGTCACAATAAATGTAAATTGTATCCCAGGTGAATTTTACATGTGCAAAAGGTTAAGGGTTCAAATTCTAGATTCATCGCTTTGAGGAGAGTTTTACCTAACAATAATCCTAACGTCATTACCGACGGTTTTTCGATGTTTCCGACAGTTTTTGTCTGTTGGTAAAATGTGTTTTTTTTGTAGTGAATAAATCTAGAACTTTGTCAATAGGAAAGCTCGATCAAAAAGATCGACCAAAAAATTTGTTGTTACATAAAAAACAACTTCAGATAAAGACACAACACATTACGAACTGGTCAATTTATTGTCATGTCATGCTTTATGCGTGCAAGAATTTAGGAATCAATGTCCACGTTAATAACGAAAAGTGAAGAAGTTTTCCGACTGATTACAGATTAGAGTAGGCAAGGCAACCAAACCAAGGACTTAAGGCTTAGTCTATTTTCGACCTACGACATAGACCTGATTTATTTAGTAATTAAGTTAAATTTAGACTTTTTAAAATACATATTAATTAGTTATTCAAACAAATGAAGACTTGGATTTGTTTAAAAAAACTTATTTATGTTAGATTTTGGGCTTGTATATATTGGGCCACTGTTATGTTAGTTGGGCCATAGTTGTTAGTTTTAGTCAATATAACTACTTTCTGTTTTTAGTAGTTATAGTTAGTTATTTTAGTTACATAGTAACCATGTTGTATAAATCCAGTTTACACAGTCATTCAGTTTTACTTCATCTTCTTGTTCTAACAATTGGTATAAGAGCTTCAAATGGGGCTTGATAAAGAAAATAAGAGAAGAGATTCGTGAGCGGTGAAAGGAGAAAGACATGACTGATAATAACAATTTTGTCCAACCTGCGATTCCATGATTTGATGGACACTATGACCATTGGACAATGTTGATGGAGAATCTCCTTCGATCAAAGGAGTATTGGAGCTTGGTGGAGAATGGAGTTTCTAATGTACCATCTGGTGCAACTCAAGAGCAGATAAAGGTCAAGAAGATAGAAAATTGAAAGACTTAAAGGTGAAGAACTATCTATTTCAGTCAATAGATAGAAGCATCATGGAAACCATTTTGTCTAAAGATACAACAAAAGACATTTGGGAATCCATGAAGCAGAAGTATCAAGGGTCAACCAAAGTGAAAAAGGCTCAGCTGCAGGCTCTTCGAAGAGAATTTGAGTTTCTTGGCATGAAGGAAGGTGAGAGTGTTGATGAGTACTTTGCAAGAACATTCTCTATTATGAACAAAATGAAGACACATGGTGAAAAGGTTGATCAACTAATGATTGTAGAAAATAATTTGAGGTCTATGACAATGAGGATTCAACTATGTTGTGTGCTCCATTGAAGCATCCAACAATTTGAGTACTATGACAGTTGATAAACGTCAAAGCAATTTGTTGATTCATGAACAAAGAATGAGAGGAAACAGGGAGGAAGAACAGGCTTTGAAGGTCACAAATACAGGGAGGACAGGAGGTAGAGGTAGAGGAAGAGGTAGAGGTGATTTTAGAGGAGGACGTGGTAGAGGAAGACAACCTTTCAACAAGGAGCTATTGGAGTGCTTCAAATGTCACAAGCTAGGACACTTTCAATATGAGTGTCCAAGTTGGGAGTCTCAAACAGAAGTGCAGAACATATTTGATAGAAAGGCATGGTTTCTGAAATAGACAACTATAAACACGAGAAGGGGGGTTGAATTGTGTTTATCAGAAGTTAAACAAAGTTGAAATCTTTTCGCATACAGAAGCTAGGTTCAGACGAGTGGAAAGATACAGGACAAACGGGTGACCTGTCTGATGAAATATTAACAGTGACTTTGGCAAACACACCACTTGATAAACGTATAAGAAAACTAAAGCAACTAAAGCGGTTATAAGGAAAGAGAGATTGACACAGTTATTTATCCTGGTTCACTCTTCAAAGCAAAGAGCTACGTCCAGTCCTTGACAGCACCAAGATTTATCCACTATAACTGATCAGGTTACAGACTCCAAGTATTGTTTTCACACCTAGCCTCTTAAGGCTCCAAGACAAGTATTCTTTGCACACCAAGCCTCTTCAGGCTCAAGACAAGTATTCTTTGCACACTTAGCCTCTTCAGGCTCACTCAGGTTTGCTTGAGAGATTTGGTTTGTAATAAATACAACTTCATACAGACAGATCTTTCACTAACACTCAGTGTGGTTTAAATGTAAAGCTTAGGAAAATCTGCGTAATAACTTCAAATGATTGAAGAATACAGAATAAAAGAATGAAGATATTAATGCCCAGAGTAATGGCTCTTTAATGCTATGTGTATTCTCTATGTATTATGTGTACTTCATCTTCAATGACTTCTGTATTTATAGTCTTCAAGCATTTAGGATCCGTTAGAGACATTCCCTCAGATGTTGGCTTCAAGCAGAACTTCATTAAATGCAATAGAGTCATTCTGGGCAGCCATTAATGCAATAGGAATGTTGGTTGTACTCTAACATGAAGGATCATGGATTTATGCATCGTGATACAGCCATATCAGAGTTGTGCGAGAGAGCTTTTGTACTTTGCTAAGTACAATTCCCTTTTCGTGTAAGGACCGGAGGTACTAGGGAATAAAGCATGTTGGAAGCATTCTTTAACTGGTCTTTGGTTCCGATAATGAAACTGCTTTCTTGATTCTGGTTCTTGAAATAAGATTCTGATAATTCTTATAGAATTTGCGTTCATAAAATAAGCGCGTCCATCTTGAAAATAACCGCGTCCATCTAGCCATTTAAGATTTTACATTAGGACGGGCTAGTAGACTAGCTCCATATGCCATGTCATTGGACGGAGCTTCTCATTAAGGACTTAACAAGTCCAAAGACTTGTGTGGACGAGCATTTGTCACCTTAGTGTAGGGGTGGACAAATTTCTACACCCGATCGAGACCCGAGAAAACTGATGCAGAAAATTGTTGGGCGGACAGATACGGGCGAGTACGCGGGTCAGAGGGTGAAAGATACAGTTTCATATGGTTTTAGGCGGGCGGGTTCGGTTTGGGTAAAAACATTCTACTACTGACCGAAACCTCCCGAATACATTAAGTTATTAATTTTTTTCATATCTGATTTCCCTTTAATCTGATTGGTTGCTCAGATTTTTCTTCAATCTCATTGACTCTCAGTATCTTATCCTTATCTTTTTCGGATTCTCTCATTCATTATTCAGATTTCCATCTTATATTTTCTAAAAAATCAAAATCACTCATTCTCTCAAATCCTCTCTCGTTCAAACATAGTAACACACTTCATCTTCACACTTCACACTTCACTCCCATCTCAGCCTCTTTTGTTCACTTCTTCCTACGCCACCGTCGTTACCAGCGGTGCTTTGATCCTCTCTTTCTTCCTCTCATTCCTCAATGACGGTGACAACCTCTTCTTGCTCCTCTACCGTAACGCCTCTACTATCCAAACCATCATGGAGCTTGCACAACCACCGCGTCCAGCCCCTCTCTGTAGCCTAGCCTCACTACTCGAAATGGAAGATTTCGACCAAGCTTCATCAGATGGATCTACGACATGGACTGATCTGCAAAGAAAAAGATCTATGAAGTGCAAACAAAGAAGACCTGTGAAGAATAGGTTATTTTTTGTCGACGGTTTGATATTTTTTGTAAAAAGTTTGAATCTTTCTGTAAAAAGTTTAAATCTTTCTGGGTTATGTTCTTGTTCTCTTCGTGTTTCTGGTTCTCTGTATGATGTATGAAGTATGATGCCTCTCCTCCATTCTGGTTTTTTTTTAGGTCTAAAACCGACCCAACCCACCCGTCGACCCACCGATCCGACCAAACCGAACCCGCCTAATCCGAGGCACTGAGCGAACAGGAATGGGTGAGGATATTTACCTCTTGATTTTCCTAGGTTTGGGGTTTTTCGGCCCGAACCCGACCGAACCCACCTGTTGTCCACCCCTACCTTAGTGGACGAGCACATCTATTACTTCAGTGGACGAGCGCTTCAGTAACTTTAGTGGACGAGCGTTTCTGTCACTTTAGTGGACGAGCACTTCTGTCACTTATGAGCGGATAGATGATTCTTACAGTTTTAATCTACACACTAGATAGACAGGTTAGCAACCAATATGAAGGTTAATTAAATCATTAACCAATGTTTAGTTCTTATCAAAACTTAGGAAAATGCACATCAGACATTTTAGAGACTTAACAATCTCCCCCTTTTTGATGATGACAAACATTGAGATGATTTAATGAACCTCGGAAAATATCAACAAAGATAATAACATATATCGAGGCAATTCGAAATTTTTTTAAGCGGACAGAGTCATGCGGATGCTTGATCGGACATTAAGATTAATTATGTAATCCGTTTAACTTAGTCACACATAAGTTTGACTTGTTTTACTTTGAAATTATTATTAGAGCAATCTTACTTAAGATTTATCTCGAGCAATTTATAGCAACTATCGAAACATACTCATGTTCATGTATTATTTAAGATTCATATCATATTCATTCTCTCATTCTCCTATATAACATTTCTACTCATTTCTCCCACTTTTGTCAACATCAAAAAGGAAGAAAGTATGAAAGTATCGTAGAAATAAAGGAGAAATTTATTTTATTCATCATGGACGTTTACAAGTACAAGGTAGTCTATATACCTAAAAACTACCTAGATTGACTAATTAACAAAAACAAAGTAGCAATCCTTAGTTCTAAGAGCAGCCTAGCTCGCCTTTCTTCATCTAGCTGTCTTCTTAAGTCTTCTACTTGTCCTTGAAACAGATGAAAGTCTTGTAAGGACACTATTTGAGAAGAGACAGACAGAGAAGAGTGCCAAGGTAAGGCTAAAACTGGGGGTGCCTTAGGTAGAGATAGGGGAGAGGTGATGGAAAGGAATAAAAGTTCATGGAGAGTTTGAAGGGCATAGAAAGGAAGAAAGACGAATTTGAAGATAAGACTGATTTCGACACAACAAGATGTCGGTGAAGGAAACACACAGGAAAGTCTCTCGGACAGAGACAGTCTGATGATTGTTATTTGAATAGGTGGGGGAATAGGTGTTTGAGCTAAAACAGAGGGAGGGATAGGTAATAAAGAATCAATATGGCAGAAAAAAGAATTAGATCCTGTGACTAACATAAAGAAATACCTAGACCTATGTGGTAGCATTACAACAGAAGCAAGATAGTGAGTTCCAGCTAATGTTCTAATGAAGATAATAATAGGTGGGTAGAAGAAAAGTTCTCTACAGGGGTTAATGATATGAGGTGGATGAGAAGGGATGAAAGAGACATTTGAGATACTTACAAATAAAAGAGATTGCAGATCAGACACAAAGAGTCTCAATGATATGCCAGTTTGTCCTTTGGGGAGCAGAGTCCTCGTGAACAACCGTGTCGGACAATCATCGTGCAATAGTGAAAGAAGATTTTTGAGTTTGAAAAGAAGAGACGGGTGAGGAAATAGGAGATGCAACATAAAGAGGTTGAACAAAAAAGGTAGATGGAGAAGAGACGAGTGGGTTGATGATACCTTGATGAGAAGGGGAAGGGAATGAAGGAGATGTCTGCTCTTCAGATATCTTCAACTTCTTGTGAGAAGGAGACACTTGGTCCTCCTTGGGTACAACTGTCTGAGCTCCTCCGCATGTGTCTTCTGCAGTGTTAGCTTTTTGCATCGGGTAACCAGATCTTCTCTTTTTGAGAATAATTCCCAGAATGAAAGTCTTCTTTGGTTCTTCCAGGACTTGCTCTGTCTGCTCCCCCTGAGCAGATGCTTCCTCTTTGCTAGGCTCAGACTCAACTTGTCTAACCTTGGCAAAGGTCTTCACCAGCTTCCTTTTCTTGCTGGGATGAGCAGGAACATCCACTAATTCCTCAGCTTCACTAGTCTTCCTCTTGGGAGAGGGTCTCCTCTGCCTGAACCTCAAGGGCTCAATTGTTTCAGTAGAATCTTCAAATACTGAGAGTTGCAGCTCTGGAATTTGGTCTTGTCTGGCCACCTTTCCAGACGATTTGAGCAATCTTTCAGAAATGGGGACTTCTGATTCGTCAGTGGAAACCACTGGTTCTTCCTCCTTCTGCTCAACAACAGGCTTCTTCTTCTTCTGCTTCTTCTTCTTGTTGTCTTCCTCCTCATCAGCAAGAGGGATTCCCTTGATGTCCATCATAGACAGTATCTTCCTGTCTATGGGCAGTGCCATGTCCACAAAGTGAACATCACTAGGAACAAACAACTTGTTCATGAATACCATTGTCAGCAACCTCCCATAATGATAGGTCTGCATGTTGGTTCTCTTGATCAGAGTCTCAAGGTACATGTAGATAAGGTCGTTGATGTCAACCTTGATTTTGTGGATCAAGTGGTACAGAGCATATCTGTCCATCTTGGTCACACTGTCTCGTGAGCCTTTCCTTGGCATCACGCACTCCAACAACAATTTGTGCAGTGATGAGTGTGATTTCACCTCATATTTCATTGACATCTTGCATGCATTTTCATATAGTGTAGTCATATTTAAATTGATTCTTTGTTAGTTTTTACTTTGGAACGGGTAAGTCGGTTTTGTGGTGTTGTTGTGCAGGATTTAAGGATTAAAATGCTCAAGATTAATCATGATGGAGCTTGCATGAAGATAGGGCTTGAAAAGTAAAGAAAATGAGCCAAACAGAGCCCATCACGGCCTAACCGTGACAGCCATCACGGCCATGATCAAGTAGAGCTGAAAAGAAAGAATGGAAAAGTCAGAACCCATCACAGCCAGGCCGTGATGCCCATCACGGCCATGACGTGCGGTTCCTGTTGAGTCCATTTCAATTGTCAAATCACAAGTGTCGGAGAATATGACACACAACCCCTTGGTCCCATCAAAGGAATATTCAAGAAATTCCTACAACTAAAGATAGTATTTCGTGACGTACCAACTGAACCAGACCCTCACAGGCAGAACTGATCACGGCCAGGTCGTGATGCCCATCACAGCCGTGATTGACCAACCAGCAGAGCAACCTACAAGGCAGAATCTGTCACGGCCAAGACAACTTACCTACGAACTCAGATCACCGTCTTCTTCCAAAAGGACGGTGAATGCTTATCCGAAGCTTGGGATCGTTACAAAGGATTGCTGGAGTCTTGACCACATCATGGACTCGAAAGGTGGTTGTTAGTGCATACCTTCTACAACGGATTGGATTACTCTTTAAAGGTGTCACTTGACTCCGCAGCTGGTGGAGCCTTTATGAATAGACCTCTGACCAAAGCATTCAATATCATGGATAACGTGGCCACCAACTACCACCAATGGGGTTCGGAAAGAGGTAATAACCCGAAAAATATTTCGGGGGGTAAGTTTGAAATGAATAGCACTGATCTAATTATGTCTAAAATTGACTCACTAAATAAACGCTTTGATAAGCTTGAAAAGGCTAATGTGAGTTCAATAGGTGCTAATAATATTGTTTGTGAGATTTGTGGAATGCAGGGACATGACATAATGGAGTGCCCACATGGTATTGCTCCTGGATCCGGTGCTTCGGGGGAACAAGTGAACTCTTGTCACAACTTTTATGACACGAATCCGAGGTTGCCAAACTATGTTCCCCCAAATTCTTACAACCAATGAAGGAAAAATAGCCCTTATCTCTCCTATGGGAACTACAACAACACGTTGAACCGCGAATTCCAAGAAGGCCAAGGTAATAGGAAACCCGCATCGGGGTATCCTCAGGTACAAAAGTCTAAACTTGAGTCTCTTTTGGAAAATTTTGTGGAAACTCAAACAAAACAAAATGAAGCGTTTAGGCAACAAGGTAGGGTGGTCAATGTGGCAATAAAAGAGTTAACATCTAAGGTAGATAACTTAGCCATCCATAATAAGATGTTAGAGACTCAGATTGCCCAACAAGCTAGTACATATTCTAGAACTAAGGGTACATTTCCAGGACAACCCGAAGTTAATTCCAATGAGCACTATAATGCTATATACTTGAGGGATGATAAGATTGGGGTGGTCGAAAAGGATGAGGAATGTGGGGGAGACATAAGCGAAGATGAAGAGATAGAGCCAAAGTATGTCCCTCCACCACCTTACTAACCCCCAATACCTTTCCCACAAAGGTTGGTCAAGAGAAAGCAAGTAGAAATAGAAACTAAGAGCTTAATTGAGGAGCATAATGCCATGATAAAAACTAACATGCCTCCTAAACTAAAAGATCCAGGAAGTTTCTCTATTGCTTGCTCAATTGGAGAGGTGAAGATAGACCAAGCCTTATGTGACTTAGGGGCTAGTGCGAGTTTGATGCCGCTTACTATCTTTGAGAGGTTAGGAACCAAGGAATTGAGTCCATCCGAATCCTCTTTACAATTTGCGGATGGCTCAACTAAAACTCCTCTAGGCATACTAGAGAATGTTCCCATAAAGGTAGGGAAATTTTTCATTCCTACCGATTTCATGGTGTTGGATATGAACGGGAATTCTAAATTCCCTATCATTCTTGGAAGGCCATTCTTGGGCACACAGCTGGAGCGATAATAGACGTAAAAAATGGCAAACTCTCTTTAAATGTAGAGGAAGGTAGGGTAGATTTTGATTTGACTAACTCATATAACAACCCTCCTTTTGAGAGTCATGTGTGCAGGATCGAGATAATGCCTCTAGAGGTGAAGGAAGAGCTTAACATGGAAGCAACTCCGAAGCTTTGCATGACGAGTGATGAACCAAATGGTGATGAAGTTGGAGTTGCTCCTCATGTGGAGATAAAACTTTCGCCGGGAGGAAGTAAGACCATGAAACTCAGAGTGAAAAGATCAAAGCGAAAGCGCAATTGGCCATATGAACAAAATAGGCTATTTGAAGGACTTCCTTGGAAGAGAAATGTTCTTGCACTTCCAAGTCCAGCTGATCCCGATTGATTGAAAGAAGTATGGTCAAGCTTAAGACCGTAAATAAGCGTTTCTTGGGAGGCAACCCAAGTTTTGTTTCCCTTTTCCCTTTTCCATTTGTTTTTGAATTTTGTTTTTGAATAATTTGAGGAGATTAAGAGAAGAAAGATCACTAATTGATGGTTTTGCTAAGTATTTTCAGGTTATGAAAGCAGTAAGAGCAAAAAGGCAATGAAAAATAAAGTCAGGAGTCATCACGCCCAGGCCGTGACGATGGTGACGGCCGTGATTAGCTAACCAAAGAAGATCAGAAAGGATCACGGCCCAGCCGTGATATCCATCACGGGCGTGATGAGAAGGACCCTAAAGATCAGAATGTATCACGGGCTAGCCCTCATGGAACTCACGTACCGTGACAGGCATCCTCCTAGAGCCCATAATTGATCATGGCCGAGCCGTGATGAGCAGCACGGCCGTGACCCACCTTCCATCAGCTCATTGACTGGCATGTGAGCCAGTACCCTCTACAACCTCGGTGAGTTGTTCCATTTTTCTCCTCTCCGACTTGATTATTTACATTGGGGACAATGTAAGTTTTTAAACTTGGGGTAGGGGTATTTTTGCAATTTTTGCATTTTTGCATTTTTCATGTTGCATTCATATAGGCATAGTTTTGCATGATCACATGATTAGATTGCCCTTTTCTTAGAGTACGCATCCAATTGTGAGAACTTGGTGCCAAATGAATTGAGATAGTGAATTTTTGAACCCAATTTTGGTATTCTTGTCATAGGCTAAAAATTAAAATGCTTGAGATGATCTTTTGATACTTGATAATTAGCATGTGGTTCCTTAGATTTGTGTTTCTCATTTATTTTAAACTACTAAATGTGAGATTTTTGAGCCTAAAAGGGGTACTCACTAAATCTACCCCATTCTTTGTGATTGAGTGTTTTATTCCTCTTGGATTGCATTCTCTAGAACTTGACTTGAAACCGTTTTGAAACTTAAAAAAATTTTGAAAACATATTTGAAAATGATTGAGGCACTAGGTATTTTCTAGCCTTCTGAGCTTTGACTGATTAAATGCTACCCCTTAGTTGCCCTATTTTGAGCCTAAAAGGATAAAATACTTTTCTTGGTACCTTGATCTATTTTAATGAACGATGCTTGGTATGGCACCTTTTGAAGTATTGCAAAAGGGCAAAAGATAGTTGGAAGAATAAATTGTGGGATAAAAAGTTAGAAAAAAAATATTTCTCTTAAGTTGAAAATCTCCCCTTCTCCAAACAAATAAAAAAATAAAATAAAAAAAAATGGAGAAGGGGATGAGAAAAAGAAAGTGAGAAATAAAAAGTAAAAAGGAAGAAAGAAAGAAAGGTGGAAAACTGAACTAAAGCCCAAAAAGAAATTTTAGAAGGTGTCATGCTTGGTATTGTTTGATATTTTGTTTAGCCTTCGTGATTTCTCCTTTTCTTGATTTCCCCACCTAACAATTAATCTCATGGCCCCATTACAACCAAAATAAAAGACCTCTTGATTCTTATGTGTTTTCATTAATAAAGTAGAGATTTGGTTGATAGTCAAGCTTATGGTAGGTGATAGTGTGATTTCACATCATAATTCATGTACATTTTTGCATGCATTTTCATATAGTTTAGGCATGATTAGTTTGATTTTAGATAGTTTTTACCTTGGAACGGTTAAGGTGGTTTCGTGGTGTTGTTTTGCAGGAATTAATGATAAAATGCTCAAAATTGACCATGATGGAGCTAGATGAAGATAGAGCCTGAAAGGTGAAGGAAATGATCCAAACAGACCCCATCACGGCCTGGCCGTGATGACCATCACGACCATGATTGAGAAAAACTGAAGAAGAAAAAAGGCAAAAGTCATAAGTTGTCACGGCCTAGCCGTGATACCCATCACAGCCGTGACAGACCAATTGGTGGAGACAGAATCGATCACGGCCTAGCCGTGATGAGTGTCACGGCACTGACAGATCAAATTTGAAAGCCCGCCCAAGGCAGAACACGTCACGGCCTGGCCGTGATGGCCATCACGGCCGTGACGCGCGGCCACTCTATAAATAGGAGCGCATAACACACAGGAAAATGAGCTCTATGGACTTGGATCAGACAGAAAAATAGGATTTTTAACCTAGGAGCACTTTTACCCTAGGGAGACTCTTGGGAAGCAAAAAGGGGCATGATTTCTCTGAACTAAGGGGTCATGGTGATGACTGTGGAGAACTTCAATGGAGTTTCTTCTTCCCTTTGTTCTTATTGTTCTGGTTTTGGCTTTCTCTTTCTCTATGAGTAGCTAAATCCCAACACCTCTATTTGCATCCCAAGTGTTTGATAAAATTCCCTAAAAAGACCAAAAATATTTTATTGCTTTTGTTGCTTTAGTTTATGTTTTGATCTTTCTTCATTTAGTCTAGATAGTTGTTTGATTTGTGAATTGGTAATTGGAAACCGATCCCTGTGGATACGATAACCGGTCTCACCACCGTATTACTTGTACGACTAGGTATACTTGCCTAGATTCGTAGTCAACAAGTTTTTGGCACCGTTGCCGGGGATTGGTTTTGCCAATATCATTAGTAACAAAGGAGGCAACTAATTTAGACATTTTTTTATTTTCCATTTTTTGTATATATTTTATCTTTTCTTTTGAGTTTTGTTTTTGCAAGGTGGACGAAATTCATGGACAATTATTATTATCCACCTGATGAGGAAGCCTCAAGTCACAATTTGGAGGACAACTGGTGTTTGGGAGACTTCATATATTTCCTGAATCATATTATTCCAGCACAAATTGATTCTGTGACGGGTAGGCTTGTATATAATATCTCCAAGGAGGATTGGGAAACCCTTTGTTCGTATTTACCACCTCCACCACCATGTTTACAAGCGATTCCCGAAGATCCACGTGAAGCAGAAATTGAGCAGAATATGGTTGTGGGAATGGATCAAAATGAAGATGAAGTGGTGGTGGTAGACGAGTCACAAAAAGAGGAATTACCTTTCACAAATCCTTGGGAAATTGAGGAATGGGAATGGAATAAGCAAACACCCTTGAAAGTTTCTCTAGAACAATATTCCCAGGAGCTATCCGCCTCTGAGGCCAAAGCAAGAGCCAATTGTGACTATATCGAAGCTCTGATGCAAAACTTCAAAATACAAGTTGAGGAAATTTGCAAATAGTTAGTACAAGAGTCACATGCAGCACAATTGGAGCAAAATCTGGTTTTGGGGATAGTTCAAAGTGAAGATGAAGTGGTAGTGGACTCCACCATGCTTGCTGAATTTTCTGCATTAGACAAATATGTCAGCTTACATGCATGTGTGGACACTGCTAAGTTAGTCCCTTCCACTTGTCTGTCAAACTTCCTCGTGAAAACACCATTTGACCCGAGAGAAAGTGAGTTCATAATTGTAGAGGTCAATGGAGTTTTCACACACTGGCTAGGTGGAATTGTGGATAGAGTCGTATTGCTTCTGCAATCGCCACTCCACAGGCCATGGGATCCGGGAGGAGGATTCTAACCCATCAAGCTAGTGACGTTAAAGAAGCGCTTATTGGGAGGAAACCCAATTTTTATTTTCCTTTTTCCATTTGTGTTCTTTTTATTTTATTTTTAACTCTTGAATAATTTGAGAAGATCAAGAGGAAAATAAATTAATAAAATTTTTAAGTGTTTTCAGGGAAGAAGGAGCAAAAGGGGCAAAGAGAAACAAAGTCAAGAACCATCACGCCCAGGCCGTGACAATCGGTCACGCCATGATGAGCCTAATGAG
The DNA here is from genome assembly GCA_030762895.1 of Sophora flavescens. Taxonomy (NCBI): domain Eukaryota; kingdom Viridiplantae; phylum Streptophyta; class Magnoliopsida; order Fabales; family Fabaceae; genus Sophora; species Sophora flavescens. Next base: position 147,384,460 of record CM061066.1, on the reverse strand, counting down.
AATATCATAAAGGATCACGGCCCATCCGTGATACCCATCACGGGCGTGATGAGAAGGACCCTGAAGAGCAGAGAGCATCACGGCCTAGCGGTGATGGAGGTCACGACCGTGACAGGCCAACTCCTAAGAACCAGAATTGATCACGGCCTGTCCGTGACGAGCATCACGGGCGTGACACACTTCCAGCCTCTCTTTGACTAGCCATGTGAGCCAGTACCCGCTACCACCTCGGTGAGTTGTTCCAATTTTTCTCCTCTCTCCAACTTGATTATTTACATTGGGGACAATGTAAGTTCTTAAGCATGGGGTAGGGGTATTTTGCATTTGCATTTTGCATGTTGCATTCATATAGGAATAATTTTGCATGATCACATGATTAGATTACCCCCGTGCTTAGATATGATGCATCCAATTGTAAGAACTTAGTGCCAATTAAATTGAGATAGTGAAATTATTGAACCCAATTTTTTTTTATTCTTGTGATAAGGCTACAAATAAAAAAAATGCTTGAGATGACCTTTGATAGTTGATAATTAGCATGTGGTTCCGTAGATTTGTGTTTCTCACTGATTTCTGAACTACTAAAATGTGAGATTTTGAGCCAAAAAGGGGTACTCACTAAATCTACCCCATTCTTTGTGATAGAGTGTTATTCCTCTTGGATTGTTTTCTCTAGAACTTGACTTGAAACCGTTTTGAAGCTTAAAAATTTTTGAAAACATTTTTGAAAATGATTGAGGCACTAGGTATTTTTCCGGTCTTCTGAGCTTTGATTGACTAAATGCTACCCCTTAGTTGCCCAACTTTGAGCCTGAAAGAATAAAATACTTTTCTTGGTTCCTTGAATTACATTGATGAATATGCTTGATAGGAGACCTTCTAAAGTATTACAAAAAAGGGTAAAAAGGTAGTGAAAAAGTATGGGATGAGAAAGAAAATATTTCTCTTGAATTGAAAATCTCCCCTTCTCCAAATCAAAAAAAAAAGAAAAAGAAAATATATATAGAGAAGGGGATGACAAAAGGAAGTGAGAAATAAAATAGAAAGAAAGGTGGAAAAATGAATCAAAACCCAAAAGGGTATTTTAGAAGGTGTCATGCTTTGCAATGCTTGATATTTTGTGTAGCCTTTTGAAATTTCCTTTTCTTGATTTCCCCACCTAACAATTAATCCCACGGCCCCGTTACAACCAAAGTAAAAGACCTCTTGATTCTTAGGTGTTTTCATCAATAAAGTAGAGATTTGGTTGATGATAGTGAGATTTTACATGATGTTTGCTGTACACTTTTGCATGCATTTTTCATATAGATTAGGCATTCTTTATTTGATTTTTATTAGATTTTCCCTTGGAACGGGTGAAGCGGTTTCTGTGTGTTGTTTTGCAGAAATTGAAGGAAAACTGTGCATATTTGGCAATAATGAAGCTTGGATGATTTTGGAGCTTGAAAAGAGAAGAAATTGAGCCAAGCAGAACTCTGGAGATTCACCCCGAGAAACTGGATTCGCCTCGCGACCCTGAAAGCTGACTGTTCCAGAAAATGCAAGTCTTTCTGGTTCGCCTCGCGAACCTTGTCTCGCCACGCGAGTCTGGAAACCAGAAGCCATCACGCCCAGGCCATGATGCTCCTCACGGGCATATTGGAGAACCATTTTACTGGCTCGCGACGCGAAGTCACTCTCACCTCGCGAGAGCCCATTTCTCAGCAACAGCAGATTTTAATATTCGCCTCGCGAGAAGCCATTCGCCTCACGAGCGAGCGTAGAACTGATTGGTATAAGTTGCTGTTTTAGGGCAGAAAGGAGAGTTAGTTTTTGGGAGTTTGGAAGGGAGGCACTTGGAGCTGCGGCTGGACTAGGGTTTCAACCCTAGAAGGGAGCCAAGAGGGGTTGTTGTGAAGAAGAAGGAAAGCTCCCATGGAGCCTCTTCTCTCCTTTTCTTCTATTTCTCTGGTTTGGCTTTCTCTTTAATTATGAGTAGCTAATCCCTGTTTGTTGGGATTAGATGTAATCAAACTTATTATTATGTATTGGCCTTGACTGATTATTCTATGTTTATGCTTCGTATCAGTGATTAATTTTCCATGCTTAATGCTTGTTGTGGCTAGCACCCCCATGACTTGATTTGTGTTTTGGTATGCAATTGGGAAATTCGTATTAGAACCGGAATTGAATTTAATCACCTAGTAACCCTTGCATCTAGGAATGGAGTTTGGTTTACTAGTAATCGCGTAATCCCTAATCTTAATGCAAATTCATTAATCTAGGCCACCTAAGGAATTAGGGTCTATTAGTGGATTTAGGCTCTTGCCATCCGAGGGATCGGGGTTTGAGTAATTTAGTGGATTGATTTTGATATTTGAAGCATGAATGGGAGGTATCTAGTCCTGATGGTACATGAGAAAGAGGTTTGGTGAAGTCTAGTCCCAACATATCCTTCTGCACTCCTAGTGTTTGTTAAAAGTCCCCAAAGAACTTTTCCCTTTTCTTTTGTTGTTTTACTTTCTCTCTTGATTTTCTGTTTAGTCTAGATAGTTGCCGAGTTTGCGAATTGGTACTTGACATCCAATCCCCGTGGATACGATAACCGGTCTTACCACCGTATTACTTGCACGACTGGGTATACTTGCCCAGATTCGTCAACAGTTGATAGTCAAGCTTATGGTAGAATTCATTCCTTGAGGAAACTGAGCGAATTGTCATATATCCTTAAACACTTGAGTGAGGTGAGAGAGAGTGCCCGAATCAGTGAGATTATGAGTCTAGGAAACCTAAGCTTCTAATTGGACTTGAAATTGATTGTCTCTCGCTGAATTATTTGAAATGCCTGTTACTTGGATTAGTTACTCGGGTTCTTGGTTCACTATCCATGTTCTGATCATTTATCTCTTCTGGCCTTAGTGATTGCTTGAGGACAAGCAAATGAATAAGCTTGGGGTGATTTGATAGTGTGATTTCACATCATAATTCATGTACATTTTTGCATGCATTTTCATATAGTTTAGGCATGATTAGTTTGATTTTAGATAGTTTTTACCTTGGAACGGGTAAGGTGGTTTCGTGGTGTTGTTTTGCAGGAATTAATGATAAAATGCTCAAAATTGACCATGATGGAGCTAGATAAAGATAAAGCCTGAAAGGTGAAGGAAATGAGCCAAACAGGGCCCATCACGGCCTGGCCGTGATGGTCAGGCCGTGATGACCATCACGGCCATGATTGAGCAAAACTGAAGAAGAAAGAAGGCAAAAAGTCGGAAGTCATCACGGCCTAGTCGTGGATACCCATCACTGGGCCGTGATGTACCAATTGGTGGAGACAGAAGCGATCACGGCCTAGCCGTGATGAGTGTCACGGCACTGACAGATCAAATTTGAAAGCACGCCCAAGGCAAAACACGTCACGGCCTGGCCGTGATGGCCATCACGGCCGTGACGTGCGGCCACTCTATAAATAGGAGCGCAGAACACACTAAAAAAGGAGCTCTCTTGACTTGGATTAGACAGAAAAATAGGATTTTTAACCTAGGAGCACTTTTACCCTAGGGAGACTCTTGGGAAGCAAAAAGGGGCGTGATTTATCTTAACCAAGGGGCTGCGGTGATGACTGTGGAGAGCTTCAATGGAGTTTCTTCTTCCCTTTGTTCTTATTGTTCTGGTTTTGGCTTTCTCTTTCTCTATGAGTAGTTAAATCCCAACACCTCTATTTGCATCCCAAGTGTTTGATAAAATTCCCCAAAAATACCAAAAATATTTTATTGCTTTTGTTGCTTTAGTTTATGTTTTGATCTTTCTTCATTTAGTCTAGATAGTTGTTTGATTTGTGAATTGGTAATTGGCAACCGATCCCTGTGGATACGATAACCGGTCTCACCACCGTATTACTTGTACGACTAGGTATACTTGCCTAGATTCGTAGTCAACAGTAGGGTGCCTTCCTTGAGGAAATTCAGCGAATTGTCACATACCCTCAAACATATGAGTGAGGTGAAAAGAGTGCCCGAATTAGTGAGAGATGTGAATCTGGGGAACCTAAGCTTCTAATTGGACTTGAAATCGATTGTCTCTTGGTTTCTTATTGAATATGCCTGTTACTTGAATTCATTACTCTGGTTATTGGTTCACTATCCATCTCTGATTGTTTAGATCTTCTGGCCTTAGCGATTGCTTGAGGACAAGCAAAATCTTAAGCTTGGGGTAGTTTGATGAGTGTGATTTCACCTCATATTTCATTGACATCTTGCATGCATTTTCATATAGTGTAGTCATATTTAAATTGATTCTTTGTTAGTTTTTACCTTGGAACGGGTAAGCCGGTTTTGTGGTGTTGTTGTGCAGGATTTAAGGATTAAAATGCTCAAGATTAATCATGATGGAGCTTGCATGAAGATGGGGCTTGAAAAGTAAAGAAAATGAGCCAAACAGATCCCATCACGTCCTAGCCGTTACAGCCATCACGGCCATGACGTGCCAACTGAACCAGACCCTCACAGTAATCGATCACGGCCGTGATTGACCAACCAGCAGAGCAACCTACAAGGCAGAATCCGTCACGACCTGGTCGTGAAGGACATCACGGCCGTGACGTGCAATATATGGATCTGTAGAAACTGATTTGATCTGAATTTGTGTTTGATTGGGATTCAAGTTACCCTAATCTATAAATAGAGAACTTAGGCTCGAAAATAGGGAGACTTTTGGGGGGACTTTTTGGGCTGCTACCTTAGGAAAAATTAGGATTTCTCTTCTTCTTCTTCTTCTCTTCTCTTAGATTTTCATTCATGTTTTTGTTAATCAAGCTTGCCATGACAATGGCCATGCTTGAGTAGTAGTTTTATTTCTAGGGATTGGGGCTATGCCCAAGATCTGTTTTATGTTATGAATTGATGTTTTCCCTTTGTTAATTTCGATTTCGCTTTCGATTTGGTTTCTATCGCATGAATTACTTGTGAATCTGGTCACATATTTGCATGTCATAGATACTCTAAGGAGGAACCTAGTGGTGAACTTAGGTATTGGATCTATAGGAATCAAACTTAGGACTTAAATCACAAGAGTTAGAAGCGGTCCTTCGAGGACTCACGAATTGTCACAAAACTTAAAGGGTTCAATCTAAATTCAACTACCACGACAGTAGGGGTTGGTTTAATTGGGCACGGTTTTTGTAACCCAAGAGGGAGCATTAACTTATTTAGGATAAATTCTCCTTCAAAACAATTTTGATAATTAACAAGGGGTAGTCAATTTAGTAACATGAACAATCTTGTTGGTAACCCAATTCCTAGGAATCTCTTTAGATTTGAAAAATCCCAAATTGATTTACTTTCCTATTTTGTTTAATTGCAATTTTAAATTTGATTGTTACTTGATTCGTATTTCAAAAATCAAAACCTTTTCAAAATCCTTTTTTTATATAGTCCAGTTTAATTGATTTGATAATTAGTTATGATTTGAGATCACGGTCTCTGTGGGATCGATCTTTTTATTACTTGGCGACGAATCCGGTATACTTGCCGAAATCCACGCACATCATGCAGGAATCTACACTTGACCACCATGTTGACATGGCTTAGGGTTCACTGGTTTGGGAACACCATAGATGGCAATGTTGACATTGTTAACTCCCACTTCATCTTCCCAGTTGGGTGTGAAGCCAGCTCCGATTCTTGGACATTTTGTGACAAGCTCCAGAGAGCTAATGGGGAAGAGAAGGGTTCTATCCCCCATTTCGGCCTTAAATCCTTTGATTCCTTTGAGTCTATTGGTGACAACCACATCATTTCTCCAGAACATTTGAACGAGCTTAGGGTGAACTAGCTCCTTGATGTCGAAGAAAGGAGTCTACTTAGAGTACTCCAACTCTTCAGTGACATTCATTCCTAGTTTCTTCATCTGTTGAAGATCAACAGCCTTTCCCGGAATGATCTTTTCTATCTCAATAACCTTGAGATTGTATTTCTCAGTGATTTCTTTTGTAGAGAGACGATTGGATGATGCCATCTTTTGAGAGAAAACGATTCTAGGGTTTCGAGAGAGTAGAGGATTTGAAAGATGAGAAGACAAAGAGAATTTGGAATTTGAAGCGTAAAGGTTCAACCTTTCTGATCTATTGTCTTTTATAGTCATAAAGGTAGGAGAGAGAAAAACGACATTTTTAATTCAAAAAGGGCACGAGTTGTATGGGGAACTGCAATGCCCACTCTTAAACATAATGAAAACATATTTTAGAGATATGTAAACCACCATGCACACGATTAGATTCAGATAAAGGAATGATATTAATTAAATAATAACCATTTCAACAAAACTGATGAGTTCTAGCATAGTGACTCAGCATAGTCAGACAGGTAAGCATAGACAGGTGATAAAGCACAGACAGGTTAACATTCGACATGTCATTCAACGATACAATGCATGTTTAGATTATCTTTAATAAATAAAAACCTTTCTTCTACGAGGGGTTTAGTGAAAATATCAATCCATTGATTTTTAGTTTTAACAAACTTAATATCAAAGATGCTTTTCTGAACATAATCCCTAATAAAATGATGTTTGATTTCAATATGCTTAGCCTTAGAATGCTAAATTGGATTTTTAGTTAAGCATATAGCACTGGAATTATCACACCATACAGATATGTTATGTTCATAAATAGAGTAATCATCAAGTTGATGTTTTACCCATAAGAGTTGAGAGCAGCAACTAGCAGTAGAGGTGTATTCTCATCGGTAGTAGACAGGGCAATGGTTGTCTGCCTCTTGTTGACCATGAGACTAAACTTTCTCCAATGAAGTGACATCCTCCACTGGTGCTTTTTCTTTCTATTCTATCTCTAGTAAAATCAGCATCACAATATCCCACTAATCTGTATTCTTTTGATCTTAAATACAGTAAACCAAGATTAGTAGTTCCAAGCAAATATCTAAACATTCTTTTAACAGTCTTAAGATGAAATTCTCTACAATCGGATTGGAATCTAGCACACATACAAACACTAAATTGAATGTCGAGTCCGCTTGAAGTTAAGTACAAGAGAGAGCCAATCATACCTCTGTAGACAGTTTGATCTACCTTTTCACCTTTATCATCTTTGCTTAATTTTGTATTGGGTTGCATAGGGGTTTTCATAAGCTTTGCATTTTCCATTCTGTATTTCTTGAGTATATCCTTGGTATATTTTTGTTCATGAATGTAAATTCCATCACTTGTCTGCTTGATTTGTAGTCCAAGGAAGAACTTCAATTCTCCCATCATGCTCATCTCAAATTCATCTTGCATTAGATTTGAAAATTCCTTGCATAGGTTTTCATTAATTGCTCCAAAAATAATATCATCAACATATACTTGAACTATAATGAAGACCTTTTTAGAGCATTTCTTGAACAGAGTAGTGTCCACTTGTCCTCTAGTAAAACCATTATGCATGAGAAAAGAACTGAGTCTATTATACCATGCTCTAGGTGCTTGTTTCAAACCATATAATGTTTTTTTAAGTTTGAAAACATGATCTGGTTTATCAGTATCCTCAAAACCAGGGGGTTGTTTAACATACACTTCTTCTTCAATTATACCATTTAGAAAAGCACTTTTTACATCCATTTGAAATAAGGTAATTTGGTGTTGTGCAACATATGACATTAAAATGCGTATGGCTTCTACTCTAGCTACATGTGCAAAGGCTTCAGTATAATCAATGCCTTCTTGTTGGTTATAGCCTTGAGCTACTAACCTTGCCTTATTTCTGACAACTTTACCATCTTCATCCAATTTGTTTATGAAGACCCATCTTGTTCCAATAACCGACTTGTTTTTAGGCTTAGAGACAAGAGTCCAGACATCATTTCTGGTGAACTGGTGATGAGCCTCTGGTCGTCTAGTTTTATAACTAGTAAGACTGTGATTTCTGTGCTAATTATTCGAGTTTAATCTCGTTTTCTCCCAAATTTGGATTTAATTGTCCTCAAGCAACATTTTGAGTCTCTTAAGTAGTTTTAGGATATTTTAGTTAATTTTGAGTCAAATAAATCTTTCACTGCTATTTCATATTTTCAGGTTAAAAGTGAAGCACTTAGAGCCAAGGAAAATGGAGAAAACAGTGGAAAAGCAATTCTGAAGTTTTCGCCTCGTGAGACAGGACCTCGCCTCGTGAGCCTGAAGACCATCATGAACAGCAAGTCACCCTCTCTGTCTCGCCTCGCGAATCACCATCTCGCCTCGCGAGCCTGAAGGCATGACTGTGCCAGAGATGTCACCCTCTCTGTCTCACCTCGCGAATCACCATCTCGCCTCGCGAGAAAACCAATCACTGAAGATCTGATTCATAAGATTCGCCTCGCGAACCAAGTCTCGCCCCGCGAGCGCGCGAAACCCAGAATCTCTATTTATAGGCTGTTTTAGGGCAGATTAGGAGACCATCTTTTCATATTCACTGCTGCGAATTATTTTCTAGGTTTTGTGTTATGTTTGTAATGGAGAACTAATCGCCAGGGATTAATCTACTGTAATCGGTTTCCGCCGCCACTTGAGGTTTTGTAATTCCCAATCTTATTGCTATTCCCTTTCAATATTATTCTGTATGTCTTGTTTGCTTAATTCAAGTTGTATAAAACCAATATTGATTAATTTCGATGATTCTATGTTCCTATTCCTTGATCATGTTTGCTTAATTCGTATGTGTTTGTCGTGTTTGCTTAATTCACGAGAGCTTCAACCCGTTTGCTTAATTCGGGAATTAGGAACATATATCTCGTAGTGTCAATTGTGCTTGTCTAATTGCTGCTACAATCGAAAAGGGATTAGAATCCGCTTAGGGCATGGAGTTTATGTGAATCAATGATAGTTGGGAAACCGAAACAGTAGATTAATCATTTTAGCTTATTGATAATCACTTATTTGCATTGTTTTTCTTAATTGAATCATTCAATCTCAACCCCCCCAAAAAAAAAACTGATTTTGAGGTTAATAACAATCCAAGAGTCCTTGTGATACGATACTCGAGTTGTCGTGCCCTAACTGCAGTTTTTTTAAACCACTCATTTTTGACCCGTGTGCGATAAAATGGATCAATCGTTAATTTCTTCTTGCATAGCAAGAATCCAGCTTTCATCCTCAAGAGCATCTTCAATGCGTTTAGGCTCCAAATCTGAAATAAAGGCCACATTGCTTGATTCTCTTAATGTGGATCTGGTTCTTACTCCTTTAGAAGGATTTCCAATAATAAGATCCTTAGGGTGATGAGTGTTGAACTTCCAATCCCTTTTGAGATCATCAAGAAGATATTGATTCGTCTGCCGACTCGTCCCTCTGACTCGTTTGCTGAATTGTCTATCGACTCGCCTCGCTGTCTTGTCTGTTCCACTTGTCTGTCAGCCTCAGGCACAGGTTCTGCCTTGGTTAGATCAGGTTGTTGAATTTCTGGATTGTTTATATCAAGACTTGCAAGATCATCTTCTAGATCTGATAGTTTTTTTATCAGTTTTTATTTCATCATTGAATTTAACATGAACAGATTCTTCAATAATACAAGTTCTTGAATTGTAAACTCTAAAAGCCTTAGACATTTCAGAATATCCTACGAAAATACCTTTATCTACCTTAGAATCAAAGTTTCCAAGATTATCTCTGGTATTCAGAATAAAACATTCACATCCAAAAGCATGAAAATAAGATATGTTGGGGCTTTTTCCTTTCCACAATTCATAAGGAGTCCTTTTTAGAAAAGGCCTAATAAGTATTCTATTTTGTACATAACAAGCAGTGTTTATAGCTTCTGCCCAGAAGTACATCGGGAGATTATTTTCATTGAGCATAGATCTAGCCATCTCTTGCAGAGATTTGTTCTTTCTCTCAACCACTCCATTTTGCTGTGGAGTTTTAGGTGCAGAGAAATTGTGATAGATTCCATTATCCTCACAGAACTGTCTAAACTGCTCATTTTCAAATTCTCCCCCATGATCACTTCTAAGGGTAGAAATACAGAAACCCTGCTCATTTTGTACTCTTTTGTAGAATACTGAGAAATCCTTAAAAGACTCATCCTTGTGTGTTAGGAAGAGTACCCATGTGTATCTAGAATAGTCATCAACTATGACAAATCCATATTTTCTTCCAACCAGGCTGGCAACACTAACTGGTCCAAACAGATCCATGTGTAATAACTGAAGAGGTCTCAAGGTTGATACTTGGTTTTTAGATTTGAAACTTGATTTTATCTGTTTACCTCTCTGACATGCATTACAGAAGACATCTTTCTTAAAACTAATATCAGGAAATCCTCTCACGAGACTATTCCTTTTTAATTCAGAAATTAGTTTCATACTAGCATGTCCTAGTTTCTTATGCCATAACTATCTCTCATCCTCTTTAGACATCAGACAGGTTGCACTTTGATCTAAGAGATCAGACAGTTCAATCTTATAAAGATTTTGTTGCCTTTTAGCTGAAAAGAGGGTTTTGCCACAACAGTCTTTAACTATGCATACATCATTGGTAAAGGAAACATCAAAACCACTATCACATAATTGACTTATGCTAAGCAAATTTTGTCTTAATCCTTTAACCATAAGAACATTAGAAATAGAGGGAAGATGGGGTTTACCACCAATAGTATCAATTCCTATAACTTTCCCTTTCTGATTCCGTCCGAAGGCAACGTGTCCTCCTTTCATAAGTTGGAGGTCTAGGAACATAGACCTTTCTCCTGTCATATGACACAAGCAGCCACTGTCCAGGTACCAGCAGTGGTGTTTTCTTTGTCTTGTTGAGGATATCTGCAACAAAAATTATTTGGTCTTTAGGTACCCATATTTTTCTGGGTCCTTTTCTGTTAGTTCTAGGAGTCTGTGAAGACTTCCTTCTCTTCTTATGGATACACTTAGACATAACATGTCCATTTTTTGCACATAAGTTACAGACAGGTGTAGATTTGGTTACAGTTGACTTAACGGGTACTGTAGAAGCTTTAGTTGATACTTTATGATGTGTCTGATGGACATATCCAATACCTTCTTTGTTAAGAGAGTGCCTCTGACAGCCAAGTATCTTAGTCAGATTATCTCTACCATTAAGAAATTTGGAAAGATCAGAAGTGAGCTCTTCCATTTTCTGTTGAAGTTTTTCAACTTCTTCAGATGGTGATGTTTCACTTGAGATCTTAGCTTCATTATACTTTTAAGTCTTCATCTCACTGTTCTCTTTAGCCAGCTTCTCACACTCTTGATATTTCTGTTTATGCTCACTGGTGAGCTTTACATACTCTCTCTTGAGGGATTTGAAGGCCTTAGATAAGCATATGGATTGCTCCAGCAACTCCTCATAGGCATCAAGTAATTCCTCATAGTCAGGATGTACCTCATCGCCTCGAGTCGGTGTTGGCCATCAAACGGAGATTGGCTTCTTCCTCTCTGTTTCTTCATCAGAATATGTTGACTCCAGATCCTCCCAAGTAGCCATCATTCCTTTCTTCTTCTTCATGAAGAATTTCTTAAAAGGGGCCTTCTTGAGTTGAGGACATTCAGCCTTGATGTGTCCAGGCTTCTTGCACTCATAGCAGACAATTGGACTTTTGTCTGTTGAAGTGGATTCTTTGAAGTTCTTGTCCTTATTGAGTCTTCTAAATGGCTTATCCCTCTTGAACTTCTTTTTATATAGGAGAAGCTTTATCTTCCTGGTCAGGAGAGACAATTCTTCATCACTCTCAGAATCCTTGTGTTCAAACAGGTCAAGATCACCGGATGACTAAATGCCCCTTTAGAGCCTTGGGAACTTTTGCTGACTTTTGATCAGCTTTCAGAGTAATTGACTTGACCTTCTTTGGTGCAACTTCATCTCCAAGTTCTTGCTCATGAACAGTGAGTGTTCCAAAAAGTTCATCCATAATCAAGGTAGTCAGATCCTTGGCTTGAGAGATAGCAGTGACCAAAGGTCTCCACTATTTAGGTAGACTTCTCAGAATCTTTCCAACCTTCTCAGTATTTGTATAGACTTTGCCAAGAGATTTTAAACTGTTGACTATAGTTTGAAATCTTCCTATCATTTGAGCAACAGATTCTCCTTCCTCCATGACAAACAGTTCATACTTTCTTACAAGTATGGCAATCTTTGACTCTTTGACTTTGGTTGTTCCTTCATGTGTGACAGCTAAAGTGTCCCATATTTTTTTGGCAGAGTCACAAGCACATACCTTCTCAAACTCCTCAGGACTTAGAGCACAAATGATGTTATATCTAGCTTTGTGGTTCAGCTCCCATTTTGTCTTTTCTGCAGTAGTACACTGAGCTTTTGGTTTGTCAGTGTTATCATCATTCTTGGGAATGGATGGATCATCTGTAATGACATCCCAAAGATCAGAGTTTGTAGATAGAATGACCCATTGAAATCTATCTTTCCAATAGTTGTAGTTTTCTCCATTGAAGTAAGGAGGTCTGGTTAGGGAAGCTCCTTCAGTCTGGTGACTTCCACTAGAACTAGCTCCGGCAGTCATGTCTATTCTTCAGGACCTTTTACCTCTACACTGTTAGATGCTCAACCCAGAGACCGAGCTCTGATACCAACTGAAATATACAACTATAAACACGAGAAGCGGGGTTGAATTATGTTTATCAGAATTTAAACAAAGTTGAAATCTTTTCACATACATAAGCTAGGTTTAGACGAGTGGAAAGATACAGGACAGACAGATGACCTGTCTGATGAAATATTAACAGTGACTTTGGCTAACACTCCACTTGATAAACGTATAATAAAACTAAAGCAACTAAAGAGGTTATAAGGAAAGAGAGATTGACATAGTTATTTATCCTGGTTCACTCTTCAAAGCAAAGAACTACGTCCACCCTCTTGCAAAGACTAAGATTTATCCACAGAATCGATCAAAGTTACTGGACTCCAAGTATTGTTTGCACACCTAGCCTCTTCAGGCTCAAGACAAGTATTCTTTGCACGCCTAGCCTCTTCAGGCTCACTCAGGTTTGTTTGAGAGATTTGGTTTGTAATAAATACAACTTCAGACAGACATATCTTTAACAAACACTCAGAGTGGTTTAAATGTAAAGCTTAGGAAAGTCTACGTAATAACTTCAAATATAGAAGAATACAGAATGAAAGAATGAAGATATTAATGCACAGAGTAATGGCTCTTTAATGCTATGTGTATTCTCTATGTATTGTGTAATTCATCTTCAATGATTTCTGTATTTATAGTCTTCAAGCATTTAGGATCCGTTAGAGACATTCCCTCAGATGTTGGCTTCAAGCAAAACTTCATTAAATACAATAGAGTCATTCTGGGCAGCCATTAATGCAATAGGAACGTTGGTTGTACTCTAACATGAAGGATCATGGCTTTATGCATCATGATACAGCCATATCAGAGTTGTGCAGAGAGCTTTTGTACTTTGCTGAGTACAATTCCCTTTTCGTGTAAGGACCAGAGGTACAAGGGAATAAAGCATGTTGGAAGCATTCTTTAACTGGTCTTTGGTTCTGATAACAGAATCTATTTTCTTGATTCTGGTTCTTGAAATAAGATTCTGATAATTCTTATAGAATTCACGTTCATAAAATAAGCGCGTCCATCTTGAAAAAAACCGCGTCCATCTAGCCATTTAAGATTTTACATTCGGACGGGCTAGTAGACGAGCTCCATATGCCATGTCATTGGACGGAGCTTCTCATTAAGGACTTAGCAAGTCCAAAGACTTGTGTGGACGAGCGCTTCTGTCACCTTAGTGGACGAGCACTTCTATCACTTCAGTGGATGAGCGCTTATGTTACTTTAGTGGACGAGCGCTTCTGTCACTTTAGTGGACGAGCGCTTCTGTCACTTTAGTTGACGAACACTTCTGTCACTTATAAGATTCTGATAATTCTTATAGAATTCGCGTTCATAAAATAACGGCGTCCATCTTGAAAATAACCGCATCCATCTAGCCATTTAAGATTTGACATTCGGACGGGCTAGTAGACGAGCTTCATATGCCATGTCATTGGACGGAGCTTCTCATTAAGGACTTAGCAAGTCCAAAGACTTGTGTGGACGAGCGCTTCTGTCACCTTAGTGGACGAGCACATCTATTACTTCAGTGGGCGAGCGCTTCTGTTACTTTAGTGGATGAACGCTTCTGTCACTTTAGTGGACGAGCACTTCTGTCACTTATAAGATTCTGATAATTCTTATAGAATTCCCTTCATAAAATAAAGGCGTCCATCTTGAAAATAACCACGTCCATCTAGCCATTTAAGATTTTACATTCGGACGGGCTAGTAGACGAGCTTCATATGCCATGTCATTGGACGGAGCTTCTCATTAAGGACTTAGCAAGTCCAAAGACTTGTGTGGATGAGTGCTTCTGTCACCTTAGTGGGCGAGCACTTCTTTCACTTCAGTGGACGAGCGCTTCTGTTACTTTAGTGGACGAGCGCTTCTGTCACTTTATTGGACGAGCACTTCTATCACTTATGAGCGGATAGATGATTCTTACAGTTTTAATTTGCACACTAGTAAACAGGTTAGCAACCAATGTGATGGTTAATTAAATCATTAACCAATGTTTAGTTCTCATCAAAACTTAGGGAAATGCACATCAGACATTTTAGAGACTTAACAGTTTCTTGATTCTGGTTGTAGTAACCACATGTCTGGAAATAAAGAAAGGTTTAATAATCTTGATGAGCAATTTAGAGTTTCTGTAAAGCTTGGAGATAACTCTAGAATGATGGTCATGGGAAAGGGAAATGTCAAGCTGCAAATTTGGGGAGTTATTCAGGTTATAATTGAAGTCTATTATATACCTGAGCTGAAAAATAACTTGTTGAGTATTGGTCAACTACAAGAGAAGAACTTGACCATTGTCTTTCAACAAGATTCATATAAGGTGTATCATCTAGAAAGGGGGTTGATCATACAGACTCAAATGTCATCCAACATAATGTTTGCAGTAGTGACTTATGTTGTCTCTCCAAGTTGCTTCAAGGCATCAAGTGAAGATGTGACTCACCTATGGCACTGCAGATATGACCATCTTAGTCTCAAAGGACTGAAGTTTCTGGTTCAGAAGAGAATGGTTAAAGGCCTTCCAGTACTTGGTGAATCACCAAAAGTATGCAGTAACTGCATGATTGGGAAACAACATAACCATTTCCACAGTCCAGCTCATGGAGAGCCAGACAAAGATTACAGCTTATCCATGCAGATATTTGTGGACCAATTAAACTTGAATCAAATAGCAAAAAGAGGTACTTTATTAGCTTTATTGATGATTATAGTAGAAAGACTTAGGTCTATTTTCTCTCTGAAAAGTCTGCTGCATTAGAAACTTGTAAGAAGTTTAAGGCCATTGTAGAAAAAGAAACTGGAGAATGCATATGTTCTTTGAGAACTGATAGAGGTGGAGAATTCACATCATCAGAAGTTGATCAATTTTGTAGCTCAAATGGCATAAAAAGACAGCTCACAACAGCTTATACTCCCCAACAGAATGAGGTAGCTGAGAGGAAAAATATAACCATTATGAACATGGTGAGGAGCATGTTGTTAAAGAAGGAAATCCCAAAGGAATTTTGGCAAGAAACTATAAATTGGTCAGTCTATGTACAAAACAGAAGCCCTACTGTTGCTGTAAAAGATGTTACTCCTGAGGAATCTTGGAGTGGACTCAAACCATCAGTTCATTTCTTTAGAGTATTTGGATCTATTGCATATGTTCATGTATCTGATACTCAAAGAAAGAAACTTGATAATAAGAGCATCAAGTGCATCCTGCTTGGAATGGGTGAAGAATCAAAGGCCAATAGGCTTTATGATCCTGTTTCACGTAAAAATTCGATCAACATAGATGTAATCTTTGCTGAGGATGAAAGATGGAATTCGAAGAAGGGATGAGGAGACGAGAAGGGTGAGCTTCTTGATTTAGGAGACAAAGGAGAACAAGAAAAGCTAGAAGCTGAGAAAGATGCAGAGGAGACAGGTGCTACAAATGAAGTACCTGCAACCACAGCTCAGTTGGCAGAATCTTCCAGTAATATGTCAAATAGGGCTACTTCAGGAGAGGAGACACCAAAATTGACACAAGGAAGAAACAGAAGAAGGACTGGTTGGCTGGATGACTATGTGACAGCAGAAGGACATTATGCAGATGATGAGCCACACAATTTGGTTATCTTTGAACATTCTGAAGATCCAGTATCTTTTTATGAAGCAGTGAAAAGCATTAAGTGGAGGCAGGCCATGGATTTGGAGATAGAAGCTATTGAAGGAAATGGAACTTGGGAGTTAGTTGATCTTCAAATTGGTGCAAAGAAAATTGGTGTGAAATGGGTGTTCAAAACCAAATTCAATGAGAAGGGAGAAGTAAAGAAACACAAAGCTCGATTAGTGGCAAAAGGCTATTCCCAACAACATGGCATTGACTATATTGGGTTGTTTGCTCCTGTGGCTAGGTGGGACACAATTAGAGAAATTATTGCTCTTGCAGCTATTAAAGGTTGTGTCTATACCAGCTAGACACTAGTGCAATAAGTGCTTTTTACGTCAGTTAAAATTGATTTAATACGTCAGAATATTGTCTGACGTAAATACAGCTAACGTTAATAGTTAATATTTTAACGTCAGTTGTTTAAACAACTGACGTTAATGTTGTTCAAACTAACGTCAGTTCTGTTAAAGAACTAACGTTACAAGTTTTATTTTTAATGTCAGTTTCCTAATACAACTGACGTTAATAGTGTACTGTATATTTTATAAAATACTATTAACGTTAGTTGTTTGATACAACTGACATTAATAGATTTTTTTTAAAAATTCAGTTTTAAAATATCACTCCCCTCATCTATCCCCGCATTCAAGAAATATCCCAAGAATACGTAATATCACACACATTCAGTAATTGCAAACACTACCCTTAAATTTCAATATTAACTAAAAGAAAAGAAATATACAAAGGAACAATGGGGGACTTAAAACCAAAACCCATGTATAGGGAAAACATAACTATCTACAAGTATATATATATATATATATATATATATATATATATATATATATATATATATATATATATATATTTTAGTCTCTAATGTCTAAAAACAAAACTACCAATCTAAGTATATATATATATATTATTAATTAGTTTCTAAAGTCTGACAAAAAAACTATTCATCTAAGTATTGCGGAGGTATCTTGTCAATTCATTTTTCAGCCGCATACTTGAAGAAGAATTCTGCCAAGCCCATCCTCAAGTCTCTAAACTCATCTTTTTGAAGAGGCAATTGGTTGTTAAATACCTACACACGTTCAAATAATAACAATAACATTAACGCAAGTCATCACCAAAACTATAATATATAATTTAACAAGTTGTTTAAATATTATCTTCTTCCATCCATCCGTAATAGATGCGGAGACTATGTTTAGCATATGAAGAATCACATAATAGCCGCACGACCACCCGTCAGGTTGAAATTGAGACTACAAACAAAACTAATTTCAATGTTAGTTAAATATACATATAAATTAGTAATTATAATATTAATTATTTGATAAATAAACTACCAAACCTTGAGGATGATCCAATCAGGATTTCTTTTAGCCTTAGAAGTCCTACTTCTCCCGTTGGCGCCACTTATGTTATTCGCCTTCAGCGCGCTATCATAAACAAATAATCATGTCAATTAACAAATTCATATATCATGTGTGTAATAAACTAAAAACAACTGATATTAAAACTTAAATTAAATTGAAGATTAGTTACTTACGTATTTACAGCTTCCACCACCTCCTGTGGCGGGTTTTGGTGGAGAGAGCAGAAGAATATGACAGTATGCCTAGACGGGTGAAGTACGAGCAACTGTCAATGGTTATTCATACAGTAGGGAGCCAGATATAATTCTTTCCGATTGTCTCCCATCAAGTTCCCAATGTATTTTCTTAATTCATCGCCAGCAAATAATTGAGGCATAAGGATTGACGGATCTAAGAAGTCGTAAACTGATTTGGAGCCCTTATCAAGCTGAAGACGATTGAGATACCTAAGATATGAAAAGGTGTGGATGTTAATTACATAATATATATATTTAAATTAAAATAAATTATTAAATGTAAAAATACCAAAAATAAATAAGTTAAAAAATTAAAATTAAC
This sequence comes from Sophora flavescens, assembly GCA_030762895.1. NCBI lineage: Eukaryota > Viridiplantae > Streptophyta > Magnoliopsida > Fabales > Fabaceae > Sophora > Sophora flavescens. The sequence continues at coordinate 147,366,330 of CM061066.1, read as the reverse complement.
TTACGTGCACCAGAGACTCAAAACCGTGCTGGCCTTCCACACGTTATCTCTGCAAGCGTGCTCGAGATCTTCACCACAGAAGGAAAATATCCTCTCTTGATTTGGGCGTGCCACCCATCCATCGTGCTCCAATGGACATTCAAAAATCTCAAAGGCATAATCCTCACCAAGTGAGAACAAATGAGTGACGGGTGACAGCGACACCGATGTCGACTTGGCCTTCAATTTAGGAAAAATAAAATAGATAAGTTGTTGATAATTAAAAAAAAATACAAGTAATTATTTGATTATTTGGACATTAATAATGAATACATACCTTTGTTACCATTTCGAGCTCACGGTGTTTGATGTCCAACTCAAGCTCACGCCTTTGCAGTTCCAACTCAAGCTCACGGCGTTGGACTTCCAACTCCCGCTCCCTAGCTGCCAACTCATCGTCCTCCACATGTGCCCTACTATAACTCTCTTTTGTGCTCACATGTGAAAGGTGGGCATGTCTTGCGGTGTCCTGGGATGAACCGACGGAGGAAAGCTTTTAGCAAGCGCCTGCTTGAATTCTGGGTTGGATAGGAAGTTTTCATCAGATGCGTTGTAATAGCAGGGTTGGAGATGAGCTGCTGAGTCATGGATTCCAAAATTGATGCCTCATCGACGACCCACTTTCGTGAAGCAGACTTGCCATAATATTCTCTGATGGTCACGTTCCCAGGAACACCGATAACCCAACCAGGATGGTCTTTCTTGCCTAGAGCATTCATCAAGACGTCCCGCCGTCCAGAAGAGACGAATGAGCCATGGGAGCATTGTGCTTTAAGATCCATCTACAATGAAGAAATGAAAAAACGTGCAAGTGAAAAGTGTTAAAAATATCTATACAAATATCAATTGAAATGAAGTTAATTATTTACTTACAATCTTATCTGCCACTTCGCGAGTGGCATCAACTTTAAAAGATCCTGTCTTTGTCATGCAACCGGCTAACCAGACATCCTCACGGTCAATGTCCGACGGAGGACTTAATGGTGTGCCCTCAGTCACCTCTTCTCTTTCTATCCTAGCAGCATGCTCTTCCTGCTTCACCCTCAGCCTATCCGCCATCATCTCCTCGATCCGAGTCTTGTACCCACCCTGAGACATGGTGTGGCAAAGGGGCGTTCTTCACCTGATTCTGCCTACCCTTCTCTGCCTTAGCCTATTCAAACAAAAACACATAATTAAATACAGTTAAATGATCTATAAGATGCATACAAAATTAACTTAATCAACCAACCTGAAATTCTTCATCCTGTCGATTCCTAGCAAACATATCCCAAGTATCCTTATCAATCCAGGGATAACCTGAGAGCATCTAATCAAGACGCTTCTTCCCAGATACATAGTACCTGGTAAGATCATACTTGAACCCATTCCAACACTTTGATACCATTTTCATACATTTCGTACGATGATCCTCGTGAATCGGCACAGTCCAAGCTACCTACACATTAAATACATAACAACTGGATGGATTATAACTCGAATAATTATATAATAATGTAAATCAAAAGAATGTAAAGGTAAAATACCGTGATAGCCTCCCAAATCTGATCCTTAACGTTCTGTGGAACGTCATTCCAATGGTTGTAGTTGATGCCAACGTGCTGCTTCGCTTGTAGAAACACCCACTTTTTAAATTCTTTAGCACGGGGTCCCTGAGGCTTTAGATTAGCATCAAAGCACACATCAAGCTTCTGTCCGCTTTGCCTGGCCTTCTCTAATTTCTTCAAAGTCGTGTTTCTTCTACCCCGTTTCCTCTGAGACTGTGATGTCTGTATGGACAAAAAAAATGATAAAATAGAGGGTTGTAACATTATAAACTTATATTAAAAAGAAGGACTAAAGATAGTATATAACATGTAAACTTACACTAGAATCAGGCGTAGGTGCGATCGGGTCCTGCGTAGGCCCCACAATGTCCTCCCGTGCATGTGGGCCATCCGACTGATCCATATGTTTGCCTGTTCAGAAACAATATATATTTATTAAAATAGGTTATAACTAAAAATAAATATAGAAGTATAAATAAAAATAAATGTATACTAAGTTTAAACTACCTATATCAATATCCCTTCGTGATGATCATCACGAGTGGCATGTACATCGTCCACCTGTGTCTCCTCGATTATAGTAGCCATGTTTGTTGAAAAAGAAGGAGTCTCAGGAATATCAAGATTTGAATCTTGATTTTCATCACTACCATTATACATGCTTTTTCCTTGGAGAACCACGGACAACCTTTTGTTAGAAGGATCAGTGATGTAGAACACTTGTTTTGCTTGGGAAGCCATTATGAAAGGCTCATTTATATGACCTAACTTGTTGAGGTCTACCAATTTGAACCCCAATTCGTCGGTTTGTACACCACCATTACTATCAACCCACTTACATTTAAAAATCGGCACCGTAAGCTTAGTGTAATCGAGCACCCAAATATCTTCAATATATCCAAAGTAAGGTGTCGGTGCTTTAACGGGTTTTGTGTCCTTTGCACTAGAGAAGTGCATTGCTTCGGCCACGATCATAACCCCACTATTTTGCATGGTACTCTTGTTATCTTGTTCCTTTATATAAAAGGAAAAGTTATTGATGTCGTATCCGCTCCAACATATGACGTTGAAGCTAGGCCCACGTGCTAGCCATCTTACGTCATCGTAAAGCGATACTACCATCCTTAAGCATTTCTTCCTTGAACCATGGTAAGAAAGTCTTGTTATGCTTGTTCAACAACCACCTTTCGCTCATTCGAGGGTTTTCTTGATTGACTTTTCTTTTATGTTCAAATAAGAAAGATTGAACAGATTCGATGTTGTTCAATACATACAAATGTGCTTGAAGTACTTCCTCCCGACCCTTGCTATTAATTCTTAAGTCATGTGTACCCTTACCTTGACATCTTATCTCATCATGCCGAGGCTTATGAACCCCTATAGGATCCATGTTATGAAGGTAGTCCGAACAAAACTCAATAGCTTCTTCTGCAACATACCTTTGAACAATAGATGCTTCCGGACGATGAGGATTCTTCACGTACTCTTTCAAGATCTTCATGTAGCGCTCAACTCGGTACATCCATCTCAGAAAAACCGGCCCACATAATCTAATCTCCCTCACCAAATAAACAATTAAGTGAACCATTATGTCGAAAAAGGAAGGAGGAAAATACATCTCCAATTGGCACAAGATTGTAGCAGCCTCAACTTCCAAGTCATCCAACATACGGGGGTCAACGACTTTGATACATATAGAATTGAAGAATGAGCACAACCAAGTGCCCTGAAGACACCGGCAGAAACTTTGTCTCTCTTTTTTTGACAAAGTATGACATGCTGGCGGCAAATAAGTCTGCTTACCATCCTCAACAACTGGAGCTAACTGATCTCGTATACCCATAGCAACGAGGTCAAGACGAGCACTCACACCATACTTTGTCTTGCCCTGAATGTTAAGAAGCGTCCCGATCACACTATCACACACATTTTTCTCCACATGCATCACATCAATGCAGTGTCTGACATCAAGCTTGCGCCAGTATGGAATATCAAAGAATATCGACCTCTTCTTCCATATGTTTTTCTCAGCAGCTTTACCTTTCTTTTTGGACTTGCTGAATATAACATCGATGCCCTTTACCCTCTGATAAACCTGCTCTCCAATTAAGACCGCCGGAGCTTCTTCTATCTCTTGGCATCCATTAAAAGCTTTTTTCATCTTACGATATGGGTGATCACGTCTAAGAAATCTCCGATGCCCAAGGTAAACCATCTTCTTTCCATGATACAACTGAGTGTAGCATGTGCCTTCTTCACATATAGGGCATGCTTTATGCCCCTTGACACTGTACCCGGACAAGTTACCGTATGTTGGAAAGTCGTTGATGGTGCAAAATTACATGGCACGAAGCTTGAAAGTCTCATGAGAATACCCATCAACTACATCAACACCTTCCACCCACAGCGTTTTCAAGTCTTCAATCAAGGGACTTAGATAAACATCTAAGTCATTTCCCGGTTGCTTTGGGCCTGAAATCATCATAGACAACATCATGTATTTGCACTTCATGCACAACCAAGGGGGCAGGTTATAAATTAT
>CM061066.1:142918202-143050018 GCA_030762895.1 Sophora flavescens | reverse complement strand
CAAAAGATACTTAGAGAAATGTAAAGAAACGAGTTTCAACATAAACAAGGATGATCTACCTTCAGTTTTTGAAGAAACGAAGAAGAGAACACCTCGAGATATCGTTGCCACAAACGTAATGATGTATCCGTAATCATGACAGAGGATCGAGCAAGTCGTTCTCACACTAGAACTCATCTCTCTCTAGATTTTCTCCCTTCCTCTCTCTAAACTCTCATCTCTATTCTTTTCACTTAGTTTCCCATCTCACTCACTGTTTTTATCCGAGTGACTAAGTGACTTAAGTCACTTAAGTCACCTCTTTATTTTTGCCGAACCACGTCCCCACACTCGAGCGTGAGAAGGTCCACGCTGAGCATGCCCAAGCTAGAGGCTTATCATGCCCCAACAAGTACCTGCACCATTTCTTTAGCACTTTAGTGATGGCATACATCTCACACACTTAGGTGGACGAGGATCGTATTTTTGGGGACATCTTCTTATCGAAGATGGCCAATGGGTGGGAATTTTGTGATAGAACCGCCCATATGGCCATTGCATACGATTCCCGTATCAACTCGGAAGGGTACAAAAAAATTGAGAAACTAGAGCACGGGTGTGGAAGTCATGCCGTCTTCAACCAGAAAATGTAGCCGTTCTTAATTCCATAAAAACTTCCTTTTTTGAGCAGGTTAGTCATGGGGACCAACGATGGTAGCATAATGATGCACAAAGTGGTGATAATACCCTGTAAGGCCTAGAAAATTGTGAAGAGCAATCAGGGAATGCGGGGTACGCTAGTCTATCACAGCTTGAACTTGAAGGGGTCAACACAAACACCATGAGCTGAAATGACATAACCCAAATAGTCTATAGAATGTTCCCCAAAAACACACTTGAACATTATCATGATCAGCCTGAAAAGTCCATTCATGAATATTCGTGCCATCAAAGGTTAGCAGTATAAGCTTGAGTGGTGTCAAAGATGGAGGAGAGGGCTGGTTTAGTGGCAATGAGAATGGCGGAGGTAATACATCAACCTTGTTTTGTCAGCTCGATGATGACTACTGTGAAAGCATAATGTCGATTTTCATGGTGGCTTGCAGGGTAGCATAAAAGTGTCCAAAATGCAGGTGGATATGCTCCGATCTATCGTTAAGCGCAACCATGGCTTCCTCCATGATATGGCTTGGTTTGGGAGGCATTGAAGGGAGATGAAAGAACCAATGATAGCAGCTCAACCAATAATTGGGGGTTCCTAATTCGAGAGAGCGAAGGGCTCTCAAGATAATAGAAAGAGAAAGCAGAAAGGAAAATATCTCCTTATAAAGGCAGTAGTTACATAAAAGGTGGGTCCCTAGTCACTGCCTAACAAATATGATATTTAAACAAAAGTTATTTAAACATGAAAATCATTCATCCAACTAGGTTTGATGATGCCCTCGTGGTCCTAGCATTTGGGGCTTCACCACCAGAGTCTGGTAGTTTACCTTCTCAACTAGGATCTCGCTTGGAGCATTAGTAAGTCGGCCATATCAGATTTACACAGTCCTTTCTTTGGAAATGGAGTCTCTATAGTAAAAAGTTTGATTGCATGAGATTTTGACTGAATACATGAATGGAGGAAATCTTTGAATGCAGAGAATTCGCCCAAAATTGATGTTCAAATAACCGAACTCGTGTATATACAAAGTCGGTATGTTATAAGTCTCACATTGCTTGCCTTAAATCCCGGGTGCAGTTTAAATACCTATTGGGTAACTCACTTAATACCAATTGGTTTTATGATGGAATCCAACATGGTATCAGAGTCAAGAGCCTCATCTCTGTTGTTTGTTGCTTGTTATGACAATCTTCCTATGTATCACATATTCTTGCATGTGGAGGATGAGTGTTGGAAGTCTCATATCTCCTACCTTATATCCCTAAGTGTTTAAATGCCTGTTGGACAACTTCAGTTAATAGTAATTAGCTTTAGGATGAAATCTAACGAGCTCCATACGAAAACTTTATTTTTTGGGAAAAAGTTTAACTAAATTATATGTAGTTAGTAGATTCTGTTTTTGTATGTAAATACATCAACACCATTTTCAGTTATTCATACTTAATTAATTATGTAGCAACTTCAATAAAATTATGCATAATTTAATGGTGAATTCATTAAAAGAACACCCTCCAAATGCTTTAACGAGAAATTATAGAAATTTAATGATTTCTACTGTTTTGACATAGTCACACGGATTTTTGATTTTTTATATATAGACACTCACTTAGCATTTGTTGTGTATCGTGAATTATTAATATGATAAAACTTATGTGTAGTTCTATGGGTTATGTTTGTGTTGTTCATCAATTATGATATGCCACATGGATTAAATAAGTGAGTTAAATTCAAATTTAAAATAGTGTTTTTTTTAAAGGCAAGATGATCCTATGTCACCATAATTTATTGAAAAAAAAGTAGGAAAACAAAAGAAAATTAAAGTATTGGGGGGGGGGGGGGGTGACGTAAACCAAAACCCATGCAAAATAAATCATTTAAACCTAATATTAGTTTTTGTATTATTCCTCAAAGTTATGTTTTTGATATTTAGACAAAACCACCTTGAAATCTGAATCAACTTCAGCAGCATTATCATTATTTAACTTCTCTACTGAGAGAGAGTTATTCTCTAGGTCATCCTCATCATTATTTCCATAAAATTTGGCAAGCATTCTCATATCATGAGCAACATTAGGATGCATAGGGACTGAATTAGACTCCGGAGTCTGAAGATTCTTACCATTAACCGTTAAATCAGTGTATCTATGGAATGTTCGGGCACCAGAGTATCCTTGACTATAGAGTCAACATTAGTTGCAATAGAAGTTGAGATCTTATCTGTAGAGCCACTGACAGCATTGGTTGCAACAGAAGATGAGTTCTGTGGAATGGAATTTGAGACATTATCATGGGATAAAATTTCCTCATAGACTGGTCTCAACCGACCACTGCTACTCCGAAATTTCACCCTATGATGTAACAATATGCCCATTATCTTCATCCGGTTTTTGCTCGGAACCTTAGGGACATAAGCTAGCTTAGTCTTCTGCACCAATGACGGATCATTTTGTACCACGTTTTCCTTGACAATTTGTTTACAAGTCGTAACCAAATGCCCAATTGAATTACAGTGAGAACAGAAAGGAGGAAGCTTCTCATATTCGAGCATCGACGTAAAATGCAAACCCTTCACGCTCAACCAAGATCTCCTTGAGCAACTTCCCCTTAGATCAATATCCACTAAAACTCGAGCATAATGATCATATGCCCTAGTACGAGTTACTTCATCCAAAGTTAATGGAGTACCCAAACCACCCGCAATTTCAAACAGTAGTTTCGAGCGCCAATATTCCCTGGCCAAGTCATGAATTTGATCCAACATTAAGCATGAGATTTTTTCTCGCTTATTAGGAATAAAATCTGGAGAACACCAAAAAGACACAATAACCCCTGGTTGAAGATTTCAGCCGCACAGCCAAGGCACTACGCATATCCTTTTGAGTAGCAAAACCGAATTCATAAAAACCCTTCCCTAATGGTATCATTCTCCATTGACCCAAGGGTTTCCATAATTTTGAAAGTTTGTCGCGTGGAATCGTAGAACTTTAAAGGGATGTCACCTTTGACAAAGAACAAGCGGCCATGAAGATTGTTTTTGCAACATTCCAACCCCTTTTGATATTCATCCTCCGAAATTTTGATAGAGACAGTAGTCTCCCTTAATGCACACCGAGGAAGTTGACTAAATGGGATGTCAAATGAACCATTCAAATCCTGAGCAAAAGATTTCAGCTGTGAATTCGATGGAGAAGCCGAGGCAGATTTCGGATTTAGAAATGTCCAAGGACAAGCCATGAGAACTTTCCCAATCAGAGATTCGAATCAAAACATAAAAGAGCTGATAGAGACAACAAGAACCGAAGCATCCAGAGAAGAAAGAAGACGGATCCGCTAAGTGATGAAGGAACGATTGAAGAGAAGAAGGACTTGGTGGAGATTGAAGGAGATTGGCGGCAGCCGGTGTGGAGGGGAAGGGCCCGCCGCGGAGGTTGATGACTGCCCTGGTGGAGAGGGAGGGTCCGGCCAGCGAGAGAGGCGGTGGATCCTACGTTGAGAGGGGATGGAGGAGATCTGCGCGCACGCAACAGAAACGCTAGAGGTGGTGGGGGTGGTGGGGCCTACTGGGGTGGGTGACGGCAGTGGAGGGGGGATCCGCAGGTTGGGGGGGCTAGGTCACATGGAGCTCTCGATCCGTGTCTTTCTCGCCATTTTCCCCAATTTAAAATAGTTTTATTTATACCATTGGGTACATAATCCATGTGTTGAATTGTGATTGAAAAACGAGAAAAACAACATACAAGGAAATGCACCTATGATTTGTCCTTTATACAATTCAAAAACATAGTTAATGAAGTATTGAGTTTGGTTAATTAATATATCAATCATCACAACTCATTAACCATCAACTAAACTTCATTAACTACAATTCCGAACGTTATTGACCACGCATTCTCAAGTGTTAAAATATAATATACTACATGTATATTTTACCACATGAAAACCGTGGGTTAATAATGTTCAAAGTCGTGGGTTAATGAGTTGCGACACCTTGATATATTCATTAACCAAACTCGACACTTCATTAATCATGTTTTTGGACTGCATTAAACATGAAAATTGTTGTCGAATTTTGTTGTCCTATTTTGATATTCAAATAACATTTTTCTTATTAATATTCTTGCATTTTTTTATCGAAAGAAGTTTAAGTATTGTCATTATCGGATGTAATAGGGGTTATAAGGCTGGCTTGGTGGTTGGGGTGTGTGAGTTAAGGAGTGGAGTGATAAGGAGGTTGAGGTTAAAACCTCACCCACTAAAAAAACTAACATTAATACTAACAGTTGTCTATAAAAAAATCATTATAGGTTGTAATACAATTTGCAGCAATGTTTTTTAAGATATCTCATATCATATGATGTTTCTTTATTTTTTATATATGTTTAAAATGTGTATATTTATTTAAAAGAATTTAAAAATGTAGTGTGTGTGTGTATGTATATATATATATATATATATATATATATATATATAAATGGCATGTAAAAATAAATCTAAAAATCAATAAATCTTTTCATCAACCGTTTATTGTCTTAGTAGACTCAGGAGCAGACCTTAATTGCATTCAAGAAGGTCTTATTCCTACACAATATTACCGAAAAAACACTTCGGAAATTATACACGCCTAATAACCAAAAGTTACAGTAAATTATAAACTAGAAGATGCTAGTATCTCAGAATAAAGGAATCTGTTTCAAGAGCTCATTCCTTCTTGTTAAAGATACTTCAGAACAAATAATACTAGGAACTCCTTTCCTAACTCAGCTTTATCCCCTCCAAATTACAGAAGAAGGGATAAAAACTATAAGAGACAACCAAGAAATATTATTCGAATTTATAAATCCAATAAAGACAAAAGAGTTAAATAATATAAAAGATAATTTAGAAGAAAAGAATTTTCTATCTGTCATTCTAAGAAAAGAAAGTCAAATAGAATTTCTTCAAAAAGAAATCTTATATGCAAAAATAGAAAAACAAATTCAAGACCCTTTAATAAAAGAAAAAATAATTAAAATACATCAGATTTCAAAAAGAAGTTCTGTCTCAAAAGTTCCCAATGCCTTTTGGGAAAGGAAAACTCATATGGTGTCCCTACCATATGAAAATGATTTTCATGAAAGTAAAATACCAACCAAAGCTCGACTTATTCAAACGAATAGTGAAACTTCAAATTTTGTAAAAAGGAAATAAAAGGATTTTTAGATAAAAATTAATGAGGCCAAGCAAGTCCCCTTGGAGTTGTACAGCCTTTTATGTTAATAAACAATCAGAAATAGAAAGGGGAGAACCTAAAATGGTAATAAATTATAAACCATTAAATAAAGTTTTAAAATGGATAAGATACCCAATCCCGAATAAAAGGGATTTATTAAAAAGATTGCATGATGGAATAATTTTTTCAAAATTTGATATGAAATCTGGATTCTATCAAATAAAGTTGAAAGAAGAAGACAAATATAAAACAGTTTTCACAGTCCCTTTTGGACATTATGAATGGAATGTAATGCCTATGGGATTAAAAAATGCTCCTTCTGAATTTCAACACATCATGAATGATATTTTGAATCCACATTCTGATTTCACTATTGTTTATATTGATGACGTTTTGATATTCTCTCAGTCTTTGGAACAACATTTCAAACATTTAACCATTTTCAAAGAAACAATAAAAAGAAATGGTATGGTAATATCAGCCAAAAAGATTAAATTGTTTCAAACAAAGATAAGATTTTTAGGTCATGAAATATATCAAGGAACAATAACCCCAATAAGCAGAAGTATAGCTTTTGCCGACAATTTCCCAAGTGAATTAACTGATAAAAAGCAATTAGAAAGGTTCTTAGGATGTTTAAACTATGTTTCCAAGTTTATTCCTAACATTACGATAAAGTGTAAACCCCTTTATTCTAGGCTTAGGAAAACCAAAAATCCTAAACCATGGTCTCCAGAGTTGTTTAAATTAGTTTTAGAAATAAAAAAGGGTGTCAAGTCACTTCCTTGTTTAGGTATTCCACATCCCAATGGCAGTCTAATAGTTCAGACAGATGCATCAGATAAAGGTTATGGCGGTATCCTACTCCAGATCCTTCCAGAAACCAAAGTTGAACAAGTCGTCAGATTTCATTCAGGTCTTTGGATCTCATCTCAAGAAAAATATAGTACTATTAAAAAGGAGATTTTATCCATAGTACTATGTATTACAAAATTTCAAGATGATTTGATAAATAAAAGGTTTTTACTTAGAATTGATTGTAAAGCAGCTAAGGATGTTTTGGAAAAAGATGTTAAAAATTTAGTTTCCAAACATATTTTTGCAAGATGGCGGAGTCTACTTAGCTGTTTCGATTTTGAAATTGAATATCTAAAAGGTGATAAAAATTTTATCCCTGATTTTCTAACCAGGGAATTCTTGCAAGGAACCAGATGAATACCCGATCCCGAGGGGGATCTATTAGAGGAGGAGCCTCCTCTTCCTCTCCAAATAAAAATACTTCCTCTCCAAATAAATCTAAAGAATTAACCCCTGATTCTTTTGCTCCATCAGCCTCCCAATTAACCCAAAAGAATCTTCCTCCAATAAGCCCCACTAACCAAAATAAATTCGCACCATTAGATGATGAACCACAAAATAAACTGACCACCCAAAGAGAGCCTTTGGCATTCAAATTAAAACGAAGCTGTAGAAGACACGCTCTTTTAGAACAAGAGTATGGTAATCCCAATACGTAAGAACCTTGGGACTTACTCAAACAACTCATCCTAAGTGGTTTTGGCTGGACTCCCACAAATGACGCCACAAAGAACCTTGCTTATTATCAATATATTCTCGATCGATACCCAACAAGAAAAATTGAGCAGAATACAAATCCAAATGCTCCAGATCTAATTGCCTATTCACAATGTAAAATAATGAAGGTCCTTACTCTCACAGATTGGGGTCAAGGTCCTTTCAAACCTAAAAGATTCTCCAGGGTTTTTGACCCTCCTATTTACAATTATTGGGATTATCAGAGGGTGTGAGAATTAATTTTATTTTAGCCAAATCCTCGTCACTCCTGGTATTTCAACTTTCTAAATTATCAAGCCAGATATCCAAACTGGTTTATGGAATGGTTTTGGGAATATGGTCTCTCGGCCGATATTCTCCCAAATTCACATTTTCAAATTTACCATCAATACAAACAATTAACCCCAACAATACCATTTTTTGGGAAATTACTGCTTTTATGTGCCCTGTTCGAAATTGCGTGGTTACTTAAATTTAATTTTGAATACCACCTTCATTTACCCGAACCATTTCCTAAAAATATCTGTTCAGGCAACACCGTCTCTTGGTGGAAGAAATTTAACGAGAAGGTTGTTGAAACTAAATTCATTTCTTGGAAGAATAAGATTGGTCAACAAAATAAAAGAATGATTCCTCCAAAGATTTGAACCCCCAAAAACCCCCTTCTTAATCAAAGGGGAAAGAAGCAATTTGTTCATCTCAAACAAGAACGCCCTATACAATTAATTTAAGTGCTTCTACCCGTAAGAATACAATAAATTATTAAGAGAAGCCCTTTCATCTATAGGGTCTGATGATGAAGAACAAGATTTAGAAGACTCAGCAACAGTAGGGTCTGATTATAATCCCTACTTAGAAAATAACGATCCAGACTTTGGATTCTTTGATCAATAATTCGGAAGAAGTTTGTCGCATCTCTCCAAATTCAAGATGGCCGACAAAGTCTCCACTCAGTTATTCACTTTCATTAAAGTAAAAATAAAGTTGTTTGTCACGTTGTGCCAACAAAGATTTATGGCGCATAAAAAACAAAGTAGCTACAAGTAAAGCAAGTTCTAAAGTCAAAAGTTCAACAGAACCTCGGCTGATTTCAAATATTTTCAAGTCCGTCTTTCTCAAGCGCCTCACTCGCCTATTTAAGTGAAGCTCCTCATTCATTCAAGGCAGACTTTCCTTTTGGTTCCATTTACTAATTAAGTTTGTTATAATCTTGTAGTGTAATAGCTTTCAAAGCAAGGTTACTCAAGTCCACCAAGCTTGTTTGTAAGTTACTTTAATAATATTTTGATAACCTCTTGTAATTTACTATCAGCTATATGAAATAAAAAGTATAGTTTGATAAAAAGTATTTCCACTCTTTACTCGATTATCATATTTCATCAATATTTTCAATTTACTAATTCTTTGAAATGATCCGCAGAGGCATTCCTCGCATCGTGAGCCTTAGTGCTCTGTACTTATATTGGTTTCAAGTTTTCTCTTGCAGCGTTGGTCACCGTTAGGGTGTTCCGGCCGTAGAAGCCCGAAGGTCAAGGTAGTAAATCCATTGGTAAGCCGAGGTGGTCCCTGTCTCCGGTGAGAATTCTGTGTTTCTAATATAGGTACTAGATCATTAAGGTTAGGTTATCATGTCTAGCCTTCTAAAGATGGTTTCTAGGAAAGGTAAGGAAAAAATAGATGAATTAGATAAACCCAAGACTAGTGAAAGTCTCAATTCATCATTAATCAATGAGCAACAAATAATTTTACCTGATATAGAAATTTTTTTACATAATTGGAGTATTCCTTCAATAAATGTTTCGAAATTTATAAAACTAAGTTAATGGATAAATTTAAATCTGATTTTATAATTAAAACCGGTGAATACACAATTAAAGTAGATAAAACTCAAGAGAGCTTAAACCTCTTGAATTTATCTATGTTAAAGAACATAAGCAAAAATATAGATTTTTGCATATTGGTTTAATTCAAGTTGCAATAAAACCTTTGCACGATTAGGCATAGATACACCTGTGTGTGTATGCCTAAGAGATACTAGACCTGCTAGGTTCGAGGATCAAGTGCTTTCAATAATTGAGACCAATCTTCATCTACTTTTTTCAATAACTTTCCAAACTATACTATGTCTTTAGAAAGTTTGGGAAAAAATAAACATAATATCAAATTAGATATTAAAATAAAAGAAGGAATTTGGAATCCAAATTCCTATCCAATGGCAGTAATATACAAAATATATTACAAGGCCATGAAAACTAATATTTCACCAAAAGCATTAAATATTTCTCTGAAAGAAGATACTTTACTTCTTCAAGTTAACCTTGAAAAATCAAATGCAGTAACCCCTAAGAGACTCAATCATAATGAAGTCTCTAGGAGTCTTGAGTGGAATTTACAAGAGATTCTGCCTCCAGAGGAGCCAGAACCCTCTCAAATGACAATCAGCATGAGTATGCATCCGGTAATGTTTCAATAAGTTTTGCACCATTTAGTAGAAGCAATTTTACTAGATCGCTTAGAACCCTCCGGGGGGTCTAAACAAATAAATAATTCACGTAAATCAATGGATTCATTTCATTCACTAAGATTAAAGGTGTAAGGGATCATCCCGTAATCCTCAACTCGAATATAGCGTTGAAACACCTCAAACTGTTCAACCAAGCATTCGTGAGAGAGTCTCCGACTCTATCCGAAATAAATCAAAGTTTTGAAACTCCTAATCAATGTTTTGTAATAACAAAATTTTATATTGATAAACAAAAACTACAAAAAGAGTTTTTGAATCCCGAATTTGAAAGTAAGAGAAAGTGGTTTTTCTCTACTTTTTCACAACCGAGAGATAAGGCAATATAGAGAATCCTATTTTGTTTATCTTGAGGAGGTAGAGGATGACAACATTCCCTACTTCACGTGGTTTCAAGATCACTGTTTTAAAAATTTGGAATTAAATACATTAAATTCTCGCTAAAAGAATTTGGAAGACTACTAAAGGTAAAGAAGTTATTTCAAGAATTCCCCCTTGGAGGAAATAACATTCCCAAATGTTGAAAATATTGAAATAACAGCATCTCCTTTCAAAACTATGAAAGAAGATACTAAAACATTAACCATCCAACAACCCACAAGAAATGATATAAAAAATATTCAACAACAGTTGAATTTTACAAATCAACTTTTATATCAAGTAGCAAATACTTCTGAAGATAATGATTTACCTTTAAAAGAAGAAGCTTCAACAAAATTAGAAAAATCATTAATAACTCCCTACAAATTGTCAGATTCTGAAATAAAAGAAATTAAAATAAGAAAAGAATCAAGTAGCGAACTTTTAAATGAAATTAACAAAAGATTAGCTTCATTAAAAATATCATCATCAAAGGTGAATATGATAAAAAACGAAGATATAATAGAACTCGAAAAACAATTCGATGATACAAATATTGATACAATAAATAAAATAAAAAATACTTCAAGAACCTACCCCACTTCAAGAAATTATTATCATAGGCCCACACTGCCTGATATACAATTCAAAGATGCTATACTTGACATAGCATCTCAATATAATGGAGAAGGAATTGTAGAGTGGAATTTAGATGGGTTCTCAGAACACCAAATAATGAGGAAATTAGAGGAAATGTCCATGGCAGCTACTGCCTATAGGGCAAAAAGAAATAATGCCCTAAGTACTGTTAAATTATTAATTCAAGGTTTCACTGGAAGCCTAAAATGATGGTGGGATAATAATTTAAGAGAAGAAGATAGACAAACAATTCTTACATTTGTAAAACAAGAAGTAAGAAATAATGAACAAGGTGTACCAGAAACAATTCAAATTGAACAGCAAGTAGAAGCTTTAATTTTTGCAATTTCTCAAGCATTTATAGGGGACGCAAATGTTTTTGCTGATAGATCCCTTGAAATATTAAACAATCTTTATTGTCCAACCCTTGGAGAATTTAGATGGTATAAAGACAATCTCTTATAAAAAATTTACACTAGAATAGATCAGAGACAAATCTATTGGAAGGATAGATTTATCTCTAGTCTTCCTAAAAATTTTGCTCAAAAAGTTAGAACTCAAATAAAAAATGAGTATCTAGGTACTCCTTTAGAAGATCTAACTTACGGAAGAATAATATCAATAATAAACAAAACAGATTTACAATTTTGCACAGACATCAAAATGCATAGACAAGCTAAATTTGAAAGTAAAACTAATAATAAAGAATTGGGAAATTTTTGTAAATAATTTGGTTACGAAAAATTAACCCCTCCTTCTAAACAAAGAAGGGCAAAACCCCAAAAATTTAGAAGTTACAAAAGATTTAATAAAAAGACACCAATTGAAAAATCAAATAAGCCTTATAGAAAACCCCAGAGCAAAACTTTTTATAATAAACCTTTCAATAAAGGATTCGATAGAAACATTATTTGCTATAAATGTGGACGTGCAGGACACATAGCAAGAAAATGTAGGGTCAAACAAAAAATTAAAGAACTAAAAATGGATGAAGAGATAAAAGACCAAATAGCAAAAATTCTATTATATGAAACAGAAACCTCAGATAACTCATCTTCTGAAGATGAACAAGAAATAATTTATCAGAATCAAGAGACATCCTCTGATTCTGATGTTGGATGTTTAAGTTGTGGATGTCTTGGAGATAATTGCGATTGTAAATTTACAATTAACGTTATTTCTAAGGAAGCTAGAGTCTTGCTAGACCTAGTGGGGCAAATAGAAGATCCACAAGTTAAACTTGCAATGTTAGAAAAATATAAAGAGTTAGAAAGTCGAGAAATAACAACAAAAGAATTTACGGGCTATAATTTAAAAGATATTCTAAATCCTGAATCAATTCCTAACCCTTCTTTTATGCAAGAACCAATGAGCCTTCCATTTTTATATAAAGAAGTTAAAAATTTAAAAAATGAAGTTGCTGATTTAAAAAACAAATACAAAATTTTGCATCAAAATTTTCAAAAAACCTTGGGGAAGGGAAAGGCTAAGGCCACTGTTTCAAATTCTTCCTCCACACATTTTGATGAAGATAATCTTGAAAAAGAATTTGACGCTCTTTATAATGAAGAGACAAATTTCTTTTTAAGAATAAAAATCATGCAACAAAAATGGCATATAAAAATAAATCTAAAAATCAATAAATCTTTTCATCAACCGTTTATTGCCTTAGTAGACTCAGGAGCAGACCTTAATTGCATTCAAGAAGGTCTTATTCCTACACAGTATTAAATGCTAACCAGTGTTCTAAGGGTATTGATTAAGAAGCTAAAATAAGAAAGTTTTTATTGGAACTTGATGCTTTGTGTATTTTGAAATATGATAAATTTAGTTTTCCAATAACTTTTTACTTTTTTTTTTGGTTTACTTAATCAATGCTCTTAGGATACTGGTTAGCATTGTAACACCCCGATTTTCACTGCTTTGTAATATCGGTAATAAATATATATTTTTATCCGAGACTTAGAAAATGATTTTGGATAAACTAAGGTCATTTCCTTGTTATACTTATTTTCATAAGGTTACGGGGAAGTTTTTGGTTGAAAACTCGCATTTAAGCCTGGCTCAAGCTTTGTGTTTTCACCGACAAGAAAAGATTTACCGCTCGTAAGACCTAATTTTGAGTCGTGAACGAGATGAAAAATGTTTTAATCGTATTTACTACGACACCGAAGTTTTGAAAATTTTGGTAAAAAAATTAAAATATTATATTTGTCATGAGTATACGCCGAGATTATCTCTAGGAAAAACCTGCGCCAGATGAAACCCGGAGTCGGCAATGTAGCTGAGATAATGGATTTGACCGAATTGACGAGCATTTATGACGAGCTTATCCGAGTTATAATGGCCATAATGGCGCATTTATGACAAAGTGAATTTTTGCTATGAAATGACCATTTTACCATTGTCTTTTTATGACAATTACAAGCCATGCCATTGGAAAATTTGACCAAATCCAACCCAAAACTCACAGCTCCTTCCTCCATTCAAATCACTTGGACATCACTTTTCCTAAGTCATAAATGACATTTATGTTAAGTGGATGAGTTATAAGGCAAAGTCATTCTCTCATCAATCACCCGAAACTGCCACCTAAATTCTGACCACTTTATGCTCTGAATCTCGAAAAACTTTCAACATAAAAGTTGTTCATCTTTCTCTCTTCTTTCCAACGACATAAAGATCATCCAAAACGGACAGAGTATGTTGAGAGATATACCCAAATTACTAAAACTGTTCTAAACCCTCATCATGTTCATCTTCTTCTCTAATGTTCTCAAATCTTCTTCAAGTTTCTTGATTCTTCTTAACCTATCTTTGACTCATAAATTCAGCCAACAAAGTCAAGATAAGCTTGCATTAAATGTGTCAAAATCATCATCATGGCACTTTATTGACAATTTGCAAACTAGTCCTTTAACTTTTGGAATCTTTGCAAATTGGTCTTTAGAACTTAATTGCAATTGAATCATTTAGAAAGACAACTCATCATCATATAGATCCTTCCTAAGATGGCGCCACTACCTCTATAAATACCATACTCTCACTTTTCACTTAGTTTCTTTTACCATTTGTTTCCAAAACCCTAAGTTCATAAGTTCTTAAGTGAGTGATTTGTGAAGCAAGTATCTTGGATTTCTTTTGTCATTGATTTTCAAGAGGTAAATACTAATCTTCTTCCTCAATCATACCTATGTTATTTAACAAGTTTCTTGATTCAAGGCTTATATCATAGTTGTTCATCACTTTAAAGTTTCTAACCCTAGAACTTTGAAAAGTCATAACTAATTCTAAAAAATCCTTTTGACATGAAACCAATTGCTATGATCTTATAATCATCTCTATTTTCATCATCTAGAAGCATAAGATCATGAGAAATTTCTTTCCTTAAAATCTGGACTGGGCCGAACCTAGGTTAAAGTTGTGTTCTTAGGTTTTGTTTCAATTTCATGTATTGATTCATGATTCAATCCTTTTGTATCTTGCTAGTTCTTGTATTCAAGTATATAGAAGATCAAAAATCAAACTTGAGCCTATTTGTTCTTCTTCAAAACCGAACCCTAGTTCTTAGAACTAGATGAGTTTAATTCATGTTCTTGGTTCATAATCATGGTTTAAGTGATTAATCATGCTTAAGTAACTTATGGATCATTAATCCTTAAGTTAATCAAATTTTCAACTTACTAACCTAGATAATTGGTTGAAGTCGAAACCCTAACCCTAAAGGTTAGAGGATTTTGTTTCAAATTTTAGTCTTGTAATAAGTAATCTATGTTAGTTAAGACTCTAGTAACTAGGATCCAAAAGATGGCATTAAGAAGATAATCCTAAACCTATTTTCTAAGTCTTGGCCGAACCTAGCTCTAAAGTGTCATAGATGGGTGTTAGTTGATTAATTATAAGTATGTTGTTTGGTTGAAGGTGGTTGTGTTAACTCGTATGGATAACGAGGATCGCCGTGTACGTGTTTCCGGTGCAAACTAGGTGGGGAAAAGAATCAACCTATCGTCTAATCGATAAGTAGTATATTATATGATAATTGTGTAGGGCGACCTAAATCCTACTAGTAGTCGAGTAATCGACAAGACCAAAATCCCATTGGAAACCTTTTCTGTAAAACCAATGGATTCGGGGATTGTAGGTTTATCGACATTAAGTTGATTTTAAGTATTTGAGGATGTTTGATTTTATGTTATCAAATTCCATCGGGATACGGGTTGAGGTATTCCATCCTCGCATGTGCCGTATTATTTCAGTGTTTGAATATTTATGATATTGAGGATGTTAGTTGTCTGAAACTGCCGTGATGGTTGTCATGGCCAGGCCGTGACATGTTCTGTTTTGTAGACTTCTTGCCTTTGTTGTCTGTCACGGTCGTGATGGCTGTCACGGCTTGGCCGTGATAGAGTCTGACTTGGTTATTTATTTGGTTTGATTATTATGAGTTGGTTGTGATAAATTGCTTTATTTGATATTGAGATATTTGAATATTTTCTAATGTTATGTTATGCATGATCCGCCGGTTGTTAATATTGTGCTTAGCTGATTTTTAAGCAAAGGATATGTGTTGTTCTAAGATAAGTTTTGGGTGAGAGTTTTGAATATGAATTAGAGGTGACTCGCTATTATTTTATAGAAGTGATGTGATATAGAATGTAAGTGGAGGTTGTGAGGAAAAGCTTGAGGTACTAGGTTGCTATTGATAAAAGTCAGTGAGAATCATACCGTGCTTATGCACTATTTCCTATTAGAGATTAGGGAATAGTGGCGCACCGAATTATGAGGTATTTTATGCTTGTGTGCTATTTCAAATGGGGGAAATAGTGACGCATATTGTGCCGATGCACTATTTCCTATGAGAGATTAGGAATAGGGCGCACCGAGTTATTATTTATTATATGCTTATGTGCTATTTCAAATGGGGGAAATAGTGACGCATATTGTGTTGATGCACTATTTCCTATGAGAGATTAGGGAATAGGAGCGCACCGAGTTATTATTTATTATATGCTTGTGTGCTATTTCAAATGGGGGAAATAGTGACGCATACTGTGCTTATGCACTATTCTCTATGAGAGGTAAGGGAATAGGGGCGCACCGAGTTATCAGTTATTATGTGCTTATGTGCTATTTCCAATGGGGGAAATAGTGATGCATACTGTGCTTATGCACTATCTCCTGTGAGAGATACAGGAATAGGGGCGCACTGAGTTTTGACCCTAAATAGTTCTGGACTCATCGACTAATGTGACAAGAGTGAAGATGGCCACATCAAGATAAAGTTTTAGTTGCATGGGCTCGAGGGTAGAGGATGATATAGTGAATTGAGGATGATTGTTGATTTTGAGTGATGTGTGTCTCGTGACAATTATGGTATAATTTACTATTACTCTTTTCCGCTTTTTGATGATAGAACTCTTGCTTATTCCCTATATCTTTCTCGTGTTGTGTTTTATTTATGATGTGATCGCACGAGAAGACCCGATGGAGGAACCAATTGTCGAGGAGTTAGATGGAACTCCTTACGAACCGATGGACCGGAGGTCGAGCCGTGATTCATGGCGATTAGAGTATAGACGGTGATGGCCAAAGGTGTCTAAGGAGTATTCATAATTCCGCTAAGTATGCTCGTAGTGAAGTTTATGCCTCGTGAGGGATCCCACCGAGAGGATACCTTCACAAAGTGTTTTGGTAATGTAATAAATAAGCATGTGTGTAAATATATATATTACAACTTTGGTGTGTTTTATATTTGTAGAAGTTATATGATTATTAATTAAGTTTTAAATTTTTACGTATTTTCAATAGTAAGCGCGATTAAGTAAATAAATATTAAGGTTTTAATGTAATAATACGATGGGCGATCGGGTGTCTCAAGCATGACCCATATATAAATTATAATTATAAATTATAAATATAAATAAATATTATAGTGTCTGTCGATTTGGGTTTTTAATAAGAAGGGAGGGGGTGGTTTGGGGTGGTTCGTTTGGGTGTTCGAGATAAAAAGTCATCCGATCCAAAGGTAAAAAAGCATTGGTTCGGTTTTGAATGATCTTAAAAGAACCAAAAGTCATCCGATCCATATTATATTACAATAAAGAATCAAGATTACAAGCTAAATTGAACAAATTCTTAACATGTATATACTTGTTTATATATTCATGTAATAACATTTAATAAAATATATACAAAATAAATAAATATCATCATCAACTAGTTTCATAACATCTTTTTTATGTTTGGAACTTAGATATAATAAAAAATGTCAAATCAAATTAGTAAGTATTATTAGAGAAAAAGCCAACAACAAAAAATAATACAAATATATATTAAATTTTATATACATATGATTTGATTGAATTGATTTAAAAAGAAAATCAAATCCCGATTAATAAACAAAATAAAAAAATCCAATAAACATAAATTTTATTATTTTTTATTTATTATTTAATTTTCTTTAAATCAATTTAGACATCAAGAATGACCATTGTCCACCATCCTTAAAAAACAATCCTCCATTTATAAAAAATAATATAAATGGAGAATTTTTTTTATATCCATCCATTTAGTCCTTGCTTTCTTTCTTTTATCTCTTTTTTTTTTTTTTCTTTTGTTGTTTTTTAAATGAAAATACAAATCCATATTAAATTTTATATATAGTATATGATTTGTATTATTAATTTGAGATTTTAAAGAAAAATCAAAATCCGATCCGACGATCTTCTCTCAAAATTATAAATAAAAAATATTCTTTAAAATAATTTTTATTAGATTTTTTTATTTATTAATTTTTAATTTTCTTTTAAATCAATTCTAGATCATCCATAAAAGTGACATAGCAGGCCATGCTCAGCAGCTAGCATTTGTTTGTTTTGGAAGGAGATTTCAAAGAGGGTCATGTCAGATGTCAGATGTCACACAGTGAGCGTGAGACACAAAGCAATGGACAGGTTTTGTCCTATTTGGATTCAGGAAATAGTCTTGAGTATTGCCACTGGCCACTGCTCTCTGTCCAATCAGGCCTGACAAACGTGCAGGCCTCAATATTTCTTTACATTCTACGCCCTCAACTTTTCTCTTTTATCTTTTCAAGTTTCAATATTATTATTTGAAAAAATTACATTTTAACATCTTAACATTTTAGTGACGTGTAATTTAATTCCTAACATTTAAAATTGTGTATTTCAACATCTAACATTTTTAAGCATGCAAAAACAGCATTTGTGTTAATTTTTTTCAATTTTTTATTAAGTGTGATGAGAATTAGCTTATATGCTTATTTGTTTTGCCACAACTTTATATGAAGATCAATAAAAATCAAAATATTATTTACCAGTAAATCATTAGTAGATTGATATTTCAATATACTATAAATAATTAAGAGTAAATATATCTTTATTTTTTCCTCTTTACATTTAAACTCAAGAATTTTTCAAAAACTAAAAACCATTTAAAATCAATTTCAGCCTAATTGAGGCTTACTACAAGAATAATACATGTAAGAAAAACAAATTAATTATCACGTGGACCATGTTGATTCAACTATATATAATCAGTTTAAAATTTGTTTAAAACGTTGCTACAAATTTGAGGATAAATACTTTTTTTTAACGGTTGATAATAAATACTTATACTTCCCTTCAAAAAAAATAAAAATAAATACTTATACTTAAGAAAACACAAGTAATTTGATCTTGCAATTAAATATTTTTATTGAGTTAGTTTTGGTTTGGTCCTCACCCTAATTAGTCATCGGGATCGAAATGAGGCTCAAGATCCACACGACTTAGATCGTTTGGATCCGCCATGACTAATCTCCGAGTCGACCGCCTCTGCTAAGAAAGCTTAGCCAATGATTGCTGATACCTAAGGATCGAATTTGACATAACCCGAGCAATTTATTCTTAAATAAGAAAGACGTTAACCACTTACACCCAACCACTTGGTTTTGAGTTAGTTTAACATGAAGATAAAAATACAAAAACTTATAAGATAAATGCTAACCTTTATTTTCTTGATTCATTTTAAATGAACTTGTAGACAGGTTTTATTAATAAAATTATATTTCAAAATTCATTTTTATGAAATTTCCCCTCATGTTTATTTATCTTTATACTAAATTAACCCATACCCTAATACAAAATACACATGAGTAAAACAATCACGGGATGAACAAAAATACTCCAAACAGAGCTTCTCAGATGCAAATTGGAATAGATGTAGTATCAAAATGCAAATTAGATTTTAGAATCACTATTCTCCGCGCCACAAAACAAAAGCGAGGGAGAGTGAGAGTGAGAGTGAGAGTGAGAGTGAGAGTGAGACTGAGTCAACGACAGTGAGTGAGTGAGTGAGTTTGTCTTTGAACTTGGAAGCTCCACCCAACCCATCTCTCACATACATTTTCTCTTCTTCTCGGTTCTCGCATTCTGCTTCAGCGATTTAGGGTTTTGCTTGCACTATTGCTTCTGAGAAAAATAGAATGGATGCATATGGTGATGATGATGGGTACAGAAGGAAGTCCAAGATTGCACTGATAGCTATTGTGTTGCTCGCTTCCATTGCCGTTTTTGCTTTGGTTGTTGCATTCGTTTACTATTGCTACATTCGCTACAAGGTTTCCAAGCGCCGCAAAATTCAAAAAGGTCTTTTTTTTCCTTCCCTTGCTCTGTTTATACTGTCAGTGCGTTTGTGATTAGTTACCAAGAAAATCTGAGAAAATGGGGAGTGAAAATTTGATCTTAACCTCTGAGTCAAAGAGGTACTGATTAACTTTTAGTTGAGCTCAGGGAAATAAACTCATGAGAATAACTTTTAAAAATAGCTTATGACTTTCTTAGAAGCTCGTTTTAACTTATTTTACAAGCTCATGAAAATAAGATTTTTTTTCGAGAAAAAATATTAAATAAATACTTAATTAAGTTGATTAACCCAACATGCTCACAATGCACGAAATGGTATAAGGTGGTAGTTATGATTATTCCAAAATGCTTAAAAATAAACTATTTCACAGGTAATTTATTTTCTTATTTTAAAAAAATGAGATAAAGATTTCTTGAACTTGGTTCCTTAAATAATTTTCTTTTGGCTCCTTGAAAAAAGTCTTTTAACTCCGTCTTTGTTTTTGTTTTGTTTGGAGGATTTCTGTTTATTCTGATTTTAATGGTCCTTGTGAAAATTCTGGTAATAAAATAGTCTTTGTCCAGAAGAATTAATGAAAAATGTTTTTCTTTTTTTTGTGGATGTTATTTAGGCTTCATGCAGTTTCACCATAAAAGTGGAATATTTGGTTAATTGATATGTTTATTTTACCAATAAAATTTGTTTTATTCATGTTGCAACTGCTTTGGTTGTATTTACATGTGCTCCTTCACTGTCCGAAAATAGTTCGCTCATGAAGTTCTCATTGCCTGCCACCATGCTCCGTTTAATATATCAAGTATCAGATAGAATGTTTTAGATTTCCTTTTGCAACCAGTTTTAATTAATAACAGGACTTTGATGCAGCCCATTTTGATATTGCTTCAGTGCTTGTTCATCAATATTTATTTCTTTTTTTTTTTTGTGTAGTTTAGTTGCCATTTGTATTGTCTCTGATAGTATTCAAGAAAAGGAAAAGTGAGTAGAAAGGAAGTATGTCAAAATCTTTTCATGTTTTAATTTTATCCTTTTTCAAAAATTTAAAGTCAAAGTGTGCATTTGGATTAGCTTACTTTGTATTTATACAGTTTGTAATCAAAATCTTACTGAGATAGCTTTTGAAAAGGGAAAAGTTTTTCTCTCAAAATTAATCAAAACCAAACATGTACTTGATGCTTTTTATTAACTCTGAATGGTTTTTAAGTACCTTTTGGTTGTTTACTCTTGATGGCACACTTACTGTTAGACTATACATGGTTTAATATTAGTGGAAGATGCTACCCTTAACGAGAAAAGTGACTTTGCAAATCTGCAAGTTGTTGCTGAGAAAGGACTTCGGGTGTTCACTTTCAAGCAGCTGCATTCTGCAACTGGGGGCTTCAGCAAGTCCAACGTGGTTGGTCATGGTGGATTTGGACTTGTTTACCGAGGAGTGCTCAATGATGGCAGGAAAGTTGCAATTAAGTTCATGGATCAGCCAGGAAAGCAAGGAGAAGAAGAATTTAATGTAGAGGTTTGTTCCCTCTCAGAACATTCTTGTCAGATCTGTTTCGCTTTCTAGAAATTGTGGGAAGGGAATGAATTATTTTTCATGCACATGTACTTGACTTTCCTTGTAATCAAAACAGTGAGTTTTGTAGATTATGAATTGTCATTATTATTTTTTAATTAATTAGATAGCAATCAATGGCTTGGGAAGGCAATTCATTTTGGGAATTGAGTTAAATTGGTTGATTACATTACATTTAACTGTAGGTGGAATTGCTGAGTCGGTTGCATTCTCCATATTTGCTGGCATTGATTGGGTACTGCTCTGATAGTAATCATAAATTGTTGGTGTATGAGTTTATGGCAAATGGTGGCCTGCAGGAACATCTTTATCCTGTCAGCAGTAAGTAATGAAATGAATGTTTAATTGTTTATTAAATAGATCTTTTGTTCTTTGCTAATATGAAGTGCCCATAAATGGATGAGAATATAGTACTTAGTGATTTGTATTCTGCTGTGATGATTTTTTTTTAGCTGGCAGTCAATTGCTAAGCTCCCTAAGGCTCTAGATATATCATATGTCTCGGGAATTTTAACATAACAGTCTCCGCTTTTGCTATCATCTGTTTGCCTGCCCATCCAAGGTACTGCTCAACAATGAAAAATAGAAATCGATCTTTTCTTTTGAAGTTTGAAGGAGTAACACATTTCAAATCCACTGAGAATACGTTTGATGATAACTGGCATACTTTATTGACCCTTTCTTTTTTCTTCATAAACTCCTGTATTGTACTGTAGTTTGTGCAGAAATTAGAAATTACTTCAGAAAAATAAGTATAAGATAGGCAATTGCAATATGCAACCTTTTTACTATTTGTCGAATTAAGTTGTTAAATCTCTTAAAAGTTATAACCGCCTGAAATTAAAGGTTGTAGGCTTGTAGCATTGAGCATCAGAGTTACAATATTGGTTAAACAGTCGGCTAGCATGGGCCTAGGTTCTCTGATGAAAACTGTCCCTGCATATTCCACAATCAGACCACTGACCTTGAAGAATCTGATGAGTGATAACCATATTATTTAAAACCTTACGTTAATTTTCAATTTGTCACTGCTTTTCCGATGTCCAATTTTAAGATACTATGCCAGTAGGTAGTAATTTATACTAGCTCTTCTCTGAAGAAAGGTCCTAGCCAGTAGGTTTATTTAATCGGTCATCTTGTAAGAGATCGGGATTGACCTCCTGATTGATTTTTATGCAACAGGGATGACTGTTAAGGGTGGCTTACTTGAAATTACAATCATTTCCTCTTTATCTTTAGGTGTATCGAACTCTATGTAGAAAAGGAACTATTACTAATGCTTGCAACATTGGTCATACCCATACTTGTGTTTTTTTTTTTTTTGAAAGGCAAAAGTTAAGTATTATAATTAAAATTCACAGCAGCACAAGAAGCGGTCATACTTGTTTAATCGACTTCACCAGATTGTATGAAGGATGAACCGATGCATCATAAGCCTTATCTTTTGCACCAATGTATAGGATGAAAAATGTACAGTTTTGACATAAAAGGAAATGTTTGATGGATCATGTATGACAAAGTTTGTTTTAAATTTATTTATATTCTTTCTGTTTGTTGATTTGAACTGTAATGAGAATCTGATCAAAACTTGGTGCGATGGTCCCTACATCTCCTGCATTACCATGAAAGCAAAATTTGCAATTAAGTGTTAGAATTGTTTCTTATTCGGTATTTGGCATTTCTGAACTGTTTGTTAAAGAACATTTGTTCCCTTTATGATTCATCATCTCATATTCCAGACATTACAAGATCATAGTGATATCTTGTTCTGTCTTCCCTTTTCTTTTGAATTTTTAAGACAATAAGCTAGTTAGTATAAAATCCGCAAGGTATTGCATCTGCACCCATGGTTGCTATTTTTCTCGTCTGATATTTCATCTTATTTTGTGTGTAGGAGTTTATTTTTACGAGTTGGTTTTCTTGTAGATTCTAATGTTATGCCCGTGAAGTTGGATTGGGAAACTCGACTAAGAATAGCACTTGAAGCAGCCAAGGGTTTGGAATATCTTCACGAACATGTCAGCCCCCCTGTGATTCACAGAGATTTTAAGAGCAGCAACATCCTCTTGGATAAAAAATTTCATGCAAAAGTTTCTGATTTTGGACTAGCGAAGCTTGGACCTGATAGAGCTGGCGGACATGTTTCAACACGGGTTTTAGGCACCCAGGGATATGTTGCCCCTGAGTACAAATCATAACTCATAATTTCCTTTTACAACGTTTTGTCTATTCTGTTAGCGTAATCTTAATTTTCATTACATGAGTTGTTCTTTGGGTAATTTCATCTCATGAAAATCTTAATTTGTTGTGCTTTGGACTGGTTGGTTGTGCAGATATGCACTAACGGGCACTTAACAACAAAATCAGATGTGTATAGTTATGGTGTTGTGCTTCTGAGCTGCTTACTGGCCGAGTGCCAGTTGATATGAAGAGACCTCCAGGGGAAGGTGTTCTTGTTTCTTGGGTGCGTTTCTTGTTATTTTTACCCATCAGTGAAAGTAATTCAGTTGGTTGGTACTCAAGTGTTTCCATTGATGGGAAGAAGAATATTACTTTAGTAGCAAATGCATTTCATCACTCGCTCTTTCTCACAAACTTGCATGTGTTATTTGTATTTAGGCTTTGCCCCTGTTGACTGATAGAGAAAAGGTTGTAAAGATTATGGATCCTGCATTGGAGGGACAGTACTCAATGAAAGAGGTTATCCAGGTAGCTGCAATTGCTGCAATGTGTGTACAACCAGAGGCTGATTATCGGCCACTCATGGCAGATGTCGTGCAGTCGCTGGTTCCACTGGTGAAGACTCACAGGTCCACCTCAAAGGTAGGCAGTTGCTCTAGTTTCCATTCCCCTAAGTTGTCCCCAGCTCAACATCCAGTTAATGGAAATATATAATATATTACCAAATACCAACATTTAAGTGAAGTATTTTCATTTAAATGTGTGCTTACCAAACTTAGATTTGTTTAAGCTTGGTAGTCTGCGGTTTCTTTGCAAACTTAAACCATATGATACCTTTTGGAGAGAAAAAAGTGTTTTTAATGCTAATGGTTCTGCTTGATAAAAGACTAGACTTGGTTAAAATTGTTTTTTTTTGGTGAACCTGGGTATCCTACTACCGGGAGCTAGAGATCAATTGAAGGTTTTGCTTAAAGATCTGCACAGAAGACTCCCATAAGATAAGATAAATAATTGGTTAGAGGGTGCTATTGCTATATGATCATTAATGGTTCTCAAATCCCCTAATTTGGAATGTATGAAAATGAAAGGTTTGGGATAGAGTGGAGTGGTTTGGGTTCCTATTCTCAACCATCCCACTCCATTAATGAATAAACTCTCAAATAATGAGTTAGAGGATTTTCACCACTCAACTTCATTACAAACCATCCTACCCCATCCCTCCCAAACATAACCTAAGAGATTCCTGAAAGGAAGTGAGCAAAAGGAAATCAAGAAAGTAAACCCCACCAACATGTTATGCTAGGTGGATGAATTTAGGATGTTTAACAGTAGTATTACTATTAGCAAGCAAACTGCTTTGCGCCGCCTACTACTACCATCTTAGCCGAACCTTCGTTTTCTTCTTGATCAATCACCTCTTCTTCTTTGGTTTCTTCCATCTCACTCTTTTCATCTTCTACTTTTTGATGAACATTTTTCTCTGCTCAAAAGATGGTGTAACCACTTTACCACTTCTCAACGTCACCGCTTTGCATTGCTCCTTCGGATTATTGATTGTATTTCCAGAAAAATTACCATTTGATTGATCCGCAATTTGCTTTGCTAGCCGCCCAATTTGGTTTTCCAGATTTTTGATGGATGATTTGGTGTTTTTGAAGTTGGATTGAGTTACTTGAATGAATTGAGAAAGTGCATCCTCCAAAGATAGATTTTTCTCTTGAACTTGCTTTTGTGGTGGTGGATTATTAGCTTGAGGACCTTCTTGTCTCCAAGGGACATTAGGGTGCTTCATCCAACCTTGATTATAAGAGTTTGAATACGAATTCTGCCCTTGTCTTAAATAATTCCCCATGAAATTTGCTTCCTCTCTAGATCCAATAGTTGCTTCATAATTACCATTCTCATGCTCTCCTCCACAAAAATCACACTCATTGCTTGTTGTGCTTGTATTTGCCCACAACTCATAACATTAAGTTGCTTGGTTATTGCTTCCAAGTGGTTTGTGATGAGTTTGTTTTGAGCTAGTAATGCCTTTTGAGAATCAACCTCCAATATCCCCTTAGTCGATGTGCCTCCTCTATCATGATTCATGAGATAATCATTGGATGCCATGGCTTCAATCAACCTTAAAGCTTCTTCCACGTATTTGAATTCATAGATCCTCCCTCCGATGCATCTAACATTAACTTTGTCCGAGGTCTCAATCCATTACANAAAATTTGCATTTGTTGAAGATCATCAAAGCCATGATTAGGACACTTTCTTAGGAGCTCCTTGAATCTTTCCCAAGCTTCATATAGAGTTTCACCATCACGTTGCATAAAGCTTGAAATATCACCTCTCATCTTCACAAACTTGGACGGTGGAAAGTATCGTTCTAGGAACTTTTCTTCCAAGTCATCCCAAGTAGTGATGCTTCTTGTTGGTTGAGATTGGAGCCAAGCTTTGGCTCTATCTCTCAATGAAAAAGGAAATAAACGTAGTCTTATTGCGTCATCCGTAACTCCATTAATCTTGAGTCTCACATATCTCTAGAAAATTGGAGACATGACTATTCTGGATCTTCGCCTTCATTCCCTCCAAACCGATTTTGTTGGATGACGTGGAGCAATGTCACCTGATCTCAAAATTATTGGCCGCTGCGGTGGTCTAACAATACTTGAATGATTCCGGTTGACTGGACCATTAGAATATTCCCCCAATGTCCTATGGTTTCCATGTACATGTTCAGCCATGACTTATTCTTGTTGAACTTGCACTGTAGAAGAATTTACTTTTTCCTTGTTTCGCTTCTTCTTCCTTTCTTTTGATTCTTTCGATTCTTCTTTTTGGGTCTTTTCAATTTCGGGATCAAATAATAACTCACCCGTAGATTTACCTCGCATACACTACACAATATCTCAAACAAGGTGAGAATATCCAATATAAAATGTAAACATCACAAAGATAGAAAGAAAATGTTCAAATTAACAATGCTTAATCTTGTTGATATGAATCAACAATCCCCGCAAATCTGCGCCAAAAACTTGTTGACCGCTTGGCAAGTGCACCAAATCGCGACAAGTAATGATAGTGTGAGTAGAGTATCATCCCACGAGGATTGAGATTAAGTAGCAACGTAAACTAAGTAAGTTGATATTTGAACCAATACAAATCATAGTTCCAAAAGAGTAATTGAATTTTCTTTATCCAAAATTCTATCCAAAATGTTGTCATAAACAAAGATGAATGAATTAGGTTTTTCTTCTTTACCACACAAGCAAGTAAATGAAAGAATGAACAAATTGAATGAAACCAAAGTATTTAAGACGGTTAGGAGCTCCAATCCCTCAATTTTTCACCTAATGCAACCTTGTTAAACCCAAACTTCAATTCAATTCATTCAATTAGCCTTTAAGTCACTAGTTTAGGTTTATCCCCTAATTCCTTAGGGAATATCTTTTGTTACCAATTAAGAACCCTAATTCCTTAGGTAATTCAAGGATTGGCACAAACATTAAGCATGAGACTCATAGAAAGATATTGCAATCAAGTTCTATTCCTAGAATCAACACCACAAAGAGTATTCTACTTCGATCTAGCATGAACACAAATTTTCCAATTGCATTCACACTTATAATCAATTCCATAGATGGCCAATCAAAGAAATGCATTAAGCCCTCAAGAGATTACCTACTTGAACGAATTTGAATTGAAATCAAAGGTAAAACAAACTTACATCAAGATCCAAATGAGTTCATCCTATCCTAAGCTAAAAGATTTAGAAACTCATGGTATGAATCAAAAATGGAAGAAATGGATGAAGATCGAGATAGAGAAGCCATGGAGTCTTCAATTCTTCTTTCCGTAAGATCTTGAACAACCACGAATCTCGAAAACACTCTCAAATGGAACCGCCGCACTGTAAAGTTGATCCAAAAAGTCCTTAAAAATAATCGCCAAACGAAATTTATAGTGTCCGAAGGGAACCAAATACTGGCGCCGACATCGTGGCACGGGGCGCAGTGCTTGACTAAGTCCCGTCGCTTCTGTTTTCTTTTCCACTGAAATTCCAGCTTCTGTCTCGGCTGAGCGCTAACTCTGGGGACTGAGCATTGGAAATCATACTTTCTGTCCCAGTTGAGTGCTAGGAATTAGGCTGAGCACTGAGACTTAATTTCCTCTTTTCCTGCACATTTCAAACCAATTTTTAAGTGTGTTTTCTTTCAAACAATGAAATCTAGGAGTCAAACTCTAACAAGAAGAATTTGTGTATTTTTTTCTATCCATTTGCCTTTAGTTCCTAATTATATACATTTTTTTACTTTTATTTTCTATATGAATCTGCACATGTTGTAGATTTATCACAATCCCAAACTTAGAGGTTTTGCTTGTCCTCAAGCAAACGTTTAGGCATAGAAAAGGGGTAAAAAGAGGTGAAGTTTCATGTTCAATTCCCTTGTGAAACACATAACTCATGCAAGACTGCAACTCTTTACACTTTTGCAAAATACTCAATCATCACACAATCAAACATGAATTCCACTTGATCACAAGTTCCATGCTTTAAAACAATCAAACACACTACAAAATCAGCTCTATTGAATGCCAAGAGAATCCCTTGCAACCTCTCTATTTAGTGTTTCACACATCCTCACTTGGTGATATTTACTCTCAATTCCAATCACAATGCACTCCCCTACCCTAATCTTGACAAGATGCTAAGAACACATATCACAAATGTCAATGCAACACACATCATGAGGTCGTTTATTTGGTTGTAATGGGGCTAAGGTGGGGTGGATAAAATCAAGTATATAGGCTAGACTACTTTGGCTTAAAGGAATGTGGACTCTTGGGACTTTCCTTGCTTAGCTAGTTCACAAGCATACAAGTACACAATTTGTGCTATTTCCCTTTTTATTCATTTCCAACTTTATCTTTTTTTTTCTTCTTTTGTTGCTTCTTGTTTCATTTTCTTTTCTTTCTCTTTTGCCTTTTTCTCACTTTTGTATACTTTCTTTGTTTCTTTTTCTCTTTGCCTTTTTTTTTTTCCTTTTTCTTTTTTAGTTTTTTCTTTTTCAAAATTGTTTTTTTCTAGTAGGCATCTTTAGTGCCTATTCTCACCCCAAACTTTATTTGCTTGCTTGTCCCTAAGCAAGAAAACAATCTCAAACTTAAATCCAAACATTCCTCTAAGCCAAAGTAGAAGGACAAAATTGTTTTTTTCGATTTTTAGGCTTGGAATGAGCTTTCATACCAAGAGAAATAGGCCAAGGCTCAATTGGGCTTAAACAATGGTAAATGTTAGGTTGGCTAATTTGGCCCTGAGCTTAGCAAGAACTGGTGCCTCATTCATTTATGCATATACAAGAACAATGCAACAGTGACGAGAATCAAGGCAAGAAAAAGTGAGAATATGCAAGTGATGGATAAGCATACATGAAAGAAATCAAGTAATATGATGTGTTTGGGCTCAAAAGCTCACAGTTCACGGTTATGTGCAAGAGAAAATCCATGCATCCAACATTGCATCAATTATAGCATAAAAAATTGCCAAAACACGTTTCAAGGATCAAGGGTCTTCAATGAAATCATATGCTCAGCTGGCGTACAATGCATGATGTTAGAAATTTCAGTCAAGCACAAGTTCTATGCTCACAAGAGACTTGACACAAACTTCACTCAAAACACCAGCGTGCAAACAAATTGAAGAGTTAAGAGCACTACATTTCACACACGCACTCCACAGACTGTAACAAAATTGAATTAAGGGATAAAGGATAAAGAGTTAAGAGCACTCCCCATTTTTCCTTGCATGATCTAGCCAGTGGAATCTGCACACACTGCAAACGCAGCTAGATGACACTATCAATTCATCACTATAGCATATAAAAACATTTGTCAGCATGCCATGAGTTATTGTTTTCAAAATCCACATACTAAGCAGTGAGATATACGACTCTACACACCCATATAAGTTGTTAGATCCACACAAACTTGTGATAGGTTCAGAACCATAATAAAAAAACAACACAAATAAAGTTCAACAACAAAGCGAAGTCCTATGGCTAACGTGATGACCCTCTATGGATCATCCCTCGCATAATCCGATTCTTCTCCCTCTTCCTCAACCTCGGGCCTCTTCCATTTCATCGTGGGTCAATCGTTGAAGTTAATCATCTCTAAGATCCGTTGCTCACCAACGGTCCCCACAGAAGTCCTCCCAAAGTCTCTATGTCCACTCCTTGATTCTCCGCCATTTGGTGGAGCATAGATTCCACCTTCTGGCCGGGATTGCGTAACGAGAGTGTTTAGGTGACACATGACTTGAACATTACGGTCCAATCGCCTTGGCGAAGTGATACCCGCTCCAATTATTCGGTGACCCTTGTAAGGCGAGTCTCCACATTTCCCGCCCTCTCTCGTATTGTCGATTGTTGGCCGGCCCAACGGGTGACCCGCTACTCCTCGGTGGATCAACATCATCACCGCGTCCTATGGGTCCCACCTCCAACTTCTGAATATATTTTGTAGTGATGGCAATCATGGGCTTCACCAATATTGCTTCACTTGAAGCTTGCACAGCAGCATTTTCACACAACAACGCAATCACAGTATAATGGCCTAGAGCAGCAGTAGGAGATTGAGCAATTTCAAACATAACCTGAGCAAGTATCTCACCCACATCAATCGCCCTTTCCTCAACGATGCAATAAACCAATTGAGCTATAGGTACGATCACATTAGATACATTGGCACAAATTTGCAGTGTGTGATGCACAAAGGTGCACCAAGCTCTAGGAATAGGCTTGAAATGGGATGCCTTTAACTTCCTTGGTATCCCACTCTTAGTGTAAGTCCATGATGCACCGAGACGACATAAAGTAGTCAGTAAGGTAGCCTCATCAACCTCTTCTTCCTGAAGTTTATAATACTCACATTCTGTAGGTGCTGGTGTCCGAAGGAGAGAATTGAGGAAATTGGCATTGTACCCAATTTCTTTCCTCGAACAAAACTCCTATACTTATTTCCCTTTGGTGGTTCGGCTTATGAATGCATTGGCATAGAACTTCTTGACTAACTCCCCGAGACACCGCTTTGGGAAGCTAACCAATGTATTCCATCTTCCATTCGTAATCTGCTGAATCATTTCAGTGGCACTCATTCCTTCCTGCACCGCATTGCTTTCTCATTCTCAATGCTCCCGTGGTTGATATGATTAATATATCACGCTCATGAGAGCGAGAGCGAAACAGGGCAGCATTATAGGAAAGGGAAGTGACAAACTTCTTTCTTTTCTTTTCGGTTCAAGTAGGGCCATGATAACCTCGTTACCAAGAAATGGACCACATGAATGTATAGGTAAACCGTAATGCAAACAGTTATTTAACAATGCCTTAATTTTTTCAAGAAAACACAAGGTCAATATGAGCTTGTCACATGCAAGTCACTTAGGTAGGGAAGAACTCATATCCATGCATACAAAGTGACTTAATTATTCAAAACAAACACAATGACAGCAATTTCGCATATATATTCTAAAATCAAGGCTTACTACATTCATAATTCTCTCACTTCTCTTTCAAGTTTAGAAGTAGTCACTAACCATTAGTATGATATTCAAGTTAATACAAAACATAACACTCACCACAGTTCCAATTTATGCAATCAGATTAGCATAGGACCCAGAACAGAGAAATTACTTATTCACTCATTGAAACATTTTATCAAACATGTGATGTGTGTGTTCTTGTTCAGTATAGCTTCATAATTCTAATCATATGGTAATCTCATTTGTATAAATGCATTTCATAAGCATGTGACTAACCATAGAACATACAAATTGTGTTCCACTATGAACCCACATAAAGAACCTTTGCAATTTATAAGTAACAACCATTGACACATTTTATCAAATACACGAGGGGCATGGTTTTGTGGTTGCAAAAATCACAAGATTCGATCTATGTTCTCGTCCTTTTTTCAGTCATGAACTCACATAATCTCCCTAATCTAACACACATACAGTGACCTTGAGTGATTTTGTGGGTGAAAATTTGAATGTGAAGTGTGTGCTCATATTGGTGTTATGCATAACAAACATAGCAAAGAGCCCTTTTTTTTGTTTTGTTTTATTCACGCGCATATATCTGAGGAGATGAAGATTTACTCAGATAACCAACTCCAACACACAAATCTATTCCTAATCAAGCATAGAATGCAAATGGGGAAGGAGAAGATAGGTCCCAAATAGAAATCTTACACATGGAGAGAAGGGGCACGAAGAGGAGGGAGATGGGAGTTCATACCTGTTCTAGTGAAACGGGGAGCACGCGTATGACCCACAAGGTGGTACCTTACCTTTCGAAATTCAGAGAAACAAAGGACTTAGGGTTTGTCTTTGAAGAGCATAACGAAAATGAGGCTACCTGTTGGGCTTAAAAGCCACTCCAACGCTCAAGCATGTTACAAACCGGCGCCCGCGCCGTAACTCCGATTTTTCAGATTTTCCAGCGCCTGGCCTCACTTGGTGGCGCCACCTGGTCCCTTCAATCCTGCTTGACCCTGCTTCCATGCTTAGCGCCAGATTTTAGACTGAGCGCTATCAGAGGACTCCTGCAACATTTTTCACAACACTGATGCTATCCTTGTGACAGTTGTGCACACAAGTTCAGACCAAAATCTTCACAACAAAATGTATTACTAATTATCAAAGAACTCACAATAATGAAAAAAATTTGAAAAAAATGAAAGTAATCCTAATCTACTCTTGGGTTGTCTCCCAAGAAGCGCTTCTTTAACGCCACTAGCTTGACGCCGAATTTCTCTTCAAGGTTCTTACAAATTTAAGGTAGCTTTTGCTGCCTCAAAATCACCTCCAAAATATAGCTTCAACCTTTGACCATTCACCTTAAATCTCCTTTGGATTTCGGGTCTTCCACCTCAACCGCACCATGAGCCATAGCTTCTTTAACAATGAAGGGTCCCGACCATTTGGACTTCAATTTTCCAGTGGAACAGACTTCAAACACGAATTGAACAATAGCACTTGTTGCCCCGGATAGAAGACTCTATGCACTATGTGCTTGTCATGGTATGCCTTCACTCTTTGCTTGTAAGTTGAAGCATTTTCATAGACCATTAGTCTCATTTCCTCCAATTCATTTAGATGATCCAATCTCTTTTCACCTAGCTAGAGTAGAATCAAAATTGAGAAATTTAAGAGCTCAATATTCTTTTTGTTCAAGCTCCATCGGAAGATGGCATGACTTTCCATAAACCATTTGATAGGGAGAAAGACCAAGTGGAGTCTTAAATGCTGTCCTATGAGCCCACAATGCATCATCTAGCTTTCTTGACCAATCTTTTCTTGAAGTTGCAAATACTTCTTTTCCAAGATTTTTTTGATTTCTCTATTAGATACCTCAACCCGGCCCCCTTGTTTGTGGGTGATATGGGGTGGCCACCTTGTGTTTCATATTATATTTGGTTAAAACACTTTGCAAATGATTATTGCAAAAGTGTTTCCTCCATCACTAATCAACACTGGGCACTCCAAATCTAGCAAAGATATTCTTTTTGAGAAATTTAACCACCCGTAGCTCCATCATTTGCCGGTGAAGCAATCACTTCTACCCATTTGGACACGTAGTCCACTCCACAAGGATATATTGATTGGAATATGACAATGAGAATGGTCCCATAAAGTCTATCCCCTAAGAATCAAACAATTCTACTTCAAGAATACTTTGCAATGGCATTTCATTCTTTTTTGACATTCCTTCGTTTCTTTGGCATTTGTCACATTGCTTGGCATATGTGTGAGCATCTTTGAAAAGTGTCCGCCAATAAAAGCCACATGCAACACCTTCACACCGGTCCCATTCTCATTATAATGCCCTCCATACGGGGATCCATGGCAATGCCAAAGAATACTTTGGGCTTCATCTTGATCAATGCAATCGCGAAGGATACCATCCGGCATCTCTTAAACAGTAAACAGATCATCCCAAATGTAAAAATTGGCATCACTTAAGAACTTTTTTCTTTGCTGCCATGTTAAGCCATCCGAACAATATTTGCGGCTTTAAAGTTTGCCATATCTCGCAAAACCAAGACCTCTCCTTGACCATGAGTAGTTTTTCATCCGGAATTCCTCTCTAACTTCATTTTCTTGGATTGTTACATCTTTATTTTCCAATGGACAAATGGTCTCGCAACCACATTTTCACTTCCTTTCTTATCCTTTATCTCTAGATCAAATTCCCTGCATAAGGAGAATCCAAATGGATTAATCTAGGCTTTGATTCCACTTTAGTCAAGAGATATTTAAGTGCAGAATGATCACTAAAAACAATGACTTTAGAACAAATCAAGTAGGACCTAAATTTCTCCAATGCAAAGACTATGGCAAGCAATTCTTTTTCAGTAGTTGTATAGTGAATCTGATTTTCATTCAAAACCTTGCTTATTGCATGGAAAAACTTATCCTTTCGCTGTCCCAAAACTGCACCCACTGCATAGTCACCTGCATCACACATTAATTCAAATGGTAAGTCCCAATTTGGTGCAATAATGATAGGTGCAATAACTAACTTATATTTCAACATATTAAAGGCATGCAAACATTCATCATTAAACTTAAAAGGAGCATCCTTATTTAATAAGACGCACAAGGGCTTCGAAAATTTAGAAAAATCTTTGATAAAGCATCTATAAAACTCGGCATGTCCTAAGAAACTTCTGATTCCTTTAACATTCGTAGGTGGTGGTAGCTTCTCTATGACTTCTATCTTGGTTCTATCTATCTCAATTCCTTTAGCTGAAATTTTGTGACCAAGTACAATGCCTTCATGTACCATAAAATGACATTTTTCCCAATTCAATACCAAGTTGGTCTCTACACATTTTTCAAGGCAGCATAGGTTAGTGAGACATAAATCAAAAGTAGAGCCAAAAACAGAAAAATCATCCATAAAAACCTCAATAGATTTTTCAATCATATCGTAAAAAAATGGATAGCATACACCTTTGAATGTGGTCAGGTGCGTTGCACAAGTCGAATGGCATCCGACGATATGCAAAGATCCCAAAAGGACATGTGAAAGTTGTCTTCTCTTGATCTTCCTGATTAATCGAAATTTGGTTGTAAACTCGGAGTATCCATCTAGGAAACAATAGAATGCTTGGCCAACCAATCTCTCTAACATTTGATCCATGAATGGCAATGGGAATTGATCATTCCGAGTGACTTGGTTGAGCGTGCGATAGTCAATGCACATGCGCCAACCTGTTACTGTTCTTGTGGAAATGAGCTCATTCTTTTCATTCTTGATAACCGTCATTCCACCTTTCTTAGGCACCACTTGAACCGGACTAACCCATGCACTATAGGATATAGGGTAGATCATGCTCGCTTCAAGAAGTTTCAAAGACTTCTTTCCTTACAAACTCCTTCATAGTTGGGTTCAATCGCCTTTGGGGCTCCACAACCAGCTTTATAATCACCCTCAAGAAGAATTTTATGCATGCAAAATGATGGACTAATGCCTTTCAAATCAGCTATGGACCATCCTATGGCCGTTTTATGCTCTCTAAGTATCCTCACAAGCTTTTCTTCCTCCAACTTTGATAATGCACTGCTCACAATGACAGGATTTTCAGCATTTCCACTAAGAAACACATATTTCAAATGTGCAGGCAGCGGTTTGAGCTCTAGTTTGGGCTTCTCTTGCACTCTATTTTTCTTAAGCTCTTCCTTCTCGGTGTGGACAGCAACCTCCTTTTGTTGAGCTTCCAAATTGCGCAAGCATTCTTCTATTTCTTTTTCTTCTTCTTCATCAAGATTTTCAATAGAGTGTGCACTATTATCTTCTCGAGAGGTGAAGAAGGATGTTGCTGTCCTAAAACTTCTCTACCCATCACCTCAACTTTATCCATCGAAAACAATTCTCTTTATCACTTGGATGATGCATAGCCTCAAAAACATTAAAAGTGACTTCTTCATCTTGCACTCTAAGCCGGAGTTGACCTTGTTGGACATCTATTAAAGCACGGCCAGTTGCTAGAAAAGGTCACCCCAATATGAGTGGTATCTCTACATCCTCTTCCATATCCAAAATAACAAAATCCACCGGGAAGATAAATTTATCCACTTTTACCAACACATCCTCCATAATGCCATATGGATATTTGATGGACCGGTCCGCTAATTGGAGTGACATTCTTGTAGGCTTCACCTCTCCCACTCCTAACTTCTTCAAGATAGACAATGGCATGAGATTTATGCTTGCACCTAAATCGCAAAGGGCCTTGCCAATAGTCATACTCCCTATAGTACACGGAATTGTAAAAACTACCGGATCCTCGAGCTTTGAGAGGTAACTTCCGCTGTAAAATAGCACTACATTCTTCCGTTAAAGTGACCGCCTCATCTTCTCTAAACTTCCTCTTTTTGGTAAGCAATTCTTTCATGAATTTTGCATAAGTTGGCATTTGTTCTAATGCTTCGGCAAAGTGGTATGTTGATTTGTAGCTTCTTGAAGATATCAAGGAATCTTGCAAATTGTTCTTCCTTCTCCTTCTTAATCACATGAGGATAAGGCAACTTCACATAAGGAGGGATATCTTGTAGCTTACCTTTCTCTTTTTCTTTCATCAATTGACTCTTTGTTTTTCTCAAGTGGGATTCCTCATCAACTAATCTCATCTTAGCTCTAACCTTCGTTCTCTTCTTGATCAATCATCTCTTCTTCTTTGGTTTCTTCCATCTCACTCTTTTCATCTTCTACTTTTTGATCAACATTTTTTCTCGCTCAAAAGATGGTGTAACCACTTTACCACTTCTCAACATCACCGCCTTGCATTGCTCCCTCTGATTATTGATTGTATTACCGTAAAAATTATCATTTGATTGATCCACAATTTGCTTTGTTGGTCGCCCAATTTGGTTTTCCAGGATTTTTGATGGATGATTCGGTATTTTTGAAGTTGGATCGAGTTACTTGAATGAATTGAGAAAGTGGATCCTCCAAAGATAGATTTTCTCTCAAGAAAAAATGTTAATTTCACAATCCTTAAAGATAATAAAAATTGTTATTTTGTTTGTATTATTGTATAACATCTTCTCACTTGTATTTCAGATTTTTATTTAATTGGTCTATTGTTATTGATATTATAGAGATAGATTTTCAGATTTTACATATTTATTAAGTTATTAATTTACTAAGCCTCATCCACCATTTTACCATAGATGAACAGTAAAATGAGTAGTGGGCATAATTCCATGGTGTTTTTTTAATTGTTTTAATAAATAGGTATAAATATAATTATTTATTTATTTTGAAATTATTTATAATTATTTAATATATTTTGTTTGTATTTTATTTGTATACAATGTTTAATGTTTAACTTTTAAAATGTAAAATATTTATTAAGTATTTTTTACAACCTTTATTAATTAAGTAGTTCTAAAAAATTATTGGTTTTAGTTTTTAGGGGATCATTTATTATTTATTTTTTTTTGTAACAAAGGGGATCATTTATTTAAGTTTTATTATTTATTTTATACTTTAATATTTAATTACGTATTTGAAAGGATAATGCCAATGTACTAACTTTGTCTTCAAATACTTTGTTTATATTTAATTTTTTTGCTTTATGTTTTAAAAAAAAAATAGATTTTTTAAGTAGAGTGTAATGACAGCAACATAGTTTACCAACCCAAGTGAGTTATGTAGAATTTTTTTAATCTTCTTTTCTAAAAAGGGGATCAATAGTGGTTTCCCACTTCCACCCTATAACATGACTCGAGCCTGAAATAACCAAAATTAACACGAGAAGGGGGGTTGAATTGTGTTTACCAATTTTTTCGTAAACTTTGAAAATAGTTTTTGCAGGCACAACAAGCAAAACTTAGACAACAAAGATTTAGATGAGTGATATGTCTAAATTTAATATAAAACACGTGCAGACAGAGAAGGGTAAAATAGAGTTTGATATTCACAAAGTAACTCCCCAAGTTAAAAGCTTAAACAATTGATACTTAAGCAAATTAAATAGATGAGGGAAGAGATATATCACTCAAGATATTTATACTGATTCACCCCAAAATCCACAGGGCTACATCCAGTTTCTTGTCAGCATCAAGTTTCCACTATGATTGAGTAAACTATAGTACAAGTATTCTTTGCACACCTAGCCTCTTCAGGTTCAACACACAAACAAGTATTCTTTTATCACCTAGCCTTTTCAAGCTCAACACAGTAAGGAATAAAGGTTTTGTGTAATTAATTTAACTTACAAGTCTTTCAAATCACATTCAAGGAGTGAAATAAATATGAAGTATGAAAGA
Source organism: Sophora flavescens (assembly GCA_030762895.1). Classification (NCBI taxonomy): domain Eukaryota; kingdom Viridiplantae; phylum Streptophyta; class Magnoliopsida; order Fabales; family Fabaceae; genus Sophora; species Sophora flavescens. The sequence goes on along the minus strand of CM061066.1, from coordinate 143,012,342 downwards.
CTGCGAATTAATATCAAATGATTGAAAGTGTATTCAATGAAGGAATGCAGAATTTAATGAAGAGAGTAAATGCTTCCGCGCAGTGTTCTAAATGATATTCAACTTTTTGTCTTCATCTTCATTGTTTGATCTATTTAAAGATTTCAATCAAATAAATCCGTTATGCACAACTTCAGAATTTGTGTTCTTCTGATTTGAGCTTTTGAGATACCATTAATGTCAAAGAGTTGGTCTGAGAAAACATTAAATGCTTGGGAATGTTGAGCTTTGACAAGGTTGTCCAAAAGTACACTTTATTTTGAGCAGATGCTGTTTTAGAGTTGCAGCAGCATGCTTCTTCTACTTCCAGCAGAGAGCTTTCCTCTTTCAGTGCAACACTTAGTTCACTTTCTGGAAAATACTTTTACTTTGTACTAAAACTGCAAAAAGGTTACTGTTGTGGTATAGAGATTGCGTGTTTATTCCTTAAAACCTTGAAACAAACGTTCTTTATTCTTTATCCTTTGTGGTATTGTCCAGATGTCTTCGAGATCCTTAAGGAAGGCATCTGATTTGAATAAGGTGACTTGGACTTCATTTCTGACAAACTGACATTATAGCAGTGTTGGAGATCTAGACGGGTGAAAGGCAATCCAGAATTTAGACGGGTGCTCATGCAGTTCAAAAATTAGACGGGTGAACCACCAAGTCTTTTCCTGACAGATGTTTCTTGCCACGTCATCAAGTATATTCGAATCTTGACTGAACGTTGACTTGGTCTTTGACTGTATGCACTGAATTTTAGACGAGTGGTTTTTTTACATGAGTCTAAAAACTGAGCTCTACTAAAAAGTAGACGGGTCATAAAATAGACGAGTGACCTTAAGTCTATTTTCCTGTACACTTATCAGATATGTCAGTAATTTCATATGATTTAATATTACCATACTTGATCTATTTGGAATCATCAAAACTTAGAATTTACACATTGAATATGTTTCAGACTTATGAGGTCTCAACAGAGCCCACAACCCATGGGAGTAGGCGAGGCAACTTTTACCAACCCATGGGGATATAATACGTAGAAGGAAAAAATGTTAATTTCACAATCCCTAAAGGTAATAAAAATTGTTATTTTGTTTGAATTATTGTATAACATCTTCCCACTTGCATTTCAGATTTTTATTTAATTGGTTCATTGTTATTGATATTATAGAAATAGATTTTAAAAGTTTATTATCGATAGAATCCTTTATTTGTTGAAGATGAACGTGAATGTATTTATTTAGTAATCATTGTTATTTGCATCTATTGATTTAATTTATTTTTGCCACTTTTTTATATTTTAGATATTGATTTATTTGTTAAACTTCTTTTTCTAGTTTGTCTAGAATTTGGATGAATGAACTGTGTTGTGAACATCGTGGCACAATTTTTAATTTGAGAAGCTGTCAAGAAAAAATAAAAATAGTTTCAGAGTAGAATTGTTTTGTTTTAATAAATAGATATGAATATAATTATTTAACATATTTTGTTTGAATTTTATTTGTATACAATGTTTAATTTTTAATACGTAAAATATTTATTATTAATTTTTTACAATCTTTATTAATTGTTTAGATATAAAAATTATTGGTCTTGGTTTTTAGGGAATCATTTATTTAAGTTTTATTATTTATTTTCTAAAATGAGTGGTGGGCATAATTCTATGGTGTTTTTTTTATTGTTTTAATAAATAGGTATAAATATAATTATTTAATATATTTTGTTCGTATTTTATTTAATTGTTTATCTATAAAATTATATTTTCTTATCTTTTGAATATGTATTTGATTTATTTTCCCATTTTTTTGTGTAAGTTAATCATTTAAAAATTAAATATATTTACCTATCATATTATTTTTCTTTTCTATTTAAAATCTATTTGATTTGTTTCTCCTCTTTTTCTCAAACTTTTTTAGATAATATATTTGTCTATCATCATTATCATCATCATTATTTTTCTTCTCTCTTGAAAATATATTTGATTTATTTCTCACTTTTTTAATCGTGTTATTAAACCAATTTCAGAAAATTTATTTATCTATTAAATTATTTTTTATTCTCTTTTGAAAATATATTTCATTCTCTCTTTTTTTTCGTGCAAGTCAACCTTCTTTTAGAAAAATATTTACTTATAATCCTCTTATTTGGTTCTCTTGAAAATCATTTTGATTTATTTATCATCTTTTTCTCGTATAAGTTAACCATTTTTAGAAAATAGAATTATCTATTATATTATTTTTCTTATTTTTTAAAAATCTATTTGATTTTTCACCTCTTTGCTCCATGCAAGTTAACAATTTTTGTAAAATATATTTATCCATAATAATAATAATAATAATAATATTATTATTATTATTATTTTTCTCTCTTTAAAATCTATAGATTTATTTCTCATATTTTTTCGTGTAAGTTAACCAATTTCAAAACATATATTTATCTATCAAATTATGTTTCCTTATCTTTTGAATATGTATTTGATTTGTTTGTCCAATGTTTCCCATGTAAGTTATAGATGTTAGAATAATACAATTATAAATTGTACTACATACCATGAATATCCTTTTTTATTCAAAAAAAAAATCATGTCGTTAATAGGATAAAAAATTAATAATGGCATTTTTAAACAGTTAGATTATATAAATCTGTAATATTTTTGAATTATACTAGTCATATATTTTTTTTAATACTAATGACTTGGTAATCTTTTTCATCAGAGACTCTAATATACTGATTACATATTCTTTGTTATATGTTTCTTATTAGAGTTTAATTTCTATGAACTGGCAGTGTAAATATTTTTACAATGATAATCAATCAGAAATTATGAAATTGATGACTTTTAAGGTGTTTGGGATAAGAATCAAAGATTTGTAATGATGTGTCCATTTCTAATTGGTTGACGGTGTAAAAAAAACTTTACACTGATATTGTATATCAATTAAATTCTTCTTATTAATATTTAATTTAATTTGAAAAATAGAAATGACAATTTATCCACATTTAAGTTTTGAGCTTGTTAATTTTTTAAAGATTTTTGACTTCAACCCAATACCCTAGAAAAAAAATAGCTTGAAATTAGGAAAGCAATAATTTTGTGATTTACCTTCAATCATAAAATATATACAAAATAAAAGAAACCAAAAGAATTGAATAGATTGCATAACTATACATTATATTTATTACAAATATTGTTCATTAATAGTATGTATACTTGTTTTTTTATTTCTGTTTATTTTTATCTCTCAATAACTATATTTAAAATACTCTTAAATATAAATTATGTAATACATAATTTCGAAAATTTATTTAATGATATATTAATCTTTTTTTTATATGCTACAATATATTAATCTTAATCCATTACATATCTCATGATAACAATATATGTGTATTTTGCTTTGATTTTGATTGATATTTGAAGATATGTTGATACAGAAATCTATAACAATTTAGTTTAATTTGTTAAAAAAACAATTTAGTTTTATAATTCATATTACGATTTCCAGTATACTAAATTAATATAAGTGATGAATATTAATGATTATCAGAGCTATGATTAAGAAATTACGGGGACATTATTACAGTTTGGAACAATACCCTAAAGATAATAAATTAATACAAGTGATATTATTAGTGATATTAGAAGAACAATACTATGTTGAATGGCCTTTAAAATATTTGTAGTTAGTATATTGCCTTTACAAATCTCTAGAATGTGTTAAAAATGTCAAGGATTTATTTGAATTTATAATTGATATTACGATTTCCAAGTATACTAAATTAATATTAATATAAGTGATCTTTTCGAAATTTCAATTGTCATATTAAAACAAAAAGATTAATTCCAATATGATGAATATTAATGATTATCAGGTCTATAATTAAGAAATTATGGGGACATTGAGGATTACAGTTTCGAAATATACGACCTTTTGAATACATTTGATTGCTTTAGATATCAGAGATTGAGTATTGTTCTAAATATATCAGTCACAATTCGTTATAATTGTGTTTTGGTGAATTTGATAGGTATTTAAACAAAATTATGGATATGAGGTCATAATTAATATTGAGTATCATTTGGTGAGAATAAGGCAAATTAAAAGAACGCTTATCTTTTGTAGGATCGGTATGGATTGGTAATTATAAAATACTTAACCATATCATTTCATCCCACAAAAATGATTACAAAATTAAAATATGAATCATATTAAGTAAACTTTCCTGTGATTGAAAGTTATTCAAATGAATGTAAATTTAATGGTTTTAGAAAGCGTCCAATTTAACATTTTTTTAACTGTGATTTATGTTGACATTAATAGTAATTATATTTTAAAACGACTTGTTAAGAATGAAATAAAATTTGAAAAACATAAATGCAGGTAACATAACATTAGATTAAATCCCAAAAGGCAGGATATCTAGGATTACAAAACCAAGTTTGAAAACGAAACAAAGAACATAAAATACTGAAAAATTATTAAAATACTCAAAAAGGATATTCATAAGAAAAACTAAAACATCAAATACTGCCATCAGTCATCTTCTTGCTTAATTGTCTTGAGTCCCTCCATATCGGTACTACTTGCTGTAGTTGACAAATCATCAATGTCAACCTCTGATGTTCTCTTTGTTGGAGTTTTATCAGCAATCTCACATTCCAGGTTAGTATTTTCCATTTCAATCATATTTGCTTTGCCACGCAGATATCACATAATTCAGACATAAGATCAACATCTCAGCAATAGATACAGATTCCAATTCATCCTGTAACCAATTTAAGCAGAGTAGTCTTTGTTTAAATTAAAAGAATTTAATGTTATTTATCTTCTTGTAGAAAACTATATAAAAGTGTTTGTTATATATATATATATATATATATATATATATATATATATCAATCTTTTTGTATTCCTTTAGCAATTCAGGGCAACTTTTACCTAACAGGGTTGTTGCATCATGATCAAAGAGATATCCTTTAATTCTCACATATTCATGAGGACATGTATTTATTATAGACCCAAACCAACTAATATATTTTTACGAGATAACATGTCTCAATGGGAGAAAACTTGGTTAGTTCAGAAATTAAGCACATTGCATTAGAAGGTTTAAAAAAAAGAAATAGATGATAGAGAAAGAAACAAAAAGAAAAAGATGAAACATGACTCCTTTAGTGATAGAGCCAGAGATGCCAATGATAGTGGTAATGCTCTGAAATGGACCTGGGAGTGATATGAATATTCTTGATAGTTTAGTCATATTTTTGTAACTGATAGTGTTCATATAGTCATTCAAATATTGTCTCATTCTTTCCATGACATGGACTCAATTAGGTTTCTAATTTTTATAGAATATTTTAAAAGATCCCTTAGTGTTAGTTAATAGAGTTACTAAATAGTATCACACAATTAAGGTTAGCTTTGTAAATTTCAGCAAATGCTTGCATCAACTACTGATTTTCTAGATCTGAACTTATGTTACTGCTATGTGGAGTCCTAAGGGCCTGTTTGGATAGTGAATTGAAAGCTAAAAGTGATTATTTTTAACAAATGATTTAGTTGTTTCTTTAATACATTCATCAGTAATCCTTAACCTTTTAAATTATTAAACGACACTAGAAGTTGTATGGTAGCAATTAGTAGATATTGCTGTATCTATGCATGTTGGGACTAAAAATGATGTGCTGATGTTAACGAATCTGGGCAAGTATACCCAATCGTGCAAGTAATACGGTGGTGAGACCGGTTATCGTATCCACGGGGATTGGATGTCAAGTACCAATTCACAAACTCAGCAACTATCTAAACTAAGAAGAGAAACCAGAACAAACAAAAGAAAAGAAATAAAATCTTTTTGTCTTTTTGGGGACTTTTAACAAACACTTGGAGTGCAGAAAGGGATATGTTGGGACTAGACTTCACCAAACCTCTGTCTCATGTACTATCAGGACTAGATACCTCCCATTCATGCTTCAGATATTAAAATCAATCCACTAAATTACTCAAACCCCGATTCCTCGGATGGCAAGAGCCTAAATCCACTAATAGACCCTAATTCCTTAGGTGGCCTAGATTAATGAATTTGCATTACGATTAGGAATTACGCGATTACTAGTAAACCTAACTCCATTCCTAGATGATGAAAGGGTTTACTAGGTGATTAAATTCAATTTCGGTTCTAATACGAATTTCCCAATTGCATACTAAAACACAAATCAAGTCATGGGGGTGCTAGCCACAACAAGCATTAAGTATGGAAAATTAATCACTAATATGAAGGCATGAACACAGAATAATCAGTCAAGATAAATACATAATAATCGGTTTGATTACATCTAATCCCAACAATGATTTAACTACTCATAATTACAAGAAAGCCAAACCAGAGAAATAGGAGAAGATGAGAGAACAAGCTCCATGGGAGCTTTCCACCGTCGTCACAGCAGCCCCTCTCAGCAACTCCCTTCTAGGGTTCCAATCCTTCCTCAGTCGCAGCCTCCAAGTCTCTGTTTTTCTGTCTCAGAGAGAATAAAATCTCCCTAGGTTCAAGTCTCCTTTTTTCGTGCAGCTGTGGCTAATATATATATTTATTTCAATTGAAATCTCCTCCTCCAAGAACGGCGCTGCCTTTTCTTTTATTCTCGCTGATGCTCCTTATATTTTGCCAATTCCAAGTATCAAGTGGGACCCTTCCAATTCTAAATAAAATGCAATCTTTTCTTATTAATTCTTATCAATCACGCATGAGCCCTGTAGCTTCTTTCACGTTGAAACTTCATAGGTTTTGTTTTAATTGCCAATATCAAATGGGTCCCACTAGCTTTTGCAATTAACCATATCTTTTCTTGAAATTGAAATTCAATTGTCAAGCAAATGACCTTGTAGCTTCACGTCAGGCTTCCACATTCTTGTACCAAGTCAATTTGAAGTCAATGTTCACGTGGGCCCGTAATGTAAATTAGCTTCATATTGAATTCACAATTGCTTCCTGAACCTTGTGTTTTGTCAACTATCATATGCTTTCATAACAAATTAAATTGGAATCATGCAATTCACTCCAAGGCCTACGCATTTCAATGGCCAAAAATGCTGTAGCATTTTTACTTCATCCATATTATAGACTCTTGACATCTTGTTATTTTCTCCCCTCAATTTCTTAAGTCATGCTACTCCTTCATGGAAACTCCAAATTAACTGGATTTGAGCATTTTAATCATTAATTCCTGTAAAACAACACCACAAGACCACCTTACCCGTTCCAAGGGAAAAACTAACTAAAATCAAATAAAGAATGTCTAATCTATATGAAAAATGCATGCAAAAGTGTACAGAAAACATGATGTAAAATCACACTATCAAATCACCCCAAGCTTATTCAATTGCTTGTCCTCAAGCAATCACTAAGGCCGAAGATCAAAATAATCAAAGCATGGATCGAAACCAAGAACCCGAGTAAATGATCCAAGTAATAGACAATTCAAACAATTCAAAGAAGAGACAATCAATTCAAGTCCAATTAGAGGCTTAGGTTCCTTAGATTCATGTTCTCACTGATTTGGGCACTCTTTCTCACCTGAAGCTCACCCCAAGCTTGTTCATTTGCTTGACTCTCTTTTCTCACCTCACTCAAGTGTTAGGAAAATAAGACAATTCGCTCCATTTTCCTCAAGGAAAGAATTCTACCATAGGCTTGACTATCAACCAAATCTCTACTTTATTAATGAATATAATTTAGAATCAAGAGGTCTTTTACTTTGGTTGTAACGGGGCCATGGGATTAATCGTTAGGTGGGAAAGTCAAGAAAAGGAAATTTCAAAAGGGCTAACAAAATACCAACATTGCAAAGCATGCACCTTCTAAAATACATTTTTGGGTTTTGATTTATTTTTCCACCGTTCTTTTCTTTCTTTTTCTTTTATTTCTCATTTCTTTTTGTCATCCCCTCCTCTACTTTATTTTTCTTTTTCTCTTTTTCTTTTGTTTTTCTTTTGCTTGGAGAAGGGGAGATTTTTCATTTCAAGAGAATTATTTTTTCTCGATTTTCATCCCAAACTTTTTTTTTCCAACTACCTTTTTACCCTTTTTGTAATACTTTAGAAGGTCCTATCAAACATCATTCAACAATATATTTCAAGGTACCAAGAAAAGTATTTTATTCTTTCAGGCTCAAAATTGGCCAACTAAGGGGTATCATTTAATCATTCAAAGCTCAGAAGGCCAGAAAAATACCTATTGCCTCAATCATTTTCAAAAATGTTTTCAAAAATTTTTAAGCTTCAAAATGGTTTCAAGTCAAGTTCTAGAGAAAACAATCCAAGAGGAATAACACTCTATCACAAAGAATGGGGTATATTTGGTGAATACCCCTTTGTGGCTCAAAATCTCATATTTTAGTAGTTCAAGAATCAATGAACAACACAAATCCATAGAACCATATGCTAATTATCAACTATCCAAAATTATCTCAAACATTTTCATTTGCAACCATATCACAAGAATGAAAAAATTGGGTTCAACAATTCACTATCTCAATTTAATAGGCACTTAGTTCTCACAATTGGATGCAAAATCTAAACAAGGGCAATCTAATTGTGTGATCATGCAAAGCTATCATGCAAAACTATATGAATACAACATGAAAAATGCAAATGCAAAATACCCCTACCCCAAGCTTAAAAATTTACATTGTCCCCAATGTAAACAATTAAGTTGGAAAGAGGAGAAAAATGGAACGGCTTACCGAGGCGGTAGCGGGTGTTGGCTCTCATTCCAGTCAGAAACTTGCTGGGAAATACGTCACGACCGTGATGGGTGCTGACTTTGTCTTCTTGCTCTTCCCTCCTTCCTTCTTACCCTGGAATCACTTGGCAATTTTATTAGTAAAAGAAAATTCTTGATCTTCTCAAATTATTCAAGAGGTTAAAATCAAAAACAAAATCTAACTAAAGAGAAGGGTTAAGAAAAGTTGGGTTGCCTCCCAATAAGCGCTTTTTTAACGTCACTAGCTTGACGTTCTAGGATCCTCCTCCCGGATCAAATGGTAATTGGAGTGGAGATTGTAGCAGTAGTATGACTTTATCCTCAACTCCATCCAGTCAGTGTGTGAAAATTCCATTGACCTTTTCATCTATGAACTCACTTCCTCTCAGGTCAAGTGGAATTTTCAAGAGGAAGTTTGCCAGACAAGTGGAAGGGGTTAGTTTTGCAGCGTCCACACATGCATGCAAGCCAACATATTTGTCCAATGCAGAAAATTCAGATTCCTTAGCAAGCATGGTGGAATCCATTACCACTTCGTCTTCATCTTGAACTATCCCCCAAACAAGATTTTCCTCAAATTGTGCTGCACGTGACTCTTGTACTAACTGTTTGCAGATCTCAACTTTCGTTTTGAAGTTTTGCTTCACAGCTTCGATACTCTCACAATTGGCTCTTGCCTTGGCCTCAGAGGTGGATAGCTCTTGGGAATATTGTTCTAGAGCAGCTTTCAACGGTGGTTGCTCCTTCCATTCCCATTCTTCAACTTCCCAAGGACTTGTGAAAGGTACTTCCTCTTCTTGTGACTTATCCACCATCACCACTTCATCTTCAATTTGATCCATTCCCACAACCAGATTTTTCTCAAATTCTGCTTCATGTGGCTCTATGGGAATCATAGATGGTGGTGGAGGTGGTAAATATGAACAAAAGGTTTCCCAATCCTCCTCGGAGAAGTTATATATAAGCCTTCCCGTCATATAATCAACTTGTGTGGGAGTAACATGATCCATCAAATCCATGCAATCTCCCAAACACCAGCTTGTCCTTCAAATCGTTACTTGAGGCTTCCTCATCAGGTGGATAATAGTGATTGTCCATGAACTGCATCCACCTTGCACAAACACAACTCAAAAGAAAAAGATCAAATATATACATAAAAGTAAAGAATAAAAATGTCTAAATTAGCTGCCTCCCTTGTTACTAATGAGATTGGCAAAACCAATCCCCGGCAACGACGCCAAAAACTTGTTGACGAATCTGGGCAAGTATACCCAGTCGTGCAAGTAATACGATGGTGAGACCGGTTATCGTATCCACGGGGATTGGATGTCAAGTACCAATTCACAAACTCAGCAACTATCTAGACTAAGAAGAGAAACCAGAACAAACAAAAGAAAAGAAATAAAATCTTTGTCTTTTTGGGGACTTTTAACAAACACTTGGAGTGTAGAAAGAGATATGTTGGGACTAGACTTCACCAAACCTCTGTCTCATGTACTATCAGGATTAGATACCTCCCATTCATGCTTCAGATATTAAAATCAATCCACTAAATTACTCAAACCCCGATTCTTTGGATGGCAATAGCCTAAATCCACTAATAGACCCTAATTCCTTAGGTGGCCTAGATTAATGAATTTGCATTACGATTAGGAATTACGCGATTACTAGTAAACCTAACTCCATTCCTAGATGATGAAAGGGTTTACTAGGTGATTAAATTCAATTCCGGTTCTAATACGAATTTCCCAATTGCATACTAAAACACAAATCAAGTCATGGGGATGCTAGCCACAACAAGCATTAAGTATGGAAAATTAATCACTAATATGAAGGCATGAACACAGAATAATCAGTCAAGATAAATACATAATAATCGATTTGATTACATCTAATCCCAACAACAGGATTTAACTACTCATAATTACAAGAAAGCCAAACCAGAGAAATAGGAGAAGATGAGAGAACAAGCTCCATGGGAGCTTTCCACCGTCGTCACAGCAGCCCCTCTCAGCAACTCCCTTCTAGGGTTCCAATCCTTCCTCGCCAATGCACCTCCAAGTCTCTCTGCTTTTTCGTCTCAGAGAGAATAAAATCTCCCTAGGTTCAAGTCTCCTTTTTTCGTGCAGCTGTGGCTAATATATATATTTATTTCAATTGAAATCTCCTCCTCCAAGAACGGCGCTGCCTTTTCTTTTATTCTCGCTGATGCTCCTTATATTTTGCCAATTCCAAGTATCAAGTGGGACCCTTCCAATTCTAAATAAAATGCAATCTTTTCTTATTAATTCTTATCAATCACGCATGAGCCCTGTAGCTTCTTTCACGTTGAAACTTCATAGGTTTTGTTTTAATTGCCAATATCAAATGGGTCCCACTAGCTTTTGCAATTAACCATATCTTTTCTTGAAATTGAAATTCAATTGTCAAGCAAATGACCTTGTAGCTTCACGTCAAAGCTTCCACATTCTTGTACCAAGTCAATTTGAAGTCAATGTTCACGTGGGCCCGTAATGTAAATTAGCTTCATATTGAATTCACAATTGCTTCCTGAACCTTGTGTTTTGTCAACTATCATATGCTTTCATACCAAATTAAATTGGAATCATGCAATTCACTCCAAGGCCTACGCATTCCAATGGCCAAAAGTGCTGTAGCATTTTTACTTCATCCATATTATAGACTCTTGACATCTTGTTTTTTTCTCCCCTCAATTTCTTAAGTCATGCTACTCCTTCATGGAAACTCCAAATTAACTGGATTTGAGCATTTTAATCATTAATTCCTGTAAAACAACACCACCTTACCCGTTCCAAGGGAAAAACTAACTAAAATCAAATAAAGAATGTCTAATCTATATGAAAAATGCATGCAAAAGTGTACAGAAAACATGATGTAAAATCACACTATCAGCTGTAAAAAAGTTGCATTAAGACTGGAATGCACCCTTCACTAATATCATTTCCCCTCATAAAGACTCAAAAGCCCATTATAGATCTCTGTCTCAGCTATGTTTGGTTAATTAGTAAGAAGTTTGAGAAGGCTAAATGTTTTGCAAAGATTTATAGGGCGCTCAATGTTTTGAGCCACAATAACTGTCAAACTCATACATGAGGAATGTGCATTTACAACTACTCTTATCAAATCCAAATGTGATCTGTACTCTAGCTTCATTCATTAACGTGGAGTAAAACACTAGATCCTATCACCACCAACTTTGTTGCCTCCCAAACAAAAAAAAAAGTTGTCCTTCTGACTAAATCCAAATATGACTAACTTTTAAACCAAGCAAAAATCGAATTACAAACTACTTGCAATATTCACCAAATACACATATGCTTCTACATTTGTCCACGATTCAACCACATCATGGGTGTGTAAGTTATATAATCTGCCAGATTGATAAGCCCTCATTACCACGCTTGTTGTCCTATTCTTGCAATATGCAACAAATGCATAAATCAAATTGCAAGAATAAGCAAAAACTTTTTACCTGTAAAGGCAGGATTAAAATGAGACTTATTTGAAGGGATGCCAACATAGTTTAGCTTAGGCTAGAAAGTAATAAAAAGACAGTTATAAAAAAGAAACATGTAGCAGAAAACAAAGTAAAGATCATCTTTGCAGGGTTGGTTTAGAAAGAAATCAGTTTTAACATTTGCCTAGACATTTATTTTAGGTCACAAAAGTTCCTTTACTATCTTTGTTTTAGGCCTCCAAACAAAACATATTTGGTTAAGATATGAAACAAATGCAGAACTCATATTGCAAGAACTCATAATATTTTAAGCTTTGCTAGCCTATTAAACTATGTTTAAACATCATCCTTTAAGTAGCTTAGAAAAAAAAATAACAAATAAAGAAATACCTAAAAGTTCATAGTACCTATTTCTTCTTGCGACGAGAAGCATACGGCATCCATTGTTCTCAGCTTGTAATCTTTTTCCATCTCCCCCTCCACGTAGGTTTTACTTATTTCCCACAGCTCATTCAAGTCTTGTGGTTTTGTCCGGTCGAATTCAGTCTTGAAAGAGACCCTCTCTTAGGCTGGAGAGGTATTCCGAAGGCTTAAGATCGTCCGTTTCCAGGGCTTGCTTGTTGAATCTAAGAAGGTATTCTTGAACGGGTTCTTTGTTTCTTTGGCTACAGTCGCTCAGCATTTTTTTTTTGTTTCTGAAAATCTTGCATAAAGAAAAATGACTTAGAAACACGGTTGTAAGGTCGAGAAACGGTGATGGAGTTCGGTGGTAGATTGAAAAACCACCGAATGGCGGATCCCCGTAACGTGTGGGAAGGCCACCGCACATGACGAGTGTCGTTGACACAAAGAAGAAGCATATGAGCTTTAAAGGTTGAAAGATGCTCCTCCGGGTCGCCGGAACCATCGATGGATATTAATGATTATCAGGGCTATGGTTATTCCGGCGACCTGGAGGAGCATCTTTCAACCTTTAAAGCTCATATGCTTCTTGCTGGTGTCAGCGACGCCGTCACGTGCGGTTTTTCAATCTACCACCGAACTCCATCACCAGTTTCTCCGACCTTACAACCGTGTTTCTAAGTCATTTTTCTTTATGCAAGATTTTCAGAAACAAAAAAAATGCTGAGCGATTGTAGTCAAAGAAACAAAGAACCTGTTCAAGAATACTTTCTTAGATTCAACAAGCAAGCCCTGGAAACGGACGATCTTAAGCCTTCGGAATACTTCTCCAGCCTAAGAGAGGGTCTATTTCAAGACCGAATTGACTGCACAAAACCACAAGACTTGAATGAGTCATGGGAAATAAGTAAAACCTACGGGAGTGGGGAGATGGAAAAAGATTACAAGTCGAGAGCAATGGATCCCGGATGCCGTATGCTTCTCGTCGCAAGAAATAGGTACTATGAACTTTTAGGTATTTCTTTATTTGTTATTTTTTTTCTAAGCTACTTAAAGGATGATGTTTAAACATAGTTTAATAGGCTAGCAAAGCTTAAAATATGAGTTCTTGCAACATGAGTTCTCGCATTTGTTTCATATCTTAACCAAATATGTTTTGTTTGGAGGCCTAAAACAAAGATAGTAAAGGAACTTGTGACCTAAAATAAATGTCTAGGCAAATGTTAAAACTGATTTCTTTCTAAGCCAACCTTGCAAAGATGATCTTTACTTTGTTTTCTCGCTATATGTTTTTTTTTTTATAACCTGTCTTTTTATTACTTTCTAGCCTAAGCTAAACTATGTCGGCATCCCTTCAAATAAGTCTCATTTTAATCCCCGCTTTAAGGTGTAAAATGTTTTTTCTTATTCTTGCAATTTGATTTAAGGATTTGTTGCATATTGCAAGAATAGGACAACAAGCGTGGTAATGACGGCTTATCAATCTGGCAGATTATACAACTTACACACCCATGATGTGGTTGAATCGTGGACAAATGTAGAAGCATGTGTATTTGTTGAATATTGCAAGTAGTTTGTAATTCGATTTTTGCTTGGTTTAAAAGTTAGTCATATTTGGATTTAGTCAGAAGGACAACTTTTTTTTTTGTTTAGGAGGCAACAAAGTTGGTGGTGATGGGATTTAGTGTTTTACTCCACGTTAATGAATGAAGCTAGAGTACAGATCACATTTGGATTTGATAAAAGTAGTTGTAAATGCACATTCCTCATGTATGAGTTTGACAGCTATTGTGGCTCAAAACATTGAGCGCCCTATAAATCTTTGCAAAACATTTAGCCTTCTCAAACTTCTTACTAATTTACCAAATATAGCTGAGACAGAGATTGATAATGGGCTTTTGAGTCTTTATGAGGGGAAATGATATTAGTGAAGGGTGCATTCCAGTCTTTATTGAGTCTTAATGCAACTTTTTTACAGCACATCATTTTTAATCCCAACATGCATAGATACAACAATATCTACTAATTGCTACCATACAACTTCTAGTGTCGTTTAATAATTTAAAAGGTTAAGGATTATTGATGAATGTATTAAAGAAACAACTAAATCATTTGTGTTAAAAATAATCACTTTTAGCTTTCAATTCACTATCCAAACAGGCCCTTAGGACTTAACAGTAGCATAAGTTCAGATCTAGAAAATCAGTAGTTGATGCAAGCATTTGCTGAAATTTACAAAGCTAACCTTAATTGTGTGATACTATTTAGTAACTCTATTAACTAACACTAAGGGATCTTTTAAAATATTCTATAAAAATTAGAAACCTAATTGAGTCCATGTCATGGAAAGAATGAGACAATATTTGAATGAGTATATGAATACTATCAGTTACAAAAATATGACTAAACTATCAAGAATATTCATATCACTCCCAGGTCCATTTCAGAGCATTACCACTATCATTGGCATCTCTGGCTCTATCACTAAAGGAGTCATGTTTCATATTTTTCTTTTTGTTTCTTTCTCTGTCATCTATTTCTTTTTTTTAAACCTTCTAATGCAATGTGCTTAATTTCTGAACTAACCAAGTTTTCTCCCATTGAGACATGTTATCTCTTAAAAATATATTAGTTGGTTTGGGTCTATAATAAATACATGTCCTCTTGAATATGTGAGAATTAAAGGATATCTCTTTGATCATGATGCAACAACCCTGTTAGGTAAAAGTTGCCCTGAATTGCAAAAGGAATACAAAAAGATTGATATATATATATATATATATATATATATATATATATATATATATATATATATATATATAACAAACACTTTTATATAGTTTTCTACAAGAATATAAATAACATTAAATTCTTTTAATTTAAACAAAGACTACTTAAATTGGTTACAGGATGAATTGGAATCTGTATCTATTGCTGAGATGTTGATCTTATGTCTGAATTATGTGATATCTGTGTGGCAAAGCAAATATGATTGAAATGGAAAATACTAACCTGGAATGAGAGATTGCTGATAAAACTCCTGCAAAGAGAACATCAGAGGTTAACATTGATGATTTGTCAACTTCAACAAGTAGTACCGATATGGAGGGACTCGAGACAATTAAGCAAGAAGATGACTGATGGCAGTATTTGATGTTTTTGTTTTTCTTATGAATTTCCTTTTGAGTATTTTAATAATGTTTCAGTATTTTATGTTCTTTGTTTCGTTTTCAAACTGGGTTTTGTAATCCTAGATATCCTACCTTTTGGGATTTAATCTAATGTTATGTTACCTGCATTTATGTTTTTCAAATTTTATTTCATTCTTAATCAGTCGTTTCAAAATATAATTACTATTAATGTCAACATAAATCACAGTTAAAAAAAATGTTAAATTGGACGCTTTCTAAAACTATTAAATTTACATTCATTTGAATAACTTCTTCATATGATTCATATTTTAATTTTGTAATCATTTTTGTGGGATGAAATGACATGGTTAAGTATTTTATAATTACCAATCCATACCGATCCTACATCAGATTCGAACAAAAGATAACGTTCTTTTAATTTGCCTTATTCTCACCAAATGATACACAATATTAATTATGACCTCATATCCATAACTTTGTTTAAATACCTATCAAATTCACCAAAACACAATGAAAACGAATTGTGACTGATATATTTAGAACAATACTCAATCTCTGATATCTAAAGCAATCAAATGTATTCAAAAGAAGGTCGTATATTTCCAAACTGTAATCCTCAATGTCCCGGTAATTTCTTAATCATAGCCCTGATAATCATTAATATTCATCATATTGGAATTAATCTTTCTGTTTTAATATGACAATTGAAATTTGTTTGACAGGATTCTTTTGTTATAAAATCACCTAAGGCGCTCTCCTAGGGTTAGCATGAAAGTTAAGTTTTTCACGTGCCGTCATGGAGGCAACGCCATGACAGTGCATGTTTCCGGAGTTGTTTCCTCCTTCTTCTCCTCCTCCTCTCCCATCTCATCTTTCTTCTCAACCCATGAACCTGCCACCACAAAAAAAGTCTTTTGTCCAAGCCCTTAACAATGCCTGTGACATCCCTTTTAGCCAATTGCCTACTCCCTGTCTCAAAGGAGACGAACTGGCCATCACAATCCCGGAAGATGAATATATCGCGGGCATAGAATCATCAAAGAATAATCTTCACGGGCGCATCTTACGGTCCAAAGGAGATCATCCAGTCAAGATAATTGACTTGCGGGTTAAACTATCGGATCTTTGGAGACCTATTGCCCAATGGAAGGTAACTCCAATTGGTAGAGGCTTCTTTGAGTTTTCTTTCTCCTCTGGGGAGGATAGGAGAAGCGGTGTTGGCTACTGGATCATGGAACCCGAAACCAGTGTCCATGCGGCTCTTTTCTTGGACCAAGGATTTTAATCCTTTTCTGGTAAAGCAAACTAATGTGCAGATTTGGATTCGCATCACTGATCTTCCTATTGAATACCGGAGGCCAAAAATCTTGTATTCTATCGCAAGAGGAATTGGTACTCCATTATCTATAGATGATCCCATAAAAGATAGAAGTTTGGGTCATTATGCAAGAATTCTTGTTGATATTGATTTGACCAATAAGCTACGTGATAAACTTTTGGTTGAAAGGAAAGATTTTGCATTCTTTGTAGGGATTGAATATGAGTCTTTGCCTTATTTCTGTTCTGATTGCAAGGTCATTGGCCATTCCCTAACAAACTGTTGAAAAAGGCATGCTCATCAAGGGAAGGATCATCAAAATCGACCCTCGAATCAGAAAGGCAGCACAGCAAAATTTGTGGTTTCCAAATATGTAGAGAAAAGCAAGGATCCTTCTAAACTTGCCAATGAACCAGTTAATGAAATACCTGCAGACATTAAAGGTAAAGTCGTGGGTCAATGGCTCTGGATGATGGTCTCAGTCGACAGGAAGGTCCCTTATGTGTTGGAACAAATGTATTTGTGTGATCGGGAAAGATTGGCTTCAAGGATGAATCAAGAAGAACACGAAGAAGATTCACAATCGTTGATACTGATCTTTGATGAATCTTTACACTTTGGCAACAATACAGAGAATGTGGTGTCAGCAGATTCTATTTCTCCACATCGACAATCATGTAGGTTCATCTTTTGTGCCAAATTCAGTTTCTAAGATTGCTTCACGGGATATTCCCCAAGGTATCGCCGACACTACTCCACATAGAGATGCTCAGTTGAACACGGGCATTGCAGCTTCAAGTCCCGCACACTCCCTCTCCGAGTGAACAATTGGATGGTGACAATTTTGTCCCAAACTCTGTCTCAACCCAAAGAGCCGGATATTCCTGCGATGGCAATCATGCAAAGAGCCAAAGATCTTAGAATTGTTGGGAGACTTTGGAGTGAGGAGGTTGAAGATGTCTCTTCATCCCAAGTGCAAGGTGAGAATCAAGAGGAACCATTTGTGAAAGTGCAGTCCAAGTCCCAAAGGAAGAAACCAGAAGAGAGATAGAAGACATGCTCAAAGGTTCTCCCAGTACCAATCTCAATATGAGACAGTAGTCGTCTCATTGGAATTCTAATGAAAATCTTTTATTGGAATGCTAGAGGATTGGTAATCCCTTCACTAAAACAGTTTTGGCAAAATTTTGTTTTTAAAGACAAGCCGAGATCTTGTTTTTGTCTCTGAACCGAAAATTCCTTTAGATAACTTTTCTGACAGTTTTTGGAAAAGGCTAAATCTTAAGGTTTTTGCTGTTAATAATAGGGGTCATCTTACCCCTAATTTGTGGGGTGTGTGCGCTTCTCACATTACTCCTTCTATATTGGCTAGTTCTCAACAACATATTTCTTTCTCTTTGACATTGAACTCTCAAATTCTTTTTATCTCAGCAGTGTATGCATCAACATCTCATATTGACAGGAGGAATCTTTGGTTAGAGTTAGCCACCTTGCAACAATCTTATCAAGGTCCTTGGTGTTGCATAGGAGACTTTAATGCCATTCTTGGTGCTCATGAAAAGAGGGGTGGAAGGCTGCCTTCTACTATTTCTGGTGAAGAATTTAGAGCACGGTCAGATTCCTGCCAGCTTACTCACATCACCACTCAAGGAGCCTCTTTTACTTGGTCAAACATGAGGGGTCATAGAAATCACACAGAGCTGCGATTGGATAGGTCTTTGTGTAATGATGAATGGTTCTCAGTCTGGGATAATGTAGCTTGTTGCACTTTACCAAGGAATCATTCAGATCACTTTCCCCTACTCCTTATTTTGAAAAAAGGTATCAAATCTAAACCTGCTCCTTTCAAATTTCACAAAGATGTGGAGTCGATCACAAAGATTGTAGAAGATTGGTTTCGATGTTTGGAAACGGAAGTTTTGGGGGCTGTCCAATGTATGTCTTGTCTCGAAGCTTAAGACTTTGAAATTAGAGTTGAAATTATGGAACAAACAGTGTCTTTGGCAATGTCCATTACAAGGTTGAAGAGGCCATGGCGAACTTAGAAGCCATTCAATTAAAAATAGATGCTGATGGCTATTCGGACCAACCGCATTCACAAGAGCTTATGGCCCAAACCGAGTTAAATCAAGCTCTCTCTTTTCAAGAATCCTTTTGGAAAGAAAAGGCTAGATTGAACTGGTATGCGAAGGTGATAGAAACTCCGGTTTTTTCCACAAGGTAACAAAAATTAGGAATGCTTCTAGTCCAATGTCCATTCTTAAAGTTGGAAATTCTGTTTTGGATAATCAAAGGGATATTGAGGATCATGTTTTAGAATTCTACAAGACTTTATATGCTTGAGATAATTCTTGTGTACATAATGGCATTATAGAATCAGTCATTCCTTCCTTAATTTCTCCTCAAGATAATTTAATGCTCACTAATATTCCAACTTTAGAGGAGGTCAAGAATGCTGTTTTTGCTATGGACAGCAATAGTGCCCCCAGTCCCGGATGGTTTTGGAGGAAGCTTTTACCATACATATCGGGACATTGTTGAAAGTGATGTTCACAACTCCGGTTGTGCAGTTCTTTAGAGAGGGTTGGATTCTTCCAAATCTAAATTCTAACAGAGTGAGATGGAAGAAACCAAAGAAGAAGAGGTGATTGATCAAGAAGAGAACGAAGGTTCGGCTAAGATGGTAGTAGTAGGCGACGCAGCGATTTGCTTGCTAATAGTAATACTACTGTTAAACATCCTAAATTCATCCACCTAGCATAACATGTTGGTGGGGTTTACTTTCTTGATTTCCTTTTGCTCACTTCCTTTCAGGAATCTCTTAGGTTATGTTTGGGAGGGATGGGGTAGGATGGTTTGTAATGAAGTTGAGTGGTGAAAATCCTCTAACTCGTTATTTGAGAGTTTATTCATTAATGGAGTGGGATGGTTGAGAATAGGAACCCAAACCACTCCACTCTATCCCAAACCTTTCATTTTCATACATTCCAAATTAGGGGATTTGAGAACCATTAATGATCATATAGCAATAGCACCCTCTAACCAATTATTTATCTTATCTTATGGGAGTCTTCTGTGCAGATCTTTAAGCAAAACCTTCAATTGATCTCTAGCTCCCGGCCGTAGGATACCCAGGTTCACCAAAAAAAAAAACAATTTTAACCAAGTCTAGTCTTTTATCAAGCAGAACCGTTAGCATTAAAAACACCTTTTTCTCTCCAAAAGGTATCATATGGTTTAAGTTTGCAAAGAAACCGCAGACTACCAAGCTTAAACAAATCTAAGTTTGGTAAGCACACATTTAAATGAAAATACTTCACTTAAATGTTGGTATTTGGTAATATATTATATATTTCCATTAACTGGATGTTGAGCTGGGGACAACTTAGGGGAATGGAAACTAGAGCAACTGCCTACCTTTGAGGTGGACCTGTGAGTCTTCACCAGTGGAACCAGCGACTGCACGACATCTGCCATGAGTGGCCGAAAATCAGCCTCTGGTTGCACACACATTGCAGCAATTGCAGCTACCTGGATAACCTCTTTCATTGAGTACTGTCCCTCCAATGCAGGATCCATAATCTTTACAACCTTTTCTCTATCAGTCAACAGGGGCAAAGCCTAAATACAAATAACACATGCAAGTTTGTGAGAAAGAGCGAGTGATGAAATGCATTTGCTACTAAAGTAATATTCTTCTTCCCATCAATGGAAACACTTGAGTACCAACCAACTGAATTACTTTCACTGATGGGTAAAAAGAACAAGAAACGCACCCAAGAAACAAGAACACCTTCCCCTGGAGGTCTCTTCATATCAACTGGCACTCGGCCAGTAAGCAGCTCCAGAAGCACAACACCATAACTATACACATCTGATTTTGTTGTTAAGTGCCCCGTTAGTGCATATCTTCACAACCAACCAGTCCAAAGCACAACAAATTAAGTTTTTCATGAGATGAAATTACCCAAAGAACAACTCATGTAATGAAAATTAAGATTACGCTAACAGAATAGACAAAACATTGTAAAAGGAAATTATGAGTTATGATTTGTACTCAGGGGCAACATATCCCTGGGTGCCTAAAACCTGTGTTGAAACATGTCCGCCAGCTCTATCAGGTCCAAGCTTCGCTAGTCCAAAATCAGAAACTTTTGCATGAAAATTTTTATCTAAGAGGATGTTGCTGCTCTCAAAATCTCTGTGAATCACAGGGGGCTGACATGTTCGTGAAGATATTCCAAACCCTTGGCTGCTTCAAGTGCTATTCTTAGTCGAGTTTCCCAATCCAACTTCACGGGCATAACATTAGAATCTACAAGAAAACCAACTCGTAAAAATAAACTCCTACACACAAAATAAGATGAAATATCAGATGAGAAAAATAACAACCATGGGTGCAGATGCAATACCTTGCGGATTTTATACTAACTAGCTTATTGTCTTGAAAATTCAAAAGAAAAGGGAAGACAGAACAAGATATCACTATGATCTTATAATGTCTGGAATATGAGATGATGAATCATAAAGGGAACAAATGTTCTTTAACAAACAGTTCAGAAATGCCGAATACCGAATAAGAAACAATTCTAACACTTAATTGCAAATTTTGCTTTCATGGTAATGCAGGAGATATAGGGACCATCGCACCAAGTTTTGATCAGATTCTCATTACAGTTCAAATCAACAAACAGAAAGAATATAAATAAATTTAAAACAAACTTTGTCATACATGATCCATCAAACATTTCCTTTTATGTCAAAACTGTACATTTTTCATCCTATACATTGGTGCAAAAGATAAGGCTTATGATGCATCGGTTCATCCTTCATACAATCTGGTGAAGTCGATTAAACAAGTATGACCGCTTCTTGTGCTGCTGTGAATTTTAATTATAATACTTAACTTTTGCCTTTCAAAAAAAAAAAACAACACAAGTATGGGTATGACCAATGTTGCAAGCATTAGTAATAGTTCCTTTTCTACACAGAGTTCGATACACCTAAAGATAAAGAGGAAATGATTGTAATTTCAAGTAAGCCACCCTTAACAGTCATCCCTGTTGCATAAAAAACAATCAGGAGGTCAATCCCCGATCTCTTACAAGATGACCGATTAAATAAACCTACTGGCTAGGACCTTTCTTCAGAGAAGAGATAGTATAAATTACTACCTACTGGCATAGTATCTTAAAATTGGACATCGGAAAAGCAGTGACAAATTGAAAATTAACGTAAGGTTTAAATAATATGGTTATCACTCATCAGATTCTTCAAGGTCAGTGGTCTGATTGTGGAATATGCAGGGACAGTTTTCATCAGAGAACCTAGGCCAATGCTAGCCGACTGTTTAACCAATATTGTAACTCTGATGCTCAATGCTACAAGCCTACAACCTTTAATTTCAGGCGGTTATAACTTTTAAGAGATTTAGCAACTTAATTCGACAAATAGTAAAAAGGTTGCATATTGCAATTGCCTATCTTATACTTATTTTTCTTAAGTAATTTCTAATTTCTGCACAAACTACAGTACAATACAGGAGTTTATGAAGAAAAAAGAAAGGGTCAATAAAGTATGCCAGTTATCATCAAACGTATTCTCAGTGGATTTGAAATGTGTTACTCCTTCAAACTTCAAAAGAAAAAATCGATTTCTATTTTTCATTGTTGAGCAGTACCTTGGATGGGCAGGCAAACAGATGATAGCAAAAGCGGAGACTGTTATGTTAAAATTCCCGAGACATATGATATATCTAGAGCCTTAGGGAGCTTAGCAATTGACTGCCAGCTAAAAAAAATCATCACAGCAGAATACAAATCACTAAGTACTATAGTCTCATCCATTTATGGGCACTTCATATTAGCAAAGAACAAAAGATCTATTTAATAAACAATTAAACATTCATTTCATTACTTACTGCTGACAGGATAAAGATGTTCCTGCAGGCCACCATTTGCCATAAACTCATACACCAACAATTTATGATTACTATCAGAGCAGTACCCAATCAATGCCAGCAAATATGGAGAATGCAACCGACTCAGCAATTCCACCTACAGTTAAATGTAATGTAATCAACCAATCTAACTCAATTCCCAAAATGAATTGCCTTCCCAAGCCATTGATTGCTATCTAATTAATTAAAAAATAATAATGACAATTCATAATCTACAAAACTCACTGTTTTGATTACAAGGAAAGTCAAGTATATGTGCATGAAAAATAATTCATTCCCTTCCCACAATTTCTAGAAACGAAACAGATCTGACAAGAATGTTCTGAGAGGGAACAAACCTCTACATTAAATTCTTCTTCTCCTTGCTTTCCTGCCTGATCCATGAACTTAATTGCAACTTTCCTGCCATCATTGAGCACTCCTCGGTAAACAAGTCCAAATCCACCATGACCAACCACGTTGGACTTGCTGAAGCCCCCAGTTGCAGAATGCAGCTGCTTGAAAGTGAACACCAAGTCCTTTCTCAGCAACAACTTGCAGATTTGCAAAGTCACTTTTCTCGTTAAGGGTAGTATCTTCCACTAATATTAAACCATGTATAGTCTAACAGTAAGTGAGCCATCAAGAGTAAACAACCAAAAGGTACTTAAAAACCATTCAGAGTTAATAAAAAGCATCAAGTACATGTTTGGTTTTGATTAATTTTGAGAGAAAAACTTTTCCCTTTTCAAAAGCTATCTCGGTAAGATTTTGATTACAAACTGTTTAAATACAAAGTAAGCTAATCCAAATGCACACTTTGACTTTAAATTTTTGAAAAAGGATAAAATTAAAACATGAAAAGATTTGACATACTTCCTTTCTACTCACTTTTCCTTTTCTTGAATACTATCAGAGACAATACAAATGGTAACTAACTACACAAAAAAAAAAAGAAATAAATATTGATGAACAAGCACTGAAGCAGTATCAAAATGGGCTGCATCAAAGTCCTGTTATTAATTAAAACTGGTTGCAAAAGGAAATCTAAAACATTCTATCTGATACTTGATATATTAAACAGAGCAGGGTGGCAGGCAATGAGAACTTCATGAGCGAACTATTTTCGGACAGTGAAGGAGCACATGTAAATACAACCAAAGCAGTTGCAACATGAATAAAAAAAAATTATTGGTAAAATAAACATATCAATTAACCAAATATTCCACTTTTATGGTGAAACTGCATGAAGCCTAAATAACATCCACAAAAAAAAGAAAAACATTTTTCATTAATTCTTCTGGACAAAGACTATTTTATTACCAGAATTTTCACAAGGACCATTAAAATCAGAATAAACAGAAATCCTCCAAACAAAACAAAAACAAAGACGGAGTTAAAAGACTTTTTTCAAGGAGCCAAAAGAAAATTATTTAAGGAACCAAGTTCAAGAAATCTTTATCTCATTTTTTTAAAATAAGAAAATAAATTACCTGTGAAATAGTTTATTTTTAAGCATTTTGGAATAATCATAACTACCACCTTATACCATTTCGTGCATTGTGAGCATGTTGGGTTAATCAACTTAATTAAGTATTTATTTAATATTTTTCTCGAAAAAAAATCTTATTTTCATGAGCTTGTAAAATAAGTTAAAACGAGCTTCTAAGAAAGTCATAAGCTATTTTTAAAAGTTATTCTCATGAGTTTATTTCCCTGAGCTCAACTAAAAGTTAATCAGTACCACTTTGACTCAGAGGTTTAAGATCAAATTTTCACTCCCCATTTTCTCAGATTTTCTTGGTAACTAACCACAAACGCACTGACAGTATAAACAGAGCAAGGGAAGGAAAAAAAAGACCTTTTTGAATTTTGCGGCGCTTGGAAACCTTGTAGCGAATGTAGCAGTAGTAAACGAATGCAACAACCAAAGCAAAAACGGCAATGGAAGCGAGCAACGCAATAGCTATCAGTGCAATCTTGGACTTCCTTCTGTACCCATCATCATCACCATATGCATCCATTCTATTTTTCTCAGAAGCAATAGTGCAAGCAAAACCCTAAATCGCTGAAGCAGAATGCGAGAACCGAGAAGAAGAGAAAACGTACGTGAGAGATGGGTTGGGTGGAGCTTCCAGGTTCAAAGACAAACTCACTCACTCACTCACTGTCGTTGACTCAGTCTCACTCTCACTCTCCCTCGGATAAGAATTGTCTGATATTTAAAGTGACCTAACTTTGAGCAAATCTCAACCATTGAATACATCCAACGTACCAAAATAATAAACAGAATATTAACCTTAAAAAAAAATATTAAGGAATTAAGAAAATACTTAGAGATATTAGAAACATTAGAACTAAATGAATATATTATTTACCACCAAGATTTGGTTAGAAAAAGAATAAAAAGATTAAAACAAGAATTAGAAAAATACATTGGATAATGGGACTATCCGAAGAATTAGAAGCAGGATTCAAAGAATTAGAAAGAATCATGAAAGAAATTAATAAAAATATTATTCAATTAATTGAAAATACAGATAAAATTACAAATTACACTTGCAATAAAATACAAAAAGGAAAAGATGGAATAGAAAACATTAAAGAAACCTTAAATAATATTAATAAAGGAAAGAGAGATAGATAAAAATGAGGATATTAGTAGAATAAAAATTATTTTAGAACAACTAGAAAACCTTTTAGTATATGAAGAAAACAATAGATGTATAACAAAAAATGAACTAGAAGAAATTTTAGGAGCTAAGAAAATAATAATTAAACAAGAACCAGAACAAGAATCTTCATGGATACCTACACATGTATCTTCATGGAGGGGATAAAAGAAGAATATATGGAAACATTAAGAAAATCAAATGATTTAGAAGAAATCCAACAATTATTAGAACAACTTAAAATAGTTGAAGAAGAAAATAATCAAATACACAAAATTGAAAAAATCGATAAAAAAGACATAGAAAACAATGAAAATGAAGAAATAATCTTAAATTATAGCTCATCTTCAGAATCCGAAGAAAACCATATAAAAATGGAAAGAGGAGAATATAGCGGAAAAAGTCCTAAAAGAAAATGGGAAGAATATAAATATACACCTGAAGGAGCTTGGGATAAATATGAAACAGAAGCTATGTATAATAAAGGATATGCGAGAAAAAATAATAACAAATGGACAAAAGTTCAAGAAGAATTTAAACCTCCATACCATAATACAGGAAATATATTTGACCTTGACTGTATTAGAAATAAAGAAGATGTATTATTAAGATAGACGAATGAAATAATCCTAATGATACTAACTGATGAAAGATTTAAACAATTAAATTTTATAGAAACCAAAAATTTTGTGACATTCAAAACAACAGGAAATGTACAAAAATTCTTACTAAGTATTAAGGAAGCAGAATGGATTAATTTTGGAAGAATGGTCGATAATAGCTCAGATTATGTTAAACTAATAATGACATTAATACACCAAGAATTCTTAGGATGTAATTTAATGGAACAAAGAGAAAAGACAAATAAAACTCTAATTGAAAATGCCAAGTCACATCTTAATAGAATGCAAATATGTGATATGTGCCAGATTGAAAGTTTCATCTGTGAATATCAAAAATACTATTATCAACTAGATGAAGAGACTAAAGAAATATATAAATATATCTTTATAGATAAATTACCATATCCATTAAATTCAAAAATTAATAAGCTTTGGGAATCAAAACCCGAAGAAACGGCAAATACTTTAGGAGGAGTTATTAAATTCTTATATCAAGAACTTAAAGAACAATGTTTAAATAGAGAAACAATTAGACAATTGAATAGAGGAAGTACTGTCATTTGTTGTGACATCCCAGAGATAGAAAAACCAGGAAAATATGGTTGTGATAAAATAATAAAAAGAAATAAAAGATACAAAAGACCAAATCTACGAAAAACTTATTCTAGAAAGAAAAATTATTACAAAAGTAATAAAAGGAAATATTTCAGAAGAAAGAAATCAACACCAAGGAAATACTGCCCAAAGGGAAAGAAAAAATGCGTATGTTGGATATGCAATATTGAAGGACATTATGCTAATTAATGCCCTCAAAGGAAAGAAAAAGATTTTAAGGAAAAATCAAAATTAATAAAACAAGTTTTCCAAATATATGAACTTGAACCCTTAGAAGAAGAACTAAGTGATTCGGAAATAAGTATATACGAATATACAGATGATGAATTATCTTCAGAAGAAGGAGAATACGAATAGTACCTATATAAAAATATTAATAGAGAAAAGTAAAAATGTAATGAAGCCTTATATAGACACTCGGAGCAAGTCTTTGCCTTGCAAATGTGAAGCATTGATTAATAATTGGGAAAGATTGGAAAAACCATTAAAAATACAAATTCTTTGATGGATCAATACATTCGTTGTATTGGATAGCAAAAAGAATTACTTTGATAATACAAGAGAAAATATTTATAATACCAACAATATATAAACAAGAAACAGGAATAGATATAATTATTGGAAATAATTTCTTACGATTATATCAACCGTTTTGTCAATATTTAACATATATTACTTTGAGAACCCCATATATTTATCAAAAACAAAAACGAGAAATTATCAAAATACCAATTATCCATACTTCTACATGTACTTATTCATCAAAGTTTCAACAGCTGAAACGTGGTGAGATTATTAGCTTAATTTGCACAAAAATTCATCATATATTAGTCAATTTAGAACCAAATCGAATAATTCCAGCTCATATAGAAGAACTTCTAGAAAAGGTTTGTAGCGAAAACCCTTTAGACCCAAGAATTAATAAAAATACTGAATTAGTTGAATTAAAGTTAAAAGACCCCACAAAAGAGGTAAAATGTAAACCAATGATTTACACAAAACAAGATAGAGATGAATTTGAAAAGGACATTGATGAAATATGTAAAAAAGGACTAATTAGACCATCAACTAGTAAAAACTCTGCACCGGTCTTTTATGTAGAAAATCATAATGAAATAAAACGAGGAAAACGAAGAATGGTAATTAATTATAAGCAAATTAATGATGTCATGGAAGGAGACGCATATTTTCTTCCAAGAAAAGACTTAATTATTGAAAGAATTAGAAACATGGATTGATTTGGCACCTTTGATTGTAAATCAGGGTTTTACCAAATTAGATTGACTGAAGAATCTAAGGCACTAACAGCATTCAGTTGTCCTCAAGGTCAATATGAATGGAATGTACTCCCAATGGGATTAAAGCAATCACCTGGAATCTTCCAGCGGAGAATAGATTCAATTCTTAAAGAATTTAAAGACTTTTGTCTTATTTATATAGATGATATATTAATCTTTTCAAACAAAGGATTAGATGATCACTTTAAAAAGATAGAATTCGTTCTTAACAAATGTTATGAGTATGGAATAATTTTAAGCAAGAAAAAAGTTGTCCTAGCCCAGAATAGAATTAATTATTTAGGTTTAGAAATCGAAAAAGGGAAAATAAAAATGCAACGACATGTACTAGAGAAACTTCAAAGTTTTCCAACAACTTTTAAAGGATAAAAAGGATTTACAAAGATTTCTTGGACTACTAACATATATTTCAAATGAATGTTTTATCAGAAATCTTGCAGCAGAAAGAAGAATCCTTCAACAAAAATTAAAGAAGGATGCCCACTGGACTTGGACTGATGAGGATGATGGACTTATTATAAAAATGAAAGACTTATGCCGGGATCTTCCTGAGCTATATCATCCATCGGATGACAATATAATAATTATTGAGACTGATGCCTCAAATGACTGTTGGGGAGGTGTTATGAAAGCAAAACCCCCTGGATACAAAAATGAATTACTATGCCGATATATGTCAGGAACTTTTTCAGATAGTGAGATTAATTATCCCACTCATGAAAAAGAGACATTGGCTTTGATCCGTATGTTGGAAAAACATCGGATTTATATACTGGATAAGGACTTTATTGTCCGAACCGACTCAACTTATGTTGCAGGTTTTAAGAACTTAAATCATAAAGGAACTTACAAACAAGGACGATTGATTAGATGGCAAATGAAACTTCGCAATACAATTACTCAATCTCTCACATTAAGGGAGATAAAAATATTCTTGCAGATATTTTATCAAGAGAATGGAGCAATCAACAACTGAAGACATAATGAAGCAGATTCAATATCAAGAAATGCTCGAAAAGCAGAAGATAATGGAGCTTGACTTGATCAGAATAAATATTGAAGTACTAAAGTTTCAATTACAAAGAATGCCTATCAAAGAAGATCCGATGAAAAATATAAAACAACAGGTACAGGAAAGCACTAATGAAAAATGGTACACTATCTTCAATGGACCACACCCAGGAGTTTACAATGAATGGCACAAAGCAGCCCCTCACTGCATTGGAATCTCAGGAGTCCATCACAAAGGATTTCGTACCAAAGAAGAAGCAGAAAAGGCTTTGATCGACTACCAAAAAGAACAAGACAAGGGCAAAGAGGTTTATCTTGGCCCAAGGACTTTCTCTGAAACCATAAAGACTCCACCAGCCCAAAAAACTTCATTAAGAATACTTGGAAGAATTCCTTCTTCCATTGATGACTACCAAATACCTTCAAGAAAAGATCATGAACTTCAAGTTCAGTTTTCCAAAGAAAAATTTTATGAACACTTAAAAAGACTGACCAACTGGTCCGAAAAAGAAAAAATTAATTGTTTTTACATGGTCAACCGAAATATTTTCGGAGTTAAGGCCTTAATTACTCCCGGAGCAACATCGATTCTTACATTTAATATGTTCCAGTTTGGACTTATTGAATGTCTCTACCTCAGTCAAGACTTAGAAGAAATCAAATTATTTCCATATAATTTGAAGGAAGCCATCCAGAACTATCAAAAGAATGTCGCAAGAGATAGAACTATCTTTCTGAAGTTCTATTCCACATATCCAGACTTTGTTACCAAACAACCCACAAAGAATTTAATTTTCATTGGAGTAAGTAATAATAGTTTCTCCATGCGAGATGAACCTACTGGAGAAGAATACAACGAAGAAAAGATTGTCACAATACTAGCAAATCAACTGGCGAGTATCTTTACTCAATGCCAAATAATTGGTAAAGACTATTTCATAAAAGCCATGTACAAAGGTCCACATACTTTGCTACTCAGCAAAACTAGTGGAAAATTGATTAGAGAAAGGGATCTAGCACTACTGACGAACTTCGAATTACCCTTCTACACGTTACAAGGACTTTCGATGAACTACCAGCCAGCTGTCCTTGACTTGTTGTGCTCAATGATTAAGGAGAATGGCAATCACGCATGTGAAAGATGCGTAAAGCAGAAAGACTATCGGCAAGATGATAAGGATTCAGACGAAGCCATTATTGAAGAATGACGTAAGCACTGACGTCATCAAGCATTATTGGAAGGATGACGTAAGCAATGACGTCATCACGAATTATTAAAATGTCTGATTGATTGTAATAGTTCAGGGACTTTTTTGTAAATTACTTATCCCTTCTGCGTGTATAAATAAGACCTCCTATACCGAGGCAATTCAGAATGAAAAAAGTGTTTTCAATTCTCACCTCTTCTCTCTAAGAAGTTCTAAGCTATGCTTAGCGATTCCTTGAGTGTGGAATCAACCCGGTTCTATGTACTTCACTACTGTTTATAAATAAAACACTACTTTCACATATTCCTCTACTTCATTACTACTTTACTTTCATTACTTCCAACCACTTGCTGAATCAACAACTTGAAATAGACGGAAGCTGCGGTGGACCAATAAACCCAAAATCACTTCAAAACTCCAGATCAGGTATGACTCAAACCATTTAATTTTATTCAGTCTATACTAGAAGTCAATCATGTCTGAAATAGAAAAGGAAATAATTAATAATACTGATGTAGAACATTTACAAATTACTGAAGAAGACGGAAACTATGAAGGAAGTATTTTAATAGATCCAAAATTATTTCAAAAGATTCAGAAGGAGGACTTAAATTTATCTAAAGACGCAAATATGAAAAAATTAGGAGGAATAATGAAACGTTTTAATCAAAAAGAAAATATAATATACTATGGAAAGATAATTAATGAAACACCAATAGATATATCTGAAACACAGGGAAACACCTGTATACAATTATTAAATAAGAAGAAATTAATTGAGTTAAAAAGGAATTTAAAAAAGGAATCACATAGAAAGAAAATAGGTTACATTCATATAGGAGCAATAAAGGTCTTAATTAAGGCAACCTTTCAAGAAGGAATAGATTCACCTATTGAATTAGTACTAAAGGATGATAGAACAACAGATCCTAAGGATAAAATATTAGGAGTAATCGAAGGAAACTTAGCCTATGTTAAGTTAAAATTCGAAATACACCAAAATATATGAATACCATTAGATACTCAAAGATTAGATCAATCTTTAACTATGGAACATAGATTTTTAAGAAATAATTTAATGAGATCAGGAGACAAGATTTTCTCAATTACTTATTGTGTCAATTATGCACTAACAAATTCACATCATAGCATTACGTTTAGAAATAATGATAGAATAGATATACCAAGACTTTTCGAAGAAATAGGAAAGATTTACTATCCTAAAAGAAATGATTTAACAGAATTAGGAATTTCTATAAGAAACCCAAAATCACTAAGTTTTAGACAGATTCCAAAACCAATTACTTTCCCTGAAATAGAAAATAAGGAAGATGAAAATATAAATAAATTGTCAAATCAAGTCAGAGACTTAGCCCAATACTTAAGAAATAGAATATGAATAAGGGAACAGAATTAAGAAATATTTATGAAAACTATCAGAATAAAATAAATCTAGATAAAAGAAATATAAAAGAATTTATAACCCCTTATATAGAAAATAAAAATCAAGAGAAAATATAAAAATATATTACAGAAAAAGAGAAAGATCTTATTAATATAAGAAATAGAAGAGAAAAATATAAAAAACAAGTAATAGAACAATAGAAAAAATAGAAAAAATAATTTCGAAAAAATCAGATCAATCATCAACTAGTTATTTTAAAATAACAGCACCAATTTTTGAAGATATTAACTAAAATAATGGAAATATATTCCGAGTTTGATATCCAAACAGAAAATGAAATAATAAGTGTACTAGTAATGGATTTACCTATTGATTGCAAACAATTAATAATTGAAAAGATAAAAGCCCAATTTAGACAAGAAGATTATTATCTTACAATTATTTCGTTAGATATAGAATGGAACTATATGGAAGAAATAGGATTAGCTTTTGAATATGATAGACTATCATTATCTGACATATATGAAGACTGGGATTTATTAGATGATTAAATGGATCAAGAAATATTAAGCATTTTGGTTATGAAAATACCCAAAGACTGCAAGCAAATAATAATTAACAAATTAAAACACAAACTGGCAAGAAGAACTTTATTTAAAACAAATAGTACAATGAGTACAACTAGCTTTTTGTGAAGAAGAACGAGATCAATTAATCAAAGACATAATGGAAATAGATGAATCTATAATGGACTACGGGTATGAATTCTTAGTAACCCAAATTATGCATGAAAATAATCATCCAGATTATGTCTAATTACTACCACTACCTGGGAAATAGAGTGGTACCGAATTTGTATCAGAGCCAAGTACTAGCTAATTAATAATGAGTACTCTATACATAGAAAAATTTGTTCACTATTTAAGTATGATAGATTTAACAAATCAAAACAGATTAAAAGATTTGATACAAGAATTAAAAGATGAAGCCACTGATACATGTAATAAACACATGGAATATCATTGTAAATACTGTGATTGTATGGAATACGAAAGAAAAATAGATTTAATAAAACTTATAATTGAAAAACTGAATGAATGGACAGATCAACAAGGATCTGGATCCAACGGTTCACAATAGCCAATGGCAGGTGACTTTACCCGCCACAACGGCAGAGAAGTCGAATCCCTCTCCCTCGCTTTTGTTTTGTGGCGCGGAGAATATTGATTCTAAAATCTAATTTGCATTTTGGTACTACATCTAGGTTGCGTTTGGAAGAGCCTATTTAAGCTCCTTTTGACTTATCCGATGACATAAGCTCTTATGCAGTATGTTTAGTAGAGCTTATAAAAATAACTTATGTCATCCTATAAGGAGTTTTTGACTTATTTTCATAAGTCACTGGGAGAAGCTTATGGAATTATCATAAGAACTTATGCACTAAACATCCGTGTTTTTCACTATTCGAATCCTCTCATGCCCCTTTCTTTATTTTTCTTTCTTTAAGTGCTTATGGCATAAGCTCTCATGCGATAAGGTCTTATGTGATAAGCTCTTAATTAAGTTGTTTACCCAAACGCATCCCTGTTCCAATTTGCGTCTGAGAAGCTCTATTTGGATTATTTTTGTTCCTCCCCATGATTGTTTTGCTTATGTGTATTTTGTATTAGTTATGGGTTAATTTAGTATAAAGATGAACAAACATGAGGGGAAATTTCATAAAAATGAATTTTGAAATATAATTTTATTAATAAAACCTGTCTACAAGTTCATTTAAAAAAAAAAAAACCGATGAATCAAGAAAATAAAGGTTAGCATTTATCTTATAAGTTTTTGTATTTTTATCTTCATATTAAACTAACTCAAAACCAAGTCGTTGAGTGCAAGTGATAAACACACTGTTACTTAAGGACGAATTGTTTAGGTTCTGTCCGAACTCGATCCTTAGGTATGCAACAATTATTGGCTAGGCTTTACTAACCGAGCGGCCGATTGGGAGATTAATCCCTTAGCGGATCCAAAGGATTTAAGTCGTGTGGATACTTCGAGGACTCACTCGGTCCCAAGGACTAATTATGGTGATTACCAAACCAAAACTAACTCAATAAAAATATTTAATTGCAAGATCAATTTACTTGTGTTTTCTTAAGTATAAGTTTTTATTTTTATTTTTATTTTTTTTAAGCGAAGTATAAGTATTTATTATCAACTGTTAAAAAAAAGTATTTATCCTCAAATTTGTAACAACGTTTTAAACAAATATTAAACTGATTATATATAGTTGAATCAACATGGTCCGCGTGATAATGATTTTTTTTTTCTTACATGTATTGTTCTTGTAGTAAGCCTCAGTTAGGCTGAAATTGATTTTAAATGGTTTTTAGTTTTTGAAAAATTCTTGAGTTTAAATGTAAAGAGGAAAAAATAAGGATATATTTACTCTTAATTATTTAGAGTATATTGAAATATCAATCTACTAATTTTTTAAAGGTAAATAATATTTTGATTTTTATTGATCTTCATATAAAGTTGTGACAAAACAAATAAGCATATAAGCTATTTTCACCGCACTTAATAAAAAATTGAAAAAAAAAACACAAATGCTGTTTTTTGCATGCTTAAAAATGTTATATGTTGAAATACACAATTTTAAATGTTAGGAATTAAATCACACGTCACTAAAATGTTTAAGATGTTAAAATGTAATTTTTTCAAATAATAATATTGAAACTTGAAAAGATAAAAAGAGAAAAATTGAGGGGCGTAGAATGCAAAGAAATATTGAGGCCTGCACTCAGGCCTGATTGGACAGAGAGCAGTGGCCAGTGGCAATACTCAAGCTATTTCCTGAATCCAAATAGGACAAAACCTGCTTTGTGTCTCACGCTCACTGTGTGACATCTGACATGACCCTCTTTGAAATCTCCTTCAAAAACAAACAAATGCTATGCTGCTTAGCATGGCCTGCTATGTTATTTTTAGGGACGTTGACACCTAAATTGATCTTAAAAAAAAAAAAAATCAATAAAAAAAAAAAAAATTTAATAAAATATATGTTTATCGGATTTTTTTGATATTGTTGGGTGAAAATCGATCGGATCAAATTTTGGATTCATTTTCTTAAACCGATTCAATCCAAACCAAACCAAACCAAATCGTATATATAAAATTTAATATATATTTATTCTATTTTTTGTATTTTTTTCTTTTTGGCTTTTTTCCTAATAATACTTCCTAGTTTGATTTGACATTTTTTTTTTATTTCTAAATTCCAAACATAAAAAAAGATGTTATGAAACTAGTTGATAATAATATTTATTTACTTTGTACATATTTTATTAAATGTTATTACATGAATATATAAGCAAGTATATACATGTTAAGAATTTGTTCAATTTAGCTTGTAATCTTGATTCTTTATTGTAATATAAATATGTAATGGTCTATCGGTAAAAACTGAATTAATCGAACCGACTCAAACCCATGTAATCGGATCAGATTCTTTTAAGGAAGTTATCCAAATCGAACCGCATGCTTTTTTTTTATCTTTGGATCAGATGGCTTTTTATCTCAAAACCGATCCAAACCGAACCGCGAACACCCATAGCCACTCCTCCCTTCTTATTAAAAACCCAAATGAACAGAACTATAATATTTATTTATATTTATATTTTATAATTTATAATTATAATTTATATGGGTCATACTAACCAGTACCCTAAGAGCATTGGTTAAGTAAACCAAAAAAATGTAAAATGTTATTGGAAAACTAAATTTATCATATTTCAAAATACATAAAGCATCAAGTTCCAATAAAAACTTTTTTATTTTAGCTTCTTAACCAATACCCTTAGAGCACTGATTAGCGTTATATATATATATATATATATATATATATACACACACACTACATTTTAAAATTCTTTTAAATAAATATACACATTTTAAACATATATAAAAAATAAAGAAACATCATATGATATGCGATATCTTAAAATACATTGCTGCAAATTGTATTACAACCGATAATGATTTTTTTTATAGACAGGAGTTAATGTTAGTTTTTTTTAGTGAGTGAGGTTTGAACCTCAACCTCCTTATCACTCAACTCCTTAACTCACACACCCCAACCACCAAGCCAACCATATAACCCCCACATTACAGTAGATAATGACAATACTTCAACTTCTTTTGATAAAAAAAATGCAAGTATATTAATAAGAAAAATGTTATTTGAACATCAAAATAGGACAACAAAATTCGACAACAATTTTCATATTTAATGCAATCCAAAAACATGATTAATGAAGTGTCGAGTTTGGTTAATGAATATGTCGAGGTGTCGCAACTCATTAACCACGACTTTGAACATTATTAACCACGATTTTCATGTGTTAAAATATACATGTAGTAGATTATATTTGAACACTTGAGAATCGTGGTCAATGACATTCAGAATTGTGGTTAATGAAGTTTATTTGATGGTTAATGAGTTGTGACAGATTGATATATTAATTAACCAAACTCAATACTTCATTAACTATGTTTTTGAATTGTATAAAGGACAAATCTTATGTGCATTTCCTTGTATACTGTTTTTACCGTTTTCCAATCACAATTCAACACATGGATTATGTACCCAATAGTATAAATAAGACTATTTTAAATTGGGGAAAATGACGAGAAAGACACAGATCGAGAGCTCCATGTGACCTAGTCCCCCCCAACCTGCGGATCCTCCCCCTCCACCTGCCGCCACCCACCCCCAGCCGGCCCACAACCCCCACCACCTCTAGCATCTCTGTTCTGTGCACGCAGATCTCCTCCATCCCCTCACAACGTAGGATCCACCGCCCTCTCTCACTGGCCAGACCCTCCCTCTCCACCAGACAGTCGTCAACCTCCGTGACGGACCCTTCCCCTCCACCAGACTGGCGCCAATCTCCTTCAATCTCCACCAGGTCCTTCTTCTCTTCCCATTGTTCCTTCATCCGCGACGGATCCGTCTTCTTTCTTCTCTGGATGCTCCAGTTCTTGTTGTCTCTGTCAGCTCTTTTATGTTTTGATTCGAATCTCTGGTTGGGAAAGTTCTCATGGCTTGTCCTTGGACATTTCTAAATTTGGAATCTGCCTCGGTTTCTCCATCGAATCCACAGCGGAAATCTGTTGCTCGGGCTTTGAATGGTTCGTTTGACATCCCATTTAGTCAACTTCCTCGACCGTGCATTAAGGGAGACTCCGTCTCTATCAAAATTTCTGAGGATGAATATCAAAAGGGGTTGGAATGTTGCAAAAACAATCTTCATGGCCGCTTGTTGCTGTCAAAGGGTGATATCCCTTTAAAGTTCTCTGATTTACGCGACAAACTTTCAAAATTATGGAAACCCTTGGGTCAATGGAGAATGATACCATTAGGGAAGGGTTTTTATGAATTCAGTTTTACTACTCAAAAGGATATGCGTAGTGCCTTGGCTATTGCGGCTTGGACTACCAGGGTTATTGTGTCATTTTCAGTGGTCTCCAGATTTTATTCCTAATAAGCAGAAACAATCTCATGCTCGATGTTGGATCCGAATTCATGACTTGCCGCAGGAATATTGGCGCTCAAAACTACTTTTTGAAATTGCAAGTGGTTTGGGTACTCCATTAACTTTGGATGAAGTAACTCGTACTAGGGCATATGGTCATTATGCTCGAGTTTTGGTGGATATTGATCTAAGGGGGAAGTTGCTCAAGGAGATACTGGTTGAACGTGAAGGCTTTGCATTTTCTGTCAGTATCGAATATGAGAAGCTTCCTCCTTTCTGTTCTCACTGTAATTCAATTGGGCATTTGGTTACGACTTGTAAACAAATTGTTAAGGAAAACGTGGTACAAAATGATCCGTCATTGGTGCAGAAAACTCAGCTAGCTTATGTCCCTGAGGTTCCAGAGTAAAAACCAGATGAAGATAATGGGCATATTGTTACATCACCGGGTGAAAATTTGAGTGACAGTGAATCGGTTGAGACCGTCTATGAGGAAACTTTATCCCCTGATAATGTCTCAAATTCCATTCCATGGAACTTATATTCTATTGCAACCAATGCTGTCAGTGGCTCTACAGAGAAGATCTCAACTTCTGTTGTAACTAATGTTGACTCTACAGTCAAGGATACTCCGGTGCCCAAGCATTCCATGGATACCTGTGATTCAACAGTTAATGGTAAGAATCTTCAGACTCTGGAGTCTAATTCAGTCCCTATGCATCCTAATGTTGCTCATGATATAAGAATACTTGCCAATTTTTTTGGAAATAATGATGAGGATGACCTAGAGAATAACTCTCTCTCAGCAAGGAAGTTAAATAATGATAATGCTGCTGAAGTTGATTCAGATTTCAAGGTGGTTTTGCCTCAATATCAAAAACATAACCTGAGGAAGAATAGAAAACCTAATATCAGGTTTAAATGATTTATTTTGCATGGGTTTTGGTTTACGTCCCCCCCCCCCCCCCCAATGCTTTAATTTTATTTTGTTTTCCTACTTTTTTTCAATAAATTATGGTGACATAGGGTCATCTTGCCTTAAAAAAACACTATTTTAAATTTGAATTTAACTCACTTATTTAATCCATGTGGCATATCATAATTGATGAACAACACAAACATAACCCATAGAACTGCACATAAGTTTTATCATATTAATAATTACACGATACACAACAAATGCTAAGTGAGTGTCTATATAAAAAAAATCAAAAATCCATGTGACTATGTCAAAACAGTAGAGATCATTAAATTTCTATAATTTCTCGTTAAAGTATTTGGTGGGTGTTCTTTTAATGAATTCACCATTAAATTATGCATAATTTTATTGAAGTTACTACATAATTAATTAAGTATGAATCACTGAAAAATGGTGTTGATGTATTTACATACAAAAACAGAATCTACTAACTACATATAATTTAGTTAAACTTTTTCCCAAAAAATAAAGTTTTCATATGGAGCTTGTTAGATTTTTACTATTAAGTGAAGTTGTCCAACGGGCATTTAAACCGCACCCAGGATATAAGGTGGGAGATATGAGACTTCCAACACTCATCCTCCACATGCAAGAATAGGCGATACATAGGAAGATTGTCATAACAAGCAACAAACAACAGAGATGAGGATCTTGACTCTGATACCATGTTGGATTCCATCATAAAACCAATTGGTATTAAGTGGAGTTACCCAACAGGTATTTAAACCGCACCCGAGATTTAAGGCAAGCAATGTGAGACTTCTAACATAGCTGACCTGTATATACCTGAGTTCTGTTATTTGAACATCAATTTTTTGGACTTCAATTTTTGGAGCCGAATTCTCTGCATTCAAATATTTCCTCCATTCATGTATTCAGTCAGAATCTCATGCAATCAAACTTTTTACTATAGAGACTCCATTTCCAAAGAAAGGACTGTGTGACGAAATCTGATACGGCCCAACTTACTAATGCTCCAACTGAGATTCTAGTTGAGAAGTAAACTACCAGCTCTGTTAGTGAAGTCCCAAATGCTAGACCCACGAGGAGCATCATCAAACCTAGTTGGATGAATGATTTTCATGTTTAAATAACTTTTGTTTAAATATCATATTTGTTAGACAGGTGGCTACGGACCCACCTTTTATGTAACTACCTGCCTTGTTATAAGGAGATATTTTCCTTTCCGCTTTCTCTTTCTGTTATCTTGAGAGCCCTTCGCTCTCTCGGATTAGTGAACCCCCAATTATTGGTTGAGCTGCTATCATTGGTTCTTTCATATCCCTTCAATGCCTCCCAAACCAAGCCATATCATGGAGGAAGCCATGGTTGCGCTTAACGAGAGATCGGAGCATATCCACCTGCATTTTGGACACTCTCATGCTACCCTGCAAGCCACCATGACAATCGACATTATGCTCTCACAGTAATCATCACCGAGCTGACAAAACAAGGTTGATGTATTACCTCCGCCATTCTCGTCACCACTAAACCAGCCCTCTCCTCCATCTTTGACACCACTCAAGCTTATACTGCTAACCTTTGATGGCACGAATATTCATGAATGGACTTTTCAGGCTGATCATGATAATGTTCAAGTGTGTTTTTGGGGAACGTTCTATAGACTATTTGGGTTATGTCATTTCAGCTCATGGTGTTTGTGCTGACCCCTCCAAGATTCAAGCTGTGATAGACTAGCCTACCCCGCATTCCCTGATTGCTCGTCACAATTTTCTAGGCCTTACAAGGTATTATCACCACTTTGTGCATCATTATGCTACCATCGTAGGTCCCCATGACTAACCTGCTCAAAAAAGGAAGTTTTTATGGAATTCTGAAGCAGTAGCTACATTTTCCTGGTTGAAGACTGGCATGACTTCCACACCCATGCTCTAGTTTCTCGATTTTTTTGTACCCTTCCAAGTTGATGCAGAATCATATGGAAAGACCATATAGGCGGTTTTATCACAAAATTCCCACCCATTGACCATCTTCAGTAAGAAGATGTCCCCAAAAATGCAGTCCTCGCCCACCTAAGTGTGTGAGATGTATGCCATCACTAAAGTGGTAAAGAAATGGTGCTAGTACTTGTTGGGGCATGATAAGCCTCTAGCTTGGGCACGCTCAAGCGTAGGCACGCTCCAGCATGGACCTTCTCACGCTCGAGTGTGGGGACGTGGTTCAGCAAAAATAAAAGAGTGACTTAAGTGACTTAAGTTACTTAGTCACTCAGATAAAAACAGAGAGTGAGAGCTAAGAAACTAAGTGAAAAGAATAGAGAGGAGAGTTTAGAGAGAGGAAGGGAGAAAATCTAGAGAGAGAGGAGTTCTAGTGTGAGAACGACTTGCTCGGTCCTCCCGTCATGATTCCGGATACATCGTTACGTTCGTGGCAATGATATCTCCAGTGTTCTCTTCTTCGTTTCTTCAAAAACTGAAGGTAAATCATCCTTGTTTATGTCGAAACTCGTTTCATTACATTTCTCTAAGTATCTTTTGTTTCTCTTAACGGGTTTCAATTCCGTCTTCAATTTTGAACTCGTGGTAACGTGCACTTCGTAATGTGATGCTTAGGTGGAATTTTGGAGGCTTGGAGATCCTAGAACTGTGCGAGGCAGATTCGTGAGGAGTAGAGGACGAGTGATTTCGTTGTGTTTCGGTCATCGTATGACTCTTCCGGTGGGGTGGGGGGTGGGGGGAGAAACCATTTAACGTCAGAAACGACGCGGTTGCATTTAGTTCGATAATGGAGTAGGGCGACCTAAACCCTACATGAGAGCGAGTAACGGACAATGTCCATATCACATTGGGGACTACTAGGTGGTACCCGTGATGATATTGAGATTGTGCGCTTATCGCCATTACGTATAATATATATATATATATATATATATATATATATATATATATATATATATTATTTTATTTATCTGATGATTGCCTGCTTGACTGGTTGAATTGAATTTGGTAATTGATGGATGATATATGAATGTTGGAATTATTTTGAATATGTTGATATGTATGATTATTATATTTTTTGGAAATTATTATTATTATTATTTTTGGAAATGATGTTAAGATTATAATGATGATGTTATGACATGTTGGTAATGATGATGATTGTGATGACATGATGGTATGATATGCTTATGCTTAGAGGTTGAGTAAGTAATAAGTTATGATGATGTATTGGGAAATTCATACTATGTGTTAGTAGTGCCTAACCGAGACGATTATTGTGTTATGATGATGTGATTAACGAGACGAGATTTATTGTTGAGGTTATCTATGAGATTATGATGAGCGGTTAGAGCACTAGGGGGTGACCTGAAACATGGTTTGTGATATAGTTGACTTGAAACATGGTCTGGTTGACCCGAAACATGGTCTTTGGGATCTATTCCTCGGTGGGAGAATTCCTGGGGATTTAGGCTAACGGCGGACAGTCCCAGACATTATTTCATTTTAGTTGCAGCTATAGTTCATGCGTTGCATGAGCACCCTGGTCGTGGTTCAGAGGTGTGCACCGGATTGTGCAGCTATAGTGTCATTGCTTTGTATGGGCATCCTCCATCCACGGACGAGGGTGTGCGCCGTGGCCTCTGTGACAGGTCGATTGATGTGGATATCCGGATATGACCGATACCTGATGAGATGATTCATACATCATTCAATTGCATCAAGATGGAGGGTAGAGGAAAAATCTTAGACGTGGATTGAGGATGATTTGTATTATATATATATATATATTCTCGGAGACTAATGTTTAGTGTACCGTTATAGAATTAAATGTTGCTAAACCCTTTCCACATTTGACGTTATATTGCTTATTATCCCCTTTTCTTTTACTGTGTGTTTGTACATATATGTTTTGTATCTCAGACCTAGACATAGTAGATGGCGCATTGGGATCA
This sequence comes from Sophora flavescens, assembly GCA_030762895.1. Taxonomy (NCBI): domain Eukaryota; kingdom Viridiplantae; phylum Streptophyta; class Magnoliopsida; order Fabales; family Fabaceae; genus Sophora; species Sophora flavescens. The sequence goes on along the minus strand of CM061066.1, from coordinate 142,970,015 downwards.
TCCGTGGATGACCCGAGACCTAGGGTTTCCCCTCTCGGGACATTTGAGGTGGAGTGCGTTGATCCAAACGGGTGGCTCGTGGACCCAGTCACTAGCTTCATTGTATATATAGGTCCGATGTGCATCACCTCTGGGCTTGGACAGGGAGGGCCTATAAGTTTCGTCGGCACGTTCCGTTTTGGCACCACCCTTCCTTTCCCGATAGGACATCTCGATGGACACATACCGCCGATGCCAGACATGGCTCCAGTCCCCTTCATGGTACCCTTTGAGGTACTTCTACCAGGGCTCGCACCAGCACCAGCACCAGAGCCCGAGTTGGCACCCATCCAGGATGAGGACCCGATTGCCCCCGCTCAGGACCTGGTACCCTTTCCAGAGGTTCCAGCACCTCCAGAGGTCCGGGTTACTATATCAGAGTCTTCTCTGTTATCTACCATACGACTACATCCTCGAGACAGTAGGCTTTACCGACAGATGTTTCAGAGGCAGTCGGACAGGAGCTTTTCCAATGGGAGCGGAGGAGTGTCCGGACCTGCCGGACCACATGATGCAGACGAGGGTGGTAATATGTGATGGCTAGGGTCAGTGCCATTAGTTTAGGTGTGAGTGAGGTTTTATTGTATTTTGAAGAGGGGACGGGGTGTGGAGAGAATCGGTGAGGCATCTTCCTTTTGGTCTTTTGATGTATTTCTTTGTTATCACCAGTTTGTATATATCGGGATCCTACTGATGGGAATCTCCCGACACTTCTATATCAGGTTATGATGTGTATATGTTATGCATGTATGTATATATGTTGTTTATATTTTAAGTTTTTAATTTTTCCACTGTTTTCAATATATCCGCTTAATGATAATAACGCGATTAGGTCCTAAATAATATGGGTTTCTTTAATAGGAAGTTGGGGCGTCTCACATCGATTGAGCACTGCCAGAGATAGAGTGGGAGATTGGTGAAATCGATATAGGGAACGAAGGGCTTAATGAATCTAACTTGTGGGTTGTCGAATAGAGATATAGGCAATTTGCATGCGTAGGTGTTTCCTTTCGTGCTCAACCGAGACATTAGGATAACTTAGGGTTACTGGTTGGCAAAGAAATTGAACTTAGGGATAAGAAGATAATCACTTGGGTAGTATTCATGATTGGGTAGGTGGATTCGGGACCTTAGATCTCAAGCCATAACTGAATCTAGTTTGTTAATTCTCGTTTTAGATAATTGTTAATTGATAATTGTTAGCTAACTCTTTTTATCTCAACCACCTCTAATAGTTGACTGGGTCAAACTATTTCTATTTCCTTTGAATTTGGTATAAATGTCTCTCAATCCTTGAGTTCGACCTCGGTAATTACTTGCCCTATTTTATTATTGGACGGTGTGAACGGTGGAGTCTTATTCTTTGTATATCTCTCCTAGGATTTTGTATAGATAGTTATTGTTCTCTAGGAATCAGATTTCCTATCTCATTGTCAAGTGTATATATATTGTCATATTGGAATGGAAATATACAGAACATACATTCAGTTCATATACTTTAACTTGGTATCCAGAGCTCGTTTTGTTCCTGGTTAGTATTGTTTGGGGTTCAGCTACAGTGCTGACCCATCGTATTGTTTGGGGTTCAGCTACAGTGCTGACCCATCATTTTTTTAGTTGACCGGTGCTGGAGTAACACCGGCAACCCCCTCAGAAGTCGCCGACCGGAAGCCCCACCGAGCGCCGCCTCCATACGCGCCCTCACGCGCCACCGTCAGATCTTCACTCTCCGGCATGTGTGATCCACGTGCCGCCTTTCCGGCCGACTTTTCCGCCGCCGATTGCACCACCGTGTTCGCCGCCTCCTCTCGGTTCTGTCTTGCCCCTGTTTGGTGTCTGGGTCTACTGTTTGGCTACTGTTTGGCCCCTGTTTGGTGTCTTTCAGTTTTTCAGTGAGTATTTTTGTGTTCCTTTGGTTTGTTCACTAACGCTCTTCCATGGCAGCAAAGAAAAGTTTGGTTTCCTTTGCTTTTTCTGGATCCCCCACCATTACTTCCGAGAAGTTGAATGGTAAGAATTATGTGAGTTGGCGTGATGCTGTTGAGGTATGGTTTCTGGGTCAAGGTTTGTCTGATCATCTCACCAACAAGGCTGCTGATATTGCTGCAACTGAGAAAGAAGAATGGTAACGGGCAGATTATCAACTTGTATCATTGTTGTGGCAGTCCATTGAACCAAGGTTAATGGTGCATTTTCGTCCATACAAAACATGTTGCGAGATCTGGAAGAAGGCTCAAACTGTTTATGCTAATGACATACAACGGCTATATGAGACAATTCATAATTTGGCAACAATGCAGATGTCTGATCTTGACTTGCCCTCCTATCTGAACAAGGCACAATCCATTTGTGAGGAAGTCAAATTGATGCTAGTGAATGATGATGCAAAAAACATGTCGGATAAGCTAGATAACATGCTTATGGTTTTTGTTCTTCATGGCCTTCACAAAGACATTGAATCTGTTCGAAATCAAACTTTGACCAATCCAGATATTCCTATTGTAGAGGACCTCATTGATCGATTACTTCGAGTTCCTTCTCCAGCAGCTTCCATTGGAGTTGATTCTCACACAGGATCAGATTCTTCGATTTTTATCTCAAACTCAACCAACCGAGGGGGTCGGAGTCATACTCATGGCCGTAGAGGTGGTGGTCGTGGCAGAGGTGGCTGAGGTAACCTTTATTGTTCGTATTGTAAGCGAGATGGACACACTCAAGATCGATGCTACTCCCTACATGGATTCCCAAATAAAACCGCTAATATAGCTCAGTCTTATGAACCTGTTATTGAACACAAGATTGAACTCAAGAAGGATCACCTTTTGACTGCCAATGAATATCAGGAGTACCTTCAGTTTAAAGCCACTCAACAGGCTTCTTCTTCGGCCACCATTGCTCACACTGGTAATTCTACAGTTTGTCTCTCTCAATCTGCATCTGTTGGATCCTAGATTCTTGACTCTGGTGCTTCTGATCACTTAGCTGGTAATCCTTCTCTTTTCTCTAAACTGTCATTCCCTAAAACTGCTCACCATATACCCCTTGCCGATGGGTCTAAGACACAGGCCGCTGGTATTGGACAAGCCTCACCTCTTCCTTCCTTATCTTTAAATTCAGTCTTGTTTGTGCCCGAGTGTCCTTTTAATTTAATTTCCATTAGCAAGATTACTCGCACTTTAAACTGTTCCATTACCTTTAACTCGGATTCCTTTCTTATACAGGACCGGAGCACGGGAGAGACGATTGGAGCTGGATCTGAATCACGAGGTCTCTACTACCTCCAACCTTCCTCTTCCACCATATGCGCTGTTTGTGTTCCGCTGATCTCCTTCATCGTCGTCTAGGTCATCCAAGTTTGGACAAGTTAAAACAGATGGTCCCTCATCTCTCACATTTGAAAACCATGAACCGCGAGTCATGTCAGCTTGGAAAGCATGTTAGAGCCTCTTTTCCTAGTAGTGTCAATGATCGAACTAGGGCTCCTTTTGATCTTATCCATTCTGATGTTTGGGGTCCCAGTCGTGTTACTTCTGTTTCAGGATATAGGTACTATGTTACTTTCATTGATGATTTTTCAAGATGTACCTGATTATTTTTAATGAAAGATCGTTCTCAGTTATTTGATGTTTTTCAAACCTTTTGTTCCACAATAAAGAATCAGTTTGGAAAAACAATTCATATTTTGCGCAGTGATAATGCAAAAGAACACTTCTCTACATCTTTTAAATCCTTTGAGTTCTCATGGCAAGCATACATCAGTCTAGTTGTCCTCACACACCACAACAAAATGGTGTCGCTGAGCGCAAACATCGTCATCTTGTTGATACAGCCCAAACTCTTTTAATAAATGCCAATGCACCCTTGAAGTTTTGGGGGGATGTTGTTCTTACTGCCTGTTATTTGATAAATCGCATGCCATCCTCTGTTTTGGGTAATAAAATCCCTCACTCTCTTTTATTTCCCACAGATCCCCTTTATATTGTTCCCCCTCGTGTGTTTGGTTCCACCTGTTTTGTCCATGACCTCTCTCCAGGTAGTGATAAATTGTCGGCACGAGATATTAAATGCATCTTTCTTGGGTATTCTCGAGTGCAGAAGGGATATCGATGTTATTCTCCTTCTACACATCGTTTTTATGTATCCGCAGATGTTACATTCTTTGAGGATACTTTTTTCTTTGACACCTCAGCTACATCCGACTCCACTCCATCTCAGGTCCTTCCCCTTCCTCTTTGCGACGATATGGTAAATTTTATGAGCGTCGAGTTCCTACCGCTCCGGAGGACATACCTACTATTGATCCTCATGATTCAGCTCCTGCTCCATACGCTTCTCCCACTACGGTCCAACCTGACACTTCCACTGACTTACCTATCGCCCCAAGAAGCAGACTGTTGTTGCAAGATCAAGCACAGAAGCAGAGTATCATACTATGGCCAATACTACTTGCGAACTTCTATGGCTAAAATATTTGCTCCAAGAATTGAAGTTTTGTGAGATAGGTCCTATGGAACTTGCTTGTGATAACCAATCAGCTTTATATCTTTCTTCGAATCCTATCTTTCATGAAAGGACCAAGCATATAGAAGTTGATTGTCACTTCATACGGGAAAAGATCCTCACGGGCATCATTAAGACTTCCTTTGTGGGTACTAGAGATCAGCTTGCAGATATAATGACCAAGTCTTTACGGGGTCCTAGAATAGCATATATATGTGACAAGCTGGTTGCATCTGACATATATGCTCCAGCTTGAGGGGGAGTGTTAAATATAATTAATATATATGGACGGTGAATTTATGTGGACGATGTGGACGGTGGAGTCTTATTCTTTGTATATCTCTCCTAGGATTTTGTATAGATAGTTATTGTTCTCTAGGAATCAGATTTCCTATCTCATTGTCAAGTGTATATATATTGTCATATTGGAATGGAAATATAGAGAACATACATTCAGTTCATATACTTTAACTTAAAGAAAATTAAATTTAGATATTTTAGTTTGTGTTTTTAATAAAAAATAATAGAGATAATCAGAAGTCATAATTATAATTTAATTTGAATTTGATATATAGAAATTAAGAAATAATTAGTTTGATTTTTTTTTTTGGTGATAGATGAAATAAAAGACAAAACAAACAGAAAAAGCTGTAGGAACAGTTCCTAGCGCATCTCTCAAAAGTAAATTTTCAAAAGAATAGGAGCATCCCTTTTTTTGGACAGAAGAGTAGGAGCATTCCTAATTAGTTTGAATTTGAATTTGATATCTTAATATTAGGAAATAATTTAAATTTAAATTTGATAAGAAGACGATTATATCCCTTTAACAGAAAACACCTTAAAATCAGCCCAACCCAACCCAAAGCGACACACACAAACTCCATCCTCAAGTACCTAATCTGGAGAGTTTTTTCAAACTAGAGGCGGGTGACAGAATGGCAGGCAACCTACCGGAAGGCTTCGACCTACCAAGAATCCAACTATATGGTGGCGACTCAGACTCTGATGATCATCTCGCAATGTTCAATACACACATGTTGCTTTATGGAGCCGCAATCACTGACCCCATCATGTGCAGAGCCTTCCCCTGCAGCCTCACCAAGTTTGCCCTTCGTTGGTTTTCTACCCTCCCGCCAAACTCCATCAACAATTTCTCTCAGTTTACCATCGAATTCTTGACCCACTTTGCATTTAGCAAAACTTACCGACAAACGATGCAAAATAGCTGCCTCATTAAATTGGAGCAACGACCTGATGAATCGTTGAAAGATTACCTTTATAGGTTCAATCAAGAGGCTATACAAATCAATGATCTCAGCCCCAAACTTCTCATGTCCCTGATAAAAGATGGTCTACAACCCGGGCCTTTCTGGGTTTCACTCCAGACCCAACCACCACGAACTGTCCATGACTTCTGGGAAAGAGCCACAGGCTACATTAACGTGGAGGTCTGTAACAAGAAACGCCTCGAGATGTCCGTAGAGTGTTATAATGACACCGTCACATCCTCCATGTAGAATGTGTCTTTGAGTTGTTATCTTTATTTTTCAATATGTAGTTTATGCTTTTGATTCCCTGGAGGAAGTACTCGTTATTTGTTGCCTTTACCAAAATTCAACCATTAGATCATTAAAGTCAGACATAATTATTGTGTTGTTGCTTTCTTAAAACTCAAAAATTGATGTTTTGAGCAGCATTTTCTTCCTTACTTCCTTTAATAACTGCACAAATGTTTCACTATCTGTAGCAACTATTGACACAACATTTGATCATCTACATGAAAATTATCTTTGTTGCTTAAAGTGTCCTTCAAACACATAAATCAACATGTCAGTGCAGCAATTGTTGAAGTTTCTTTTAGGTATGGAACTTTTGAATCAATTCCCTTATCTTTAATATTTTCCAAGCCAACTTAAGTTATAAAACAGAACTCATATGTTCTCTTTAGCCATGTTCTAACATGTCTATTAAACACTATCTGTCTTGTCTTGATTATCAATGGAGCACCAAGAAAATATTACATCTGCAGAGGCTATCCTCTGACAGATGTCACATCTAAAACATATAAAGATGAGTCCAAAACTGAATCGGAGGTTAAGAAGGCTAAATTCTGCTTGAAAGTAGGTTGTTATCGCTAGACCTTGACTATCATGTGAAGATTGACTTTGCAAATCTTCAAGTTGTTGATGAGAAAGGAATTCTGGTGTTCACTAAACATTCTTTCTATCCTATAGCCTGTTCTTTCACCAATGCACAACTTTCTCTAACCTTCTATGTTAAAACTTGCCTTAACCTTCAGACCATTGTGCGCAATGCAATGAGGCAAGCTGTCAATAGAGAAGCCCGGCTTGGAGCCTCTATACTTCGCTTGTTCTTCCATGATACTTCGTTAATGTAAAACCACAATCTCTTCGCCTTTTTTTTAGAAAAATGGTATGAAAAAAACACACCATAATTTATTGACTCTTTACCACTTTTATATAGCTATATATAATAACAATTTCTTTCCCTTTCGAAGCTCACATTTTAGCTTATACATAAGCTAGAATCAGTTATGTTCATAAAGAAATTAATTAAGCTTGTTTCCTTAGCACTACGGGATTTTCAATCCCAATACTAATTAATGACTTATAGACTATATATGTTGATGTTTTAAATTGCTATTATGGTAATAGTTTTGGTTATATCACATTTACTGCTATTATGAGCAACTGCAGAAAAATTCAACCGTAAATCTGTAACATAATCGTGAAGACTACAAAAACAATAATATTGCAGCATCTGCTATTGAGTCATGTTTCATTTTTTTCTTTTTGTTTATTTCTCTGTCATCTATTTCTTTTTTTTAAACCTTCTAATGCAATGTGCTTAATTTCTAAACTAACCTAGTGCCCCCCCACCCCACCCCACCCCACCCCACCCACACATACACATACATAAATACATGTCCTCTTGAATATGTGAGAGTTAAAGGATATATATTACTTACACGATATATGTGTCAATAGTTTTAATAGAATTTCATGTAGACTTAATCTCCAAATGTTTTAGGCTAAAATAAGAGGAAAGGCAGCTAACAAGATATAAAGTTTTAGTGAATTCTATATTAGGAAAAAGAAATAAGACTACAAAGAAGATTTAACTTAATGAAGAGAGCATTATCTAGGAACTCTCACCTTAGTTTACTTTTTTTGTTTGTACCAAGTGTTATGACACACCATCTTGACGAAGAAAACTTTAACAACAAAAGATAACTAGCACAAAGAAGAATCTCTTATATATGAGAAAAGAACAAAACTACAAAGAAGAATTCTTCAAGAATTCTTATCTCTCACAACTCTACTCTCAAAGGGAATGAATTCTCTCTTGCTTTTGCTTGAATGAATTCTCCATTTACATTGCATGTATTTATACTAACATGCAAGCTAAAGAAAGATTGGCTATAAAGCATTCTAAGCCTAAACCATTTATCATGAATGGCTTTTATTAACTAAACCATTAAATATTAATGGTTTATAGCTACCCACTAACAATGGCATTCAAGCCAAAAATACAACAAATCTCCACCTTGGCTTGAATTCCTTGAGCCATCTAGCATCCATCTTCTATTAGTGTTGCTCCACTTGATTCTAGTGTCAACCAGCACTTGCAATGCCAACTAAGCCCAAACAATGTTTGAACTTCACTGACGGAAGAGCTTTTGTCATCATGTCTGTCGGGTTATCAGAGGTGGCAATCTTCTTTACCAACACATCACCTCGTGTTATGACATCACGAATGAAATGCATCCTAACATCGATATGCTTTGTCCTTTCATGGTACATCTGGTTCTTGGTTAAGTGAATTGCGCTTTGACTATCACAATGCACAGTAAAGTCCTTTTGACTTACACCAAGATCACCTACTAGACCTTTAAGCCATAAAGATTCTTTTACGGCTTCAGAGTGACCATATACTCTGCCTCTATAGTTGACAAGGGAATAGTAGACTGTAAAGTTGCATGCCAACTGATAGCACTACCTCCAAGCGTGGAAATATAACCAGTCAAGGACCTCCTACGATCAAGATCACCAGCATAATCTGAGTCACAATATCCAGTGACATGACCAATAACTTCATTTGTTCCTCTGTCAAACACTAGACCCACATCAGTTGAACCCCTCAAATATATGAGAATCCATTTCACAGCTTGCCAGTGAGCCTTCCCTGGATTAGGCATATACCGACTAACAACACTCATTGCATGTGCAATATCTGGTCTAGTACAAACCATGGCATACATCAAACTTCCAACTGCATTAGAATAAGGCACTCGGGACATGAAATCCTCTTCCTCTTCTGTTTGTGGTGACAATTTTGCAGATAACTTGAAATGAGCTGCAAAAGGAGTACTAACTGTCTTTGTATTTTGCATTCCAAATTTTTATAGAATTTTCTAAATATAGTTCTTTTGAGATAAACACAACCTTTCGGCTTTCCGATCTCGTATGATCTCCATGCCAAGAATTTTCTTTGCAGGACCCAAATCTTTCATCTCAAATTCACCACTTAATTGTGCCTTCACCTTGTTGATCTCAGTTGGATACTTACATGCAATTAGCATGTCATCAACATAAAGAAGCAAGTAAATATAGGAGTCATCAGATAATTTCTTATGATAAACACAACTATCATATTCACTTCTCATATACCCAATATCAATCATGAATGAGTCGAACGCTTATACCATTGCCTGGGTGATTGCTTCAACCCATACAATGACTTCTTCGAGAGACACACATGGTCTTCATTTCCTGGTACAACAAACCCTTCTGGTTGTAGCATATAAATCCTTTCCTCCAGATCACCATGTAGAAAGGCTGTCTTCACATCTAGTTGCTCTAACTCCAAGTCAAGCAGAGACACCAAAGCAAGAAGCACTCTAATGGAACTATGCTTTACAACAGGGGGAAAAACTTCATTAAAGTCAATACCTTTCCTTTGTGTAAAGCCTTTTGCTACAAGTCTTGCTTTGAACCTTATTCCTTCTTTCTTCTTGAATATCCACTTACAACCAACAATCTTCGATCAACTGGTTTCTCAACAAGATTCCAAGTCGATTTTTGTGGAGGGATTCAAGCTCTTCTTTCATGGCACCAATCCATTGTGATGCTTCATCACAAGTAATCGCCTCATCGAATGAACTCGGTTCTTGTTCATCAATGCTTTCGCCATATCGAGTGCAAAAGCAACAAAATCCTCATACCTTTGAGCTGGTCTGGTCTGTCTTTTTGGCCTGTCTCTAGCCAATGTATATTCAGACTCTGTTGATGTAACCTCTTCATGTGTCACCTCTGGTTTTTGTTTAAGGGCTTCAACTTCAAGCTCCACCTTCTTGCTATCACCATGAACTTCAACTTTATTATCATGGTCCTCATGTGGTCTTAGGTTAAGTATAGCTGTCTCATCAAAGGTCACGTCTCTACTAATTAGGAACTTTGATTCCTTAGGGTCCCACAGTCTGTACCCTTTTACACCATCTTGATAACCCAATAATATACATTTCTTGGCTCTTGGCTCCAACTTTCCTTCATTAATATGAGCATAAGCCGGACACCCAAATACACGCAGAATTGAGTAATTTGCTGTATAGCCTGACCACATCTCTTCCGGAGTCTTGTAATCAATAGCTGTAGAAGGAGATCTGTTCACCAAATAACATGCAGTGTTAACTGCCTCTGCCCAAAACTGCTTAGGCAAGCCTGCATTTGAGAGCATGCATCGAGCTCTCTCAAGCAATGTCCTGTTCATCCGATTCGCCACACCATTTTGCTTTGTGGTGTATGTCTCATGCTTCTATGACGTGCTATTCCTTCATTTGCGCAGAACTCATTGAACTCATTGTTGCAAAATTCCAACCCGTTGTCTGTCCTGAGTCGTTTGACCTTTTTCTCCGTTTGCTTCTCCACTAGAGATTTCCATTGCTTGAACTTAAGGAACACACCACTCTTCTGTTTCAAGGCATAAATCCAAACTTTCCGTGAATAATCATCAATGAAAGTTAACATGTACCTTGCTCCACCATGAGAAGGAACACTTGACGGGCCCCACAGATCTGAATGGATATAATCAAGAGTCCCTCGCGTTCTGTGAACACCAGTGCTGAACTTTACTCTACTTTGTTTTCCATAAACACAATGTTCGCAAAAGTCCAGTTTTCCAGTTCGACGTCCACCAAGCAAGCCTCTCTTGCTAAGCTCATCCATTCCACGCTCACTCATATGACCTAACCTCATATGCCACAAACGGGTCTGGTCAATATCTGAAATAGAAGAAACTGCAGCTGCACCTACCACTGTGCTACCTTGCAAGATGTATAGTCCATTCTTCAACTTTCCCCTCATAACCATCAAGGCACCTCTAGAAACTCTTAAGTCTCCACCTTCAGCTCGATATGTACAACCAAGAGAGTCTAAAGTGCTCAAAGAAATTAAGTTCTTCTTGAGTTCGGGCACATACCTCACATCGGGTAATGTTCTCACAATACCATCAATCATCTTGACTTGCACCGTACCTTTGCCAGCTATACTGCAAGCACCATCATTCCCCATCATAACTTTGCCACCATCAACATTTTGGAATGTGGCAAACCAGTCTCTGTTAGGAGTCATGTGGAAAGTACATGCTGAATCAAGAATCCAGTCATCATCATTAACATTAGATGAGACAAGCAGAACATTTCCACCATCTGATTCTTTTAAGGCAACAGCTGCTCCACCAAACTCCGAAATACTCGCTTTGTCTTTCTTTAGCTCAGGACAATTTCTCTTCCAATGCCCCTCTCTTTGACAGTTATAACATTTATTGTTGTTCTTATTCCTGCCATGTGATTTAGACCGTCTTCGTTGGAAACTTTTCTTCCTTTCCTCCATTCTTCCTCTTATGACTAGACCCTCGCCAGAGCTAGTACCGCCATATGAATCTGTGATTCGCCTTTTCAATTCCCAAGACTGTAAGGCCGTTTTTACCTCCTCCATGGACAATGAGTTTCTACCGAAAATTATTGTGTCTACAAAAATTGTCATAATCCCTCGGCAAAGAACTAAGAAGAAGAACAGCTTGGTCTTAGTCATCAACCACAACATCAATATTTTTTAAACTAAGAACAACCTGGTTGAAATTATCAATATGTTTGTGAATGGACTCACCTTCATGCATCTGCATAGTATATAATTGTTTCTTCAAGCAGAGACGATTATGAAGAGACTTTGTCATGTATCTACTTTCAAGCTTTGCCCAAAGCTTGCTCGGCGATCTTTTCTCCAGAGACTTCTCCTAAAACTTCATCACCTAGCGATAACAATATTGCACTATACGCCTTTTTCATTATCACCTTTTTCTGTGCAGCTGTCAGATCGGCTGGTAGTTTTTCTTCCCCTTCCAACGCCAACTCACATTCTTGTTGCATGAGGAGAGCGAGCATCTTCACCCGCCACAGGTTGAAGTTATTTTTTCCAGTAAATTTCTCAACGTCAAACTTCGTAGACGACATAGCTCTGATGCCAATTGTTATGACACACTGTCTTGACGAAGAAAACTTTAACAACAAAAGATAACTAGCACAAAGAAGAATCTCTTATATATGAGAAAAGAACAAAACTACAAAGAAGAATTCTTCAAGAATTCTTATCTCTCACAACTCTACTCTCAAAAGGAATGAATTCTCTCTTGCTTTTGCTTGAATGAATTCTCCATTTACATTGCATGTATTTATACTAACATGCAAGCTAAAGAAAGATTGACTATAAAGCATTCTAAGCCTAAACCATTTATCATGAATGGCTTTTATTAACTAAACCATTAAATATTAATGGTTTATAGCTACCCACTAATAATGGCATTCAAGCCAAAAATACAACACCAAGAACTATCACTTTAGTTTGGTTGAAATATTATTATACAAAAATTATTTAAATTATTATCCTCCCCCACCCATAATTAATTTTTAGTTCTCCCACAAATTATATTTAAAGTTGAAGATTAACCAAATATATAACCAACTATTTATAATGGGCAATAATAATTAGTAACTAAAAAGTGTTATACTTTACCATCCACTATTGAAATAAATCATTTTTTCATTATTATTGGCAGATAATTATTAATACATAATTTTAGAAAATTCTTATATGTTTAAAATTTTTTATAAAAATATTCAGAAGCGATGTATACTGTAACACCCCGATTTTTCTGCTTTCTAAGATCGGTATATATATAAATAAACGTTTATATTTTTATCTGAAACTTATAAAATGATTTTGGGAAAACCAAAGTCATATTCATATTATCCTTATTTTTATAAGTATACGGTTAAATTTTTGGTTGAAAATTCAGACGGAACCCGGTCTGCATTTTCACTGACAGTAAGGTTTTAATGATAAGAAAACCTAATTTTTACCCGACAACAAAATGAATAGATTTTATATCTCATTTCCAATGATATAAGTTATTTTGAAAAATTTCAAAATAAATAGGTTATTATACTTGATTTGGGCGTAAAAACCTAAATCGGGTAATCGATTTGAGTCGAACGAACGTGCAAAGACAAAATCCGACACAAGATGGATGAAGACAATGAGTCATCCATGATGACTCATGGGGAGTGACTCACCTAGCAATTAATGAACGTAATGATGAGTTTAAGGGTGAAAAGACCAAAATGCCCCTAACCTAACCTAGTTAAATATTAACCATGGTTAAGGCAAGACAAATTCAAATCGGTTTCTTCCTCTTCTTGTGGCCACAAAGCACCGTACAGGAACGAGCGCAATTTAGCAATACAGTACCGTGGATAGCCACAGTTTTTCAATACAGTTTTCTTTCTTTTTTTCTTCATGATATTTATTTTATGACTGAGTAATTATTTTGTTTCTAGGATTGGGTAATACCCTTTGACATTATTAAGATGAATATTTGATTTTTTTTCCTTTTGTTAATGTTTGATTCATTGATTTGGTTCTTATTGTAATTTATCCATGTGATTTGATTGATCACCTTTTTGCATGTCTTAGATATTCTAGGGATGAACTTAGCAGTGAACCTAGGTATTGGATCCATAGGAATTGAACTTAGGACTTCAATCACGAGAGTTAGAAGCGGTCCTTCGAGGGTATCATTGAATTATCATAAACCATAATGAGTTCAATTTAAATACAATTACCACGAGAGTAGTAGTTGGTTTAATTGGGCACAATTCTTGTATCTCGAGAGGGAACATTAACTAAGTTAGGATGATTCACCTTCAATTGAGTTAGACATTAATAAAGGGATAGTCAATTAGGATTCATAGTTGGTCATTGTGGTAACTTCAATCCTGGAAACCTCTTCTCATATTTAAAAACCAAAAATATTTGATTTCTTTTATTGTTTCTTTTATTTTCTTGAAATATTTTCACACATATTTCTCAGTGTAAATAATTGTTTAATTTGTGAAGTGGTATTTGGTTTCCCAATCCCTGAGTTCAATACTCGGTAATTTACTTGCCGTTTTAATTATTACTTGCTTCGATCCGGTACACTTGCCGGAGCCTATCAAGTTTTTGGCGCCGTTGCCGGGGATTGTGTTTTCTTGAATTTCAATTTAATTTTTAATTGATTTTTCTGGACATTTTTTTTATTTTTATTTTTCTTTTTCTTTTTCTTTTTCTAGAGTATCTATCTCTCTACCATAGGTATTTTTCTATTTTCTGCAAAGATCGCTAAGTCTTGGAAACCTTATTGAAGTTGACCCCGAGATCGAAAAGACCTTTCATAGACGTAGGAGACTACAAAGAGAGAGAGAGAGGTTGATTCCCATTCCACTCATGGCGAATCTACCGGATACCAAACCACTGAAGGACTACGCAGCCCCAAATGCTAGGGGTTTGCGAACTGGGATTGCTAGACCAGAAATTGAGGCGGAGAACTACACTATACCGCCTCAGTTAATTGGCATGATTAGGCAACATCAGTTTGGAGGATTACCCTCGGAGGACCCGACTGATCATGTGGAGACAGTCTTGGAATTCACCGATGCAATAAGAATTCAAGGTGCCCCGATCGATGTTATACGCTTGAGGTTATTCCCCTCCTCTTTGACTGGAAAGGCAAAAGCTTGGTTGAAGCAAGTGCCCGCTAATACGTTGTCAACTTGGAACCAACTAGAGCAGGTATTCTTGGAGAAATTCTTCCCTCCATCCAAGACTGCTTACCTACGAACTCAGATCACCGGCTTCTTCCAAAAGGACGGAGAATGCTTATTCGAAGCTTGGGCTCGTTACAAGGGATTGCTAGAGTCTTGCCCACATCATGGACTCGAGAGGTGGTTGTTAGTGCATACCTTCTACAACGGATTGGATTACTCATCAAAGGTGTCACTTGACTCCACAGCTGGTGGAGCCTTTATGAACAGACATCTGACTGAAGCGTTCAATATCATTGAAAACGTAGCCACCAACTATCACCAATGGGGTTCGGAAAGAGGTAATAACCCGAAAAAGCTTTCGGGGGGTAAGTTCGAAATGAATAGTACTAATTTGATTATGTCTAAATTCAACTCATTAAATAAACGCTTTGATAAGCTTGAAAAGGCTAATGTGAGTTCAATAGGTGCTACTAATGTTGTTTGTGAGATTTGTGGAATGCAGGGACATGACATAATGGAGTGCCCACATGGTATCGCTCCTGAGTCCGGTGCTTCGGGGGAACAAGTGAACTCTTGTCACAATTTCTATGACACGAATCCGAAGTTACCAAATTATGCTCCCCCAAATCCCTACAACCAAGTAAGGAAGAATAATCCTTATCTTTCCTACGGGAACTACAACAACACGTTGAACCATGAATTCCAAGAAGGCCAAGGTAATAGGAAACCCGCATCGGGTATCCTCAGGTACAAAAGTCTAAACTTGAGTCTCTTATGGAAAATTTTGTTGCTACTCAAACTAAGCAGAATGAAGAATTTAGGCAACAAGGTAGGGCAGTTAATGAGGCAATAAAAGAGTTAACATCTACAGTAGATAACTTAGCCATCCATAACAAGATGTTAGAAACTCAAATTGCCCAACAAGCGGGCAATTCAATGAGGCAACCGGGCAAGTTTCCTGGACAACCTGAAGTGAACCCAAATAATGAACAGTGTAAAGTAGTGAGTCTAAGAAGTGGTAAGAAACTTGAGAATCCCGAGGCTAAAGGGGAGAGTGATAACAAGAGTGTAGATGAGGAGGAGGAACCTACTAAGACACAACCCTTAGAAGAGGAAGAGCCTAGTGAAAAAGTGTCTAAGTACGTCCCTCCACCACCTTACCAACCTCCAATACCTTTTCCCCAAAGGTCGGCTAAGGCCAAGTTAGATAAGCAATTTGGAAAATTTCTAGAGGTCCTTAAGAAATTGTACATTAATGTACCCTTCACTGAGGCGTTACAACAAATGCCAACATATGCTAAATTTCATAAGGATATCTTGTCAAATAAGAGAAAGCTAGAGGACTATGAAACAGTGGCTTTAACTGAGGAGTGCAGTGCTTTAATTCAAAATAAATTGCCTCCTAAATTGAAAGATCCAGGTAGTTTCTCTATTCATTGCTTGATTGGTAACACTAGTTTTGATAAAGTTCTTTGTGATTTGGGGGCTAGTGTTAGTCTTATGCCCCTCTCTATTTGCAAGAAGTTGGAGATGGGTGAACTAAAACCCACAACAATCTCCCTTCAATTTGCGGATCGGTCCGTCAAATTCCCTGTAGGCATCTTGGAGGATGTTCCTATTAGAGTGGGTAAATTTTTCATTCCTGCGGATTTTGTGGTACTTGAAATGGAAGAGGATTCCCAAATCCTCATTATTCTTGGTAGGTCTTTCTTGGCTACCGCAGGAGCTATTATTGATGTTAAGAATGGAAAATTGACTTTAACTGTGGGTGATAATAAAGTTGAATTTGATTTAGCTAAATCTATTAAACACCCTTCTTTTGAAGATTCTTGTTGCAAGGTTGACTTAATGTACCAAGTGGTGAAAGAAGAATCCACTCAAGCTTGTGTTGATGACCCATTAGAAATGTGTTTGATTGGTGGAGACTTAAATGCTCATGGAAGAGAAGTAAGGAATTATGCCCGCTTTCTGGAAGCCAGTCCAGAAATTTCTCCAAACAAAACAAAGAAAGAAAAACTTGAGTGAAACCAAAGAGTAAGGATCTCAAAGATGAAGAAGCCCCTAAGATAGAACTAAAACCTCTTCCTTCCACATTGAGGTATGAATTTCTTGGTCCTAACTCTTCCTATCCGGTAATTGTGAATGCTAGCTTGAATGAGTAGGAAACTGAGAAATTGCTTAGGGAGCTTAGAATGCATAGAAAGGTTATAGGATATACAATTGATGGTATTAAAGGCATAAATCCTTCTTTTTGCATGCATCGCATTTTAATGGAAGATGAGCATAAACCATCCATTGAGCATCAACGTAGGTTGAACCCTAATAAGAAAGAGGTGGTTTAGAAAGAAGTGCTTAAGTTGTTAGATGCGGGGGTTATTTATCCAATCTCCGATAGTGAATGGATTAGTCCGGTGCATGTGGTTCCTAAGAAAGGGGGGATGACTGTTATTCAAAATGAAAATAATGAACTAATCCCTACTAGGACGGTAACCGGTTGGAGAATGTGCATCGATTATAGGAAGTTAAATAAGGCAACAAGGAAAGATCACTTCCCTCTCCCATTTATTGATCAAATGCTTGAAAGGTTAGCTAGGCATTCATACTTTTGTTACTTGGATGGATATTCCGGTTTTCATCAAATTCCTATACATCCTAGTGATCAAGAAAAGACCACATTTACTTGTCCCTATGGAACTTTTGCCTATAGAAGAATGCCTTTTGGTCTATGTAATGCACCGGCTACTTTTCAAAGATGCATGACTGCAATTTTTTCTGAATTTATTGAAAACATCATGGAGGTTTTTATGGATGATTTTTCTGTTTATGGAACTACCTTTGATGACTATTTAACAAATTTGTCTAAGATTTTGCAGCAATGTGAAGAAACCAATTTGGTATTGAATTGGGAAAAATGCCATTTTATGGTAAAAGAAGGTATAGTGCTTGGGCACTTAATTTCCGGTAGAGGTATTGAGGTGGATAGGGCCAAAATAGATGTTATTGAAAATTTTCCCCCACCAGGTAAATGTGAAAGGAGTTGGAAGTTTCTTGGGATACACCGGGTTTTACCGGCGTTTCATCAAAGATTTTTCAAAAATTTCTAAACCCTTATCTAACCTATTAATGAAAGATGTTCCATTTAATTTTAATGAGGAATGTTTGAGTGCATTTTATAGGTTGAAGGAAGCTTTGACCACCGCTCCAATTTTGCAAACACCAGATTGGAATGAGCCATTTGAAGTAATGTGTGATGCTAGTGACTACGCCGTGGGTGCGGTGTTGGGACAAAGGATAGACAAGAAGGTTCATGCAATATACTATGCAAGCAAAACTCTAGATGGATCTCAAGCCATTTATGCCACAACCGAGAAAGAGTTGCTTGCGGTTGTCTTTGCATTTGAGAAATTCAGATCATACCTTGTGGGGTCTAAAGTCATAGTGTACACGGACCACTCCGCACTAAAGCACCTCATGACTAAGAAGGAAGCAAAGCCAAGACTCATCCGATGGATTCTCCTTCTGCAAGAATTTGACTTGGAGATTCGGGACCGGAAAGGGACGGAGAACTTGGTTGCGGACCACTTATCCAGACTTGAACCATTGGAACATGAGAATGACAACTTACCAATAGATGATTCTTTCCCCGATGAGCAACTGTTCGCCATCTTGGGAGAGAATGCTCCATGGTATGCGGACTTTGTGAATTATTTTGTATGCGGGATTCTACCACCGGAGTTCAATTATCAACAAAAGAAGAAGTTCTTTTCCGATCTCAAGAACTACGTGTGGGATGAGTCTTACATTTTCCGCAAATGTGCGGATAACATTTACAGAAGGTGTATTCCGGAAGTCGAGGTTCCAAGTATCTTGAGTTGTTGTCATTCCTCATCTTACAGAGGACATGCTAGTGCCTCAAAGACCGCAGCAAAGGTGCTTCAAGCTGGTTTCTATTGGCTTCATATTTTCAGAGATGCCCGAATGTTCGTCCTTGCTTGTGATCCATGTCAAAGAACGGGGAACATCTCTAAGAAGCATGAAATGCCACTCAACACTATGCTAGAATTAGAGATATTTGATGTTTGGGGAGTTGACTACATGGGACCCTTTCCTTCCTCTTGCAACAATAAGTTCATTCTTGTAGCCGTTGATTACGTCTCTCAATGGGTGGAAGCCATTCCTTCCCCAACAAGTGATGCAAAAACCGTAATCAAACTATTCAAGAAGGTGATTTTTCCAAGGTTTGGAATTCCGAGGGCAATCATTAGTGATGGGGGATCGCACTTCATTGAAAAACAATTTGAAAAACTCCTACTCAAATATGGAGTCACTCATAGGGTTGCTACACCTTACCACCCTCAAACTAGTGGGCAAGTCGAAGTTTCCAATCGAGAGATAAAGAGCATTCTAGAGAAGACTGTTTCAAGTTCGAGAAAGGATTGGTCCTGAAAGCTTGAC
Organism: Sophora flavescens; assembly: GCA_030762895.1. Lineage (NCBI taxonomy): Eukaryota > Viridiplantae > Streptophyta > Magnoliopsida > Fabales > Fabaceae > Sophora > Sophora flavescens. The sequence continues at coordinate 142,950,859 of CM061066.1, read as the reverse complement.
GATGCTCTTTGGGCTTACCGTACGACCTACAAGACTCCTATTGGGATGACACCCTTTAGACTTATTTACGGGAAGCCATGTCACTTACCAGTTGAGCTTGAGCATAAGGCCTTGTGGGCTATTAAGATGCTAAACTTTGATATAAAAGCCGCTGGGGAAAAGAGAATCCTTCAACTTCATGAACTTGACGAGCTAAGATTGGATGCTTATGAGTCCGCACGATCTTACAAGGAGAGAACAAAGAAGTGGCATGATAAGCATATCCTTCGTAGAGAATTCCATGAAGGAGAACTGGTGCTACTCTACAACTCGAGGTTGCGATTATTCCCAGGAAAGCTCAAGTCTAGATGGTCCGGACCATTTAAAGTAATGAAAGTATTCCCGTATGGTGTCGTCGAGGTTTGGAACCAGGAATGTGGAACAATCAAGGACAATGGACAGAGACTGAAACACTACCTTGGAGAACATCCACTTGAACAGGAGGTCGCGATTTCCCTCCTCGATCCAACATCAAAGGATTAAAAGGACTATGGTCAAGCTTAGGACCGTAAATAAACGCTTCTTGGGAGGCAACCCAAGCTTTCTTTCCCTTCTTAGTTTGTTTTTGAATTTTGTTTTTGAATAATTGAGAAGATTTAGAGAAGAAAGATCATAAATTAATGGACGTGCCAAGTGTTTTCAGGTCAGGAAGGCATGAAGAGTGAAAAGGGCATGGAAAATGAAGTCAGAATCAATCACGCCTAGCCGTGACATGGGTCACGGCCGTGATGAATCAACAGCTAAAAGTTAGACAGTATCACAGCCCAGCCGTGATAGCCATCACGGGCGTGACGAGAAGGCCCCGGAAGATCAGAATCCATCATGACCTAGTCGTGATGTGTGTCACGGCCGTGATGTGAAGACCAGAAAGTCAGGAAGGATCACGGCCAGGCCGTGATAGTGATCATGGTCGTGACAGACCAGTTGAAACAGAACAGATTCCATCATGGGGCAGCGGTGATACGCATCACGCCCGTGAAAAAGAATTTACCTGACATAAAACGCGTCATGGCCTGCCCGTGATGTGGGTCACGACCATGAAACGCTTTTAACTCAGATTTTTAAAAAAGAACGCTCACCCTCCCCTCTGCTACACAACCTAACTCTCATCATCCTCTCTACTTTCTCTCTACCTCCATAGCCACCAAGCTCTCACCCTTCATTCCAACTCCTCCATTCCTTCATCTCACACTCATCAACGCACCCCGCTTAACCCAAACCCACCATCTTCCTCTTCATTCACCCATCTTCTTCTTCCTCTCACAACCTCCACCATACCCATTCACCCGAAAAACTTGAAAACCTCACCTCCCCCATGACACCCAAGCCCAACCAACTCTACTCCCTTGCTCCCTAGACCTAACCCAACAAAACCCATAAGTCAATTCCTTCAATTTTGGGCAAAATAAAAAAGTCCCAATTTTGAAACCCTAACCCCTAAAAATCCGAATTGCAGAAAAAGTGAAAGAGGGAATTGTGAATTTTGGTGCTTTGAGATTTTTTGAAGAAAATCATGGCAAGCAAACGTCAAAGGGCAACCGAAGCCTCACGCCCGTACTGAGAGGAAGAAGGAACCCAGGTAACTACTCTGACTCTGACTCTTCTAACTCTGTGACTGATGAACATGGGTATGGGATTGTTTTCAAAGATAATGCTTAATAAGATAGATTTAATGTTTTGAAAAATAGGAAGATTATACAAACAAAATATCTTGATGATGCATGTATAGACACCCTAGGCCTGGCTGTTGACATCAACTGGATGTTAGAAAACATCGGGTGGAGCGAGTTTGCTCGCACCAGATACCCTGCATTTGCTGGCCCTACTCTGGAGTTCTTAAGCTCTCTAAATGCAGAAATTCTCCAAGGGCCGCATTGCCTTGAGGGGCGGATTACATTCCGGCTCTTCAACCAGGATTTTGTGCTAACCTTAGCCGAATTTAATGAGATTTTTGGTTTACCTGTAGGGGTGACAGAAGACACCCCTTAGGGTTTAGTGCACATAGTTTCTGGTCAATAATCGACTATGAAGGCAGGAGTTTTGACCCTCGGACATCCAAGTCCACAGCCCTTGTTAACCCAAGTATAAGATATATGCATAGGGTCATAGCCAACACCCTGTTTAGCCGTGGAGAGAGTGACGGATCCATCCGCCAGGACGAGGTCTTTATACTTTGGGCCATGCTCCACCCTGAGAGCAACGTGGACACAGGGTCGTTTTTGGCTAGGCACCTCTTAAAGGTCGCCAAGAGTTCGAGTGGCACTATTGTCATTGGTGGCTTAATCACCACCATATGTCATCACTTTAACTTAGATTTGGATGGTTTTGAGGCCGCCCCAAGATGGACACGTATCACCTTGCTGGCTTGTGAGGCCATGGGGATGATCACCCAGGAGGATGATACGTATTCCCTAAAACACCCAAGGCGAAGGCACCCAATTCCTCTCCTTAACCCCGCACTTTTGGATGTAACAAATCCGGCAAATTGGAAAGTGTCGGTGAGAGAGCAGCCTCAACCTATTAGGATACAACGACTGTTACGCCCGCCACCGCAGGCTAGGCCGTCTGGGCACCCATCTTCTTCCTCTGCAGGTACGTCGTCCGATGATCCCTATGCGCGGTTCTGGTCCACCTTTAACACTATCCTAGCGAACCAGGAGCGTATCATGGAGGAGCAGCGTGAGCAGAGAGACATGATCCAGCAGCTCTATGACTGGCATCTGAGCCAGCACCCACCACCTCAGTGAGTTGTTTTTATTTTTATCCTCCTTACGACTTAATTATTTACATTGGAGACAATGTAAATTTTTAAGCTTGGGGTAGGGGTATTATTTTGTATTCTTGCATGTTGCATCATTTAGGGTTAGTTTTGCATATGTTTTGCATGATCACATGATTAGATTGCCCCTTGCTTAGAGTATGCATCCAATTATGAAAAACTTGGTGCCAAATGAATTGAGACAGTGAACTTTTGAACCCAATTTTTGTATTCTTGTGATAGGCTAAAAATAAAAATGCTTGAGATGATCTTTTGATAGTTAATAATTAGCATGTGGTTCCTTAGATTTGGGTTTCTCATTGATTTTAAACTATTAAATGTGAGATTTTGAGCCTAAAAGGGGTACTCACTAAATCTACCCCATTCCTTGTGATCGAGCGTTTTATTCCTCTTGGATTGTGTTCTCTAGAACTTGACTTGAAATCGTTTTGAAACTTAAAAATTTTTGAAAGCATATTTGAAAATGATTGAGGCACTAGGTATTTTTTTGGCCTTCTGAACTTTTACTGATTAAATGCTACCCCTTAGTTGCCCAATTTTGAGCCTAAAAGAATAAAATACTTTTCTTGGTACCTTGATTTATTTTAAATAAATGATGCTTGGTATGACACCTTTTAAAGTATTGCAAAAGGGCAAAAAGGAAGTTGGAAAATTAAATTGTGGGATGTTAAAAAAAAATATTTCTCTTAAGTTGAAAATCTCCCATTCTCCAAATAAATAAATATAAACATAAAAAAATAAAAAAATGGAGAAGGGGATGAGAAATAAAAAGTAAAAAGGAAGAAAGAAAGAAAGGTGAAAAACTGAACTAAAGCACAAAAAGGAATTTTAGAAGGTTGTCATGCTTTGCATTGTTTGATATTTTGTTTACCCTTCTTGAATTTTCCTTTTATTGATTTCCCCACCTAACAATTAATCCCATGGCCCCATTACAACCAAAATAAAAGACCTCTTGAAGGCGAATTTATCCTAAATAAGTTAATGCTCCCTCTAGGGTTACAAGAACCGTGCCCAATTAAACCAACCCCTACTCTCGTGGTAATTGAATTTAAATCGAACCCTTTAAGTTATGTGACAATTCGTGAATCCTCGAAGGACCGCTTCTAACTCGTGATTTAAGTCCTAAGTTTGATTCCTATAGATCCGATACCTAAGTTTACCGCTAAGTTCGTCCTTAGTGTATCTACGACAAGCAAATAAGTGGCCACCGAATTTACGAGTAATTAAAGCGATAGGAATCAAATCGAAAGCAAAATTGGAATTAACAGGGAAAAAAACGTCAATTCATCAACATAAACAAATCTTGGGCATAGCCCCAATTCCTAGAAATAAGACTACTACTCAAGCATTGCCATGATCATAGCAAGCTTGATTAACAATAACATAAAAAGAAAACCCTAGAGGAGAGAAGAGATTGAGAAGAAGAAGAAGAATCCTAATTTTTGCCTATGGGTAGCAATCCAAAAGTCCCCAGTTTCGAGCCCTAGAGGCCTATTTATAATGTGGTGTAACTTGAATCCCAAGCAAATACAAATACCAGATCAAATCAGTTTCTAAAAATCCAGATAATGCGCGTCACGGCCGTGATAGCTATCACGGCCAGGCCGTGACGGATTCTGTCTTGGAGGTTGCTTCACTGGTTGGTCTGTCACGGCCGTGACCATCATCACATCCTAGCCGTGATCAGTTCTGCCTGTGAGGGTCTGGTTCAGTTGGCATGTCACGGCCGTGATGGATATCACGGCCTGGCCATGACCAGCTCTGACTTTTCCATTCTTTCTTCTCAGCTCTACTCGATCATGGTCGTGATGGCCATCACGGCTAGGCCGTGATCAGTTCTGTTTGTCTTATTTTCTTGCTTTTCAAGCCCCGTCTACAAGCAAGCTCCAATATAACCGATCCTGAGCGTTTTAATCTTCAATTCCTGCACACAAGCACCACAAAACCACCTTACCCATTCCAAGGTAAAAACTAACAAATAATCAAATAAAATATGTCTAAACTATATTAAAATGCATGCAAAATGTCAAGGAAATAAGAGGTGAAATCACACTCATCAGTCGGGGACGTGGTCGCGGCCGTGGCAGAGGCCATAGAGGTGGTCGTATAGCTGGACAAGGCGATTTTGAAGAACACTATGAAGATACCGGTGGACCTGATTATGCAACTCAAGCGATGGCAGGTATTGCTACTGCTATTGCCCTTCAAACTAACGCAATGAATGCTCAGAGTCAAGCTACTGCTGAAGGAAAGGGACTGACGGCTTTCAGACGTCAGAATCCACCCCAATTTCATGGAGAGATTGATCCTGACAACATAGGTCTATGGATAGAAGAAATAGAGAAATTTTTTGAGTTAATCCATACTCAAGAAGACGTCAAGGTTCCAAATGCTACCTTCTTATTGTTGGGTGATGCTGAATACTAGTGGAAGGGAACCAAACAACTGTTGATTTCTAACCAGCAGGAGATTACTTGGGATGTCTTTCGTGAGGCCTTTTTGCAAAAATATTTTCCTCAAAGTGCTAGGATTGAGAAAGAACAAGAATTCATTGGCCTGAAACAAATGTCTCGATTTGTAGGAGAATATGCTGCGAGGTTCGAGTCGCTTGCCAGATACTTCCGATTCTTTCAAGCATAACCCAATGAAAGCTGGAAATGCGAGAGATTTGAAGCCAACTTGAGGTTCGAAATTAACGAATCTGTTTTGCCATTACAAATAAGGAATTTCCAAGCTCTAGTGGAGATGAGTCTGAAAATTGAATAGATGAGGAAAGAGAAGGATTGTCACGGGAATGTCGGAGGACCATCTAGATCCAGAACTTAATTTCAAGATCAACAAGGGAAGCAGGCATAGAGGAAACCATACTATAGATCACCCGGGAACAACCAAAACCAACAGTCATATCGTCCAGTTGCTGCCGTATCTAGGAGTGGAAACCAGAGGAATCAGAACCAAGGCTTTTCTCAGAAGTGTCACAGATGTGGAAGTTCAAACCATGTCACAAATGATTGTCGGTTAACATGAATGCAATGTTGTAGATGTGAAAAGATAGGATATATGTCTAAATACTGCTACACCCAAATATTTGCACCAGTTTCCAACAATGCTAGAACCAAAAACCCAACGGCTAAGGGAAGGGTTTATACCATGAGCGGTGTTGAGGCTTCACAATCTCATGATCTGATACATGGTACGTGTGACATAGTTGGAAATCTTTTAACTGTACTTTTTGATTCGGGTGCAAATCACTCTTTTATTTCGATGGATAGTGTGAGACATTTAGATTTACCTTTTTCTTCCATGTCATATGATTTAATTGTTTCAAATCCTACTGCTGAACCTGTTATTGTGAGCTCAATCTGTCTAAACTGTTGAACGCGCTGTCGCGCACGCGTCAAAAAGCGAGCGATTTACAAAAACATGTAGATAGGGAGCGACAACTCGAGTATCGTCTCACAAGGACTCTTGGGTTGCTATTATCAGAAAAGTCAGTTTGGGGGGGGGGGGGGGTTTGGAGATTAAAAACTAAATTAAGAAAACAGAACAGAAAAACAATGCAAACTAAGTAATTATCAAATAACTAAAAACGATCAACCTACTGCTTTCGGTTTCCCACTATCATTGGTTCATATAAATCCATGCCCTAAGCAGATTCTAAACCCTTTCCGATTGTAGCATCAATTAACAAGCGAAATCAACGCTACAAGACATATGTTCCTATTCCCGAATTAAGCAAACGGGATGAAGTACTCATGAACTAAGCGAACATGAACGAACACACGCGAATTAAGCAAACGCGATTAAGTATAGGAACATACAATCATCGAAACAAATCAATACCTATCCTATATAATCCTGAATTAAGCAAACAGAACATACAAAACAAATACTGAAAGAGAATAGCATTGAGTTTAGGAATTACAAAACCTCAAGCGTCAATGGAACCCGATTACAGTAGATTGATCAAAGGAGACTAGCTCTCCATTACAAACATAAACCTAAACCTAATTTGCAGCCGTCTAAACTAAAGAGAAGAAGAAAAAGAAGATATAAAACTAACTAACTCCTGCAATCTGCCCAAGAACAACAATTTATATCTGTGAGTTCTGCGCGAGCTCGCGTGGCGAGCGCTCATTCGCGACGCGAATCTTATGAAGAATCTGCAACGTTTGGTCTTCTCGCGAGGCGAGGAATGGAAGAGTCATGGCTTCTGGTCTTCAGGCTCGCGAGGCGAGACATGGTTCGTGAGGCGACACAGAAAGGTTTGCATTTTCTGGAACAGTCAGCCTTCAGGCTCGAGGGGCGAATAGTCTTTCGCGGGGCGAAGAACTCCAGAATTGCTGCTCTTTATTTACCTGAAACAAGGTTTAGCAGTAAGTGCTTTATTCGATTCTAAATCAACTAAATTAACCTAAAAATACTCTAGAGACTCAAAATGCTGCTTGAAAGACAATCAAGTCTAATTTGGGCGAAAACGATATATAATTAGCACAAAACCACGGTCATACTAGTCATAAAACTAGATGAGCCAGAGGCTGATCAAAATACCCCAAACTTAAACTTTGCTTGTCCCCAAGCAAACTAAAACTCAAAAATGACTCAGACTTGGCAAGCTTAAAGGATTCAATCAACTTTGCACAAATTTCAAGCAATTCATTAAAACAATTTTCTTCAATGTTCCCCCCCTTTCAAACAAACCAATCCCCACATGCATTTACTCTAAACATTTGAGAATTTCATCATTCCAGCAATCATTAATCTAAGCAAGGGATCCAAGTTACACACAAAAGGGAGATCACCAAATTCAAACAATTGCCTACCTCACAAGGGAATTTAGTGTTTCACTCAATCGCTCAATTTTTGTCAGGCTATCAACAATTCACTCAATTTCACTTTTAATTTTCATCTCAATCAAGGTTCCCACGGAAACATGCATGCAACATCAAAAGGTCTTTTTAAGGTTGTAATGGGGCCTAGCTAAGGGTAGGATATACAAAGGTACTGGGCTTAAGTCCCTAGGAACTAAGAGAGCATGAAACTTTTTACACTTTGAACTTCCACTCAGATTCCTTTTTTCATTTTTTTCTTTATGCTTTTGGTGACTACAACCTTTTCCTTCAAATAGCCTTTTTGACATTTTTGCACTCTTTATTTTTTTATTTTTTATTTTTTTCTTTTTTTTTCTTCTTTTTTTTCTTTTTCTTTGCCTTTGGCTCCAACCTTTTTATTATATTTTTTTTCTTTTTTTCTTTTCAATCCCAAACAACACATCATACCCTTGTATCCACCCCAAACTTAGTTTCTTGCAACCATTCTCTTGCTAAGCTTCCATGCTCTCCTAGTCCTAAGATTGGGTTAACATGGTTTTCCAGATTTTGGCTCATAACATAGGGTCATCAAGAACAATAGGCTAATTAAGCTCAATGGGGCTAACTAGGGAACATGCATTAGGGACTGGTTCAATTTAGGCCAAGTGGTTATTTACAAAGAAAATTTGCCTAAATCATCTGATGCAAACACATAAACATGCAAACCATAAAGAGATTCAAGCAAATTCGGGAAAGTGCAACTTGAAAGTGATTCACACAGTTAAAAACATGCTGGAAGCTCAAATCCTCACCTGGACATTTTTGCAAATTGTTTGACTGAGATTCTATCCCTAGTGTGTGCACCTTATCACCCCAAACTTATCATAAATCATGCCATCACAACAAAATATCTCAAAGTTCAATTTTTCAATTTCACATGGGGATCAAAATTCAATTTTTCAAAATCTAGGGGGAATCATCACATAATCATGCAATCTATCTATGCAAATTCAACCAAAACCCAGCAAACTTGCCGACACAAGACTCAAACACAACTCTTGATCTTCTCAAATTATTCAAGATCTAAAGAAAACAAACAAAAACAAAGCAAAGCAAAAACTAAGAAGAAAATAAAAATAGACTAGAGAGAAAGGGTTAAGAAAACTCATTGAGGGAGGTTCCACCAGGATCCCACTGTCTGTGATACAGGGGCCACGGAATGCTCAAATTGCAATATGATCCTCCCGGATCCCATGGCATGCAGCATAAGTATGACAGAGGGCACTTGATAATCATGGTAACTCCGCCAAGTGCGGCGGACTTCTCACTCCCTCTCGGGTTAAAGATGACCTCCTTGTCAACCTTGTCAATAAAGTCCTCCCAATAAAAGTGGGGTTCAACCTCTTGGACTGGCCATAGTGTCTTCATATCCAAGGGTGCAGAATCCAGAGGCTTGAACTCCATCACTGGTGGTTCCACAGGGGGAGGTGGCAAATAGGTAGAGAGGGTCTCTGGTGCTGCTTCAACTTCTGCACGTTCTTCATTTCACTGCACTGACAATCCCATCACCTGTTAAACCTGCAGAAATCTCAACACACACCACAGAAAGGTTAGAGTTAGTAGAGTCAGTACATATGGTACAATAAACTGAATCAGAAAAAGCCTGAATGTCTGGAAATTCATCACACAGTTCATCCATCCCATCACTTTCAACACATGCATATGAATTCATAGAATCATCTAATTCCAAAGGTTCTTCATTATCCTCAAGCATGGTGCAACAGATGTCCTCCTGATCCTCAATTTCTATGTTTCCCTGCCGAACTGGGCCCTCATCCTCATATGTCTCCTGTTCCATATGGACGTTTTGCTCTTCATACCTTTCAAAACATGCTACACATGAAGCAATGTCAGTACAATCAGCACATGAAGTATAATAAATAGAATCAGGGAAGGTGTGAATATCTGGAGATTCAACACACAGTTCATCAACAGAAGTATTCTTGACATCATTATCAAAATTATCCTCAGAAGCATTGTCAAGAATAACTACTTGTGAATCTGTATGTTCTTCAAGGGGATGTGGAGTTTGCAGTGTAGTCCCGCTGACTTGCTTCCATCCTCTGTTGAAATTCGATAATGTTTCTTCCATTTGTGCAGTTATCTGTGCAGCCATTTACTTGAACAGGTCCTCTAGTGAAGGTCCGGAAGGTGCATAAGTGGTCACTTGGGGAGGGTTCTGTGGTGGTGTCAGTGGTAACATCAGTTGTGAGTCCCCATACCAAGGGTTTGGATGGTTTCCCCAGCTGGGGTGGTACTCATCAGTGGAAGGGTCAGGAATGTTGTGCTTGATTGATGCAGCTCTGAAGGCAGGACAGTATCTCAATAAGAAGCTTTTCTTCACATCAAACCAGGTTGAAAGGGAATTCGGCTCGAGACAATACAACCAATCCTTCGCAGCACCTTCAAGTGATAATGGGAAGGCTCTCATCTTGATATGGTCTTCCGTTAATCCTTCAGGTCTCAAAAATGTAGAACAAGCAGCCTGGAATTCTTCCAGATGCTTCAGCGGGTTCTCACCTGCAAGACCACTAAATCTTGGCAACCGATGTATTAAACCAGGAGAGTCAGGATAATATATGCATGGCGGTTCATAATTAACATTAGGCATATAACCATACATGTAATTATCCATGGAGCGTACTAAAATTCACAACCAGATCAATTCAGCAAATTTTTTTTTTCTGTCAATAACAACAAGAGTCCCCGGCAACGGCGCCAATTTTTGAACGCGCTGTCGCGCACGCGTCAAAAAGCGAGCGATTTACAAAAACATGTAGATAGGGAGCGACAACTCGAGTATCGTCTCACAAGGACTCTTAGGTTGCTATTATCATAAAAGTCAGTTTTGGGGGGGGGGGGGGGGGGGGGGTTTGGAGATTAAAAACTAAATTAAGAAAACAGAACAGAAAAACAATGCAAACCAAGTAATTATCAAATAACTAAAAATGATCAACCTACTGCTTTCGGTTTCCCACTATCATTGGTTCATATAAATCCATGCCCTAAGCGGATTCTAAACCCTTTCCGATTGTAGCATCAATTAACAAGCGAAATCAACGCTACGAGACATATTTTCCTATTCCCGAATTAAGCAAACGGGATGAAGCACTCATGAACTAAGCGAACATGAACGAACACACGCGAATTAAGCAAACACGATTAAGTATAGGAACATACATTCATCGAAACAAATCAATACCTATCCTATATAATCCTGAATTAAGCAAACAGAACATACAAAACAAATACTGAAAGAGAATAGCATTGAGTTTATGAATTACAAAACCTCAAGCGTCAATGGAACCCGATTACAGTAGATTGATCAAAGGAGACTAGCTCTCCATTACAAACATAAACCTAAACCTAATTTGCAGCCGTCTAAACTAAAGAGAAGAAGAAAAAGAAGATATAAAACTAACTAACTCCTGCAATCTGCCCAAGAACAACAATTTATATCTGTGAGTTCTGTGCGAGCTTGCGAGGCGAGTGCTCATTCGCGACGCGAATCTTATGAAGAATCTGCAACGTTTGGTCTTCTCGCGAGGCGAGGAATGGAAGAGTCATGGCTTCTGGTCTTCAGGCTCGCGAGGCGACACAGAAAGGTTTGCATTTTCTGGAACAGTCAGCCTTCAGGCTCGAGGGGCGAATAGTCTTTCGCGGGGCGAAGAACTCCAGAATTGCTGCTCTTTATTTACCTGAAACAAGGTTTAGCAGTAAGTGCTTTATTCGATTCTAAATCAACTAAATTAACCTAAAAATACTCTAGAGACTCAAAATGCTGCTTGAAAGACAATCAAGTCTAATTTGGGCGAAAACGATATATAATTAGCACAAAACCACGATCATACTAGTCATAAAACTAGATGAGCCAGAGGCTGATCAACTGTCTTATTATCATTCAGGATAGACATTTTCTTATGAATCTGATATGTTTGCCTTTAATACAGTTAGATGTAATTTTAGGCATGGATTGGTTATATTCCAACCATATCCTTTTAGAGTATGCTCAGAAAACTTTAGTATTTCCTGATCCTGAAATTTCTGGATTTTTATCTACCAATCAAGTAAGAACTTCTTCGAAAGAAGGAGAACATGAATGCTTGTTTTTATCTAGCTTAGAAGTCGAGGGGGAGATCAATTTGAGTGTTGTGCTTGTAGTGAGGGAGTTTCCCGATGTTTTTCTGAATGATGTTCCGGGTTTGCCACCAATTCGAGATATAGAATTCTCCATCGATCTAGTTCAAGGAACCGGTCCGATTTCTATCGCTCCATACCGAATGTCACCGAAGGAACTTGTGGAATTGAAAGCTCAACTGGAGGATCTTTTATCAAAGCAGTTCATTCGACCTAGTGTATCCTCGTGGGGAGCACCAATGTTGCTTGTGAGAAAGAAAGACGGAGGTTCGAGACTCTGCGTCGACTTCCGACAACTCAACAAGGTGACGATCAAGAACAAATACCCTTTGCCATGCATTGACGATCTGATGGATCAATTGAGAGGAGCTGTGGTGTTCTCAAAGATTGATCTAAGGACGGGTTATCATCAGATAAGGGTGAAGGCAGAAGATATACCCAAGACTGCGTTCAGAACTTGTTATGTTCATTATGAGTATCTCGTAATGCCTTTTGGATTAACGAATGCACCTGCGGTTTTTATGGACCACATGAATCGGATTTTTCGTTTGTTTCTTGATAGGTTTGTCGTAGTGTTCATTGATGACATTCTCATTTACTCGAAGAGTTATGAGAAACATGAAGAACATTTGCGACAAGTTTTACAAATCCCGCGTGAGAAAGTTTTGTATGCAAAACTTTTCAAATGCGAGTTTTGGCTCGATGAAGTAAAATTCTTAGGGCACATGATTACCAAAGAAGGAATTGTTGTAGACCTTGCGAAAGTGGAAGCTATACTTTCTTTGGAAAGACCAAAGATGGTGACGGAAATTCGAAGCTTTGTCAGATTAGCCGGCTACTATCGGAGATTTATTGAAGGATTTTCAAGAATAGTAGCACCTTTGACTCAACTCACAAAGAAAGAGCCACCTTTTATTTGGACTGAGAAGTGCGAGGAAAGTTTTCAAAGGATAAAAGAACGACTTACAACTTCACTGATACTAATTCTTCCTGAACCTGATGAACCTTATGAAGTATATTGCGATGCTTCACATCAAGGCTTAGGCTGTGTGTTGATGCAACATCGAAAGGTTGTAGCCTATGCGTCACGTCAACTGAAGACTCATGAGAGAAATTATCCAATGCATGATCTAGAGTTAGCTGCTGTGGTCTTTGCACTAAACATGTGGAGACACCATCTCTGTGGAGCAAAGTTTGATGTTTTCAGCAACCATAAGTGTTTGAAGTACCTGTTTGACCAAAAGGAGCTCAACATGAGGAATAGACGGTGGATGGAGTTCCTAAAAGATTATGACTTCACGTTGCAGTATCATCCAGGCAAGGCAAACATGGTAGTAGAAGCACTGAGTCAAAAAGCTATTCATATTTCAACTATGATGGTGAAAGAACTTGAATTAATTGAGAAATTCCAAGATCTCAATTATTGTGGAAGTAAGCCGAGATAAGATCAGTGTAGGAATGATCAATATTTCTAGTGAACTGATGGAAGAAATACGAGAACATCAAGCCGTGGATGAAATTATTCAGGAGAAGAAGGATCTAATGGAAAAAGGAAAAGCTACCGAGTTCAACTCAGGATCGGATCAAATTTTGAGATGCAAAGGAAGAATATGTGTACCAGATAATCCGGAGGTGAGGAAAATGATTATGGAAGAGTCACACAGGAGTAAACCGAGTATTCATCCTGGATCAACAAAGATGTATCAAGTCTTAAAGCAAAGATTTTGGTGGCTAGGCATGAAAAATCAAGTAGTAGAGTATGTAGCATCATGTTTGACTTGTCAGAAAGCGAAGATAGAACATCAAAAACCTGGAGTAAGTTTACCCAGAACTTCCAAAGGATTTGACTCGATTTGGGTAATCGTGGATAGGTTAACGAAATCAGCCCATTTCTTGCATGTCAAAACAAATTTCACTGTGGAGAAGCTAACTGATGTCTACATCAAGGAAATAATAAGACTGCATGGAGTGCCTTTGAGTATCGTTTCAGATCGAGATCCGAAATTCACTTCACGTTTCTGGAGAAGTTTGCAACAAGCGTTAGGAACCAAATTGCGATTAAGCTCAGCATATCATCCTCAAACAGATGGTCAGACTGAGAGAACAATTCAATCACTAGAAGACCTGTTGAGGGCATGTGTCCTTAGATCATTGTGGCGGTTGGGATGATCTCTTGCCACTGATTGAATTTACGTACAACAACGGTTTTAACGCAAGTATAGGGATGGCTCCCTATGAGGCTTTATATGGGCGAAAGTGCCAGACACCGTTGTGTTGGTACCAAGATGGAGAAAGCAGGATTCTTGGTCCCGAAATCGTGCAACGAACATCGGAAAAAGTTAAACAAATCCACGAATGGATGAAAGCAACTCAAAGCAGGCAGAAGAGTTACTCAGATCAGAGAAGACGACATCTCGAATTTCAAGAAGGTGAACACGTATTCCTGAGAGTCACACCCACGACTGGGGTAGGTAGAGTCCTAAAGTCTAGAAAACTCACTCCGAAATTTATTGGACCTTACCAAATTCTTCGTTGTATTGGTACAATAGCTTATCAAATTGCTTTACCTTCTTTTCTTTCAAACATTCATGATGTGTTCCATGTCTCACAACTTAGGAAGTATATTCCTGATCCATCGCATATAATTGAACCCGATAAAGTACAATTAAAAGAAAACTTGTCTTATGAGGCATCACCTGTATGAATTGGAGATAGGATGCTTAAGCAACTCAGGGATAAACAAATTTCCTTAGTCAAGGTTATTTGGAATGATACAAATGGAGAAGCAACCTGGGAGACCGAGGACAAGATGAAATTACAATATCCTGAACTTTTTCCAGGTACGTAATTTCGAGGACAATTTTTTTTTAGTGGGGTAGTAATGTAACACCCCAATTTTTATCGCTTTCTTATATCTGTTGATATATTTAAATATGGATATTTTATCCGAAACCTAGAAAATGATTTTTTTTTGGTTAATACAAAATCATTTTTGAATTCTATTTAATAGAATGAAGTTCCAGTTAAATTTTAGGTTTGAAACTCAGACAAAACCCGGTCTATGTTCTCACCGTCAGTAAGAATTTACTGATCAAGGAACCTTATTTTGACTCGTAAATGAAAAATCAATGACTTTTACTCTGATCTTAAGTGATAGAAGTCATTTCAGAATTTTCACTCTAAAATAAAATATTTTATTCGGGTGAAATAATTTCTGAAGACGCACGGAGGAAATCGGAGTCGGGAAATCGAACAAACGAGTTGTGGTGCAGAGATAATGTGTGGAACCTATATCTATCATTTAGGGTTATAGGGGTTTGACCTCTTTTATCCAAGATGAATTAAAATTTGAATTGAGTATTTAAAAAAAAATTCATGGAATATTAAAATGAGATAAATAAATAATTTTAATTTGATCAAGGATTATATAGCTTTAATTTGGGGAGAAATGAGCAAATTTATAACGATGGAAAGGTTAAAGGGCAAATTTCCTTTTTTTTTACAAGAAAATGAAATAAATAAAGGGGAGGGGGTTGCCCTCCCCATTCTCAGGTTGAGATCACAAAAAAAAAAAGGGTGAGAGAAGAGAGCTTGGTGCTAGGGTTTATGGGAAGAAGCTCTTGGTATGTTTTCATCCATTATTATCCTCCTCCTCCTCCTCCATCTCTTTCCCTTGATTCTTCAAGAAACCTCATATTCATCTATTTCTCTTAGAAAATGTAGAAGGAGGAATCTAAGGGGAGAACTTGATGAAGCTTTCCTCTCCATGGAGTTTTAATCAATCTCGAGGTATGGGCCTTAGCCCTTGAGCCTATTATTTTTGGGTTGTTCTTGCTAAAATTTCATATTTAGTGAGGGATTTGTTTGATTCTTATGCGGGTCTTGTTAGGGTTCATGGTAAAAGAATGTTATTGCTTGAGTTTGTTGATTAAATGTTTATTGGGTGTTGTTGTTATGAATCCTTGTTCTTTACTCACTATTCAAGTATTTAAAATGTTGAAATGTGTAGATGTCATGAGCTGTGTTCAGTGATCTGAAGCTGCTATATAATAGAAATAGAAATAACAAGGATCCCATGTGTTAGGGGATTAAATCCCGTTATCCGTTATTACAGTTGTTTGCCTCTTTTTTTTTATATGATTTATTCCTTCCATATGGAGTAGTATGCTTAGAATGAGTGTTTAATTTCTTATTCTTTTTATACTCTCGGTATCTCGTCTCCTTGGCTAACCTTGAGCAAATTATATATTGTTTCTTTTGTTAAATAATATAACATGAGTTATTTCCCAAAATCTTTATTCTTAGTTGCTAAATTAAATATGGCACAGTATACTTCTCTCTCTCTTAAAGCAACAAAGTGTGTGCTAGCTTGCTACTTGGTAGTGGCATGTGGAATTATTCAATCATTGTCTGACAGAACACTAGAATATAAATTCTATAAAATCTCATGGTATAGTTTGGTATCCAACTTCATTTGGTATTAGTCTCCTAAATACATCTGGTCGCCAAGATTTGGTGTATGCCTCTAGCTATTACGCACCACCAGTTCCTGATGCCTAATGATTTCTATTTTTTTTAGCTGCACTGAACAAATTGAGTGGTATGCATATCTATGTAAACAATAGATGTTCCATATGCATATAAACATAATAGGAAAATGATCAAAACTGAGGCAAGTCTAAATGGCAGATTATATATTTGTAGATGTCCTAGAATAACATCAGTAAATTGAGATGCTCTAACAGCATACTCTAATTATTTGTATAAGATTAGAGAAGTCACCGTTAGTAAGGATACATCAAATATGAATGCTCTTTCTTCTTGCATAAAATATTTTAAGGAACTAAAGGAAAGAACCGAATCTTGAAATAACATTAAAAAAGTATTTAGTATTTCTCCATAATTGAAATTACATATAAGAAAAAAAATATGTGATAATATGTCCTTTGTAGTATGAGTGGGATATTAGCACATTGCAGCGAAGTTAGTGTGCGATACAGATTTATATAATCATGGAATTTGATATATTTTTAGTTGAAGCAATCTTGTATTAGGCTGGAGCTTAGTATATCTGTTAAGTAATTGATATTTAATGCAAATCATGGTAATGGTTAGTTGAATAATCTAGAGTTGAAATGGATTGATAAAATGCTATCAATTTGGTGATAAAATGACTATGTTGTTGCTGATATGGGTTTGAGATGTGATATCATTTTGATTACGAATATATGAATCTACTTGATGCTTGAATTGATATTAAAGTCGCATTGGGGACGGCGACACGTAACGCGCTGGTGCGTGATGTTAAGAATGAATATCCTTTTGGGGATGGCGATACGTAACGCTCAGTAGAGCTTGGATTGTGATAAGATTGTCATGTACTGGGGATGCCCAGAAATTGTAATACCGCACTGAGGATGACGAGACGTAACGCTCAATGTCGGATGGTAATGCACAGGGGACTGCGATACGTAACGCCCATTTTCATAAAGTTATGGACGGCTACCGGGGATGGCGACACGTAAGTACGATGAAACATTATTTCGATAATGAGGAGACAATTCAAGCATCATGGTATGATTGCTCACATTTAGAAAACATTGACATGTATGATCCATGATTTTCGACAAGATTATTCATGAGCAAAAATTATATTACACTTATTAAATTTGTATGATCTTATGTTTATAATTTTGTAAAGCCCTTACCAAGTTATTGAACTCACTCCCCTTTAGTTTCTCATGTAGGTGTGGAAGCTGCTGGATCATCCTGAGCCGTCTCACTCCTATTCATGGAGTGGAAGTACCATGCCGAAATCTCCGAAATGTTTTCACTCATTTATTTATTAGATTAAATTAAATGTGTTTTTTTTTTGTAAAAATGTTGCTTTGAGATTATTGTGTTTTGACAAAGGATTTGGTATTAAGAAACGTTTTGAGAGTTTTTTTTTGTCAACCTTTCTCTTCTTTACTTTCATGACAAAAATATATTTATACTTGAGAGGATATATTATGGGTTGAGAAAGTGAGGGAGAGTGAAACTGGGAAAGGCTACGGATTAGGGGACATTACCCCTCTTCTGGCCGATCACCGGCGTTGATTTTGGGTCGCGACAAAGTGGGTATCAGAGCTTAGGCTCATAAAAGAAAAGGAAAAAAAAAACTTTTAGAGAAAATTTTGGATTTTACTAATCCTTTGTTAGCAAACTTATATTTAAATGGAGGTCGGCAGTTGACATTGGCTCGTGGATGAACCAGTCAGCAAGAGAGGTACGAGTTAGAAACCATGATGTGGTTTTTTTTTTCGACTTGATTTGAAAAGTAAATTTTATTATTATTATATATGGTAATTGTTGCAAATACAAAGTCTGGATTTAGAATGCTGCATCAGCAATGTGAATGAAACTAGTTTATATGGAATATGGATGGTTATGATCGATGTGATAACTCTTTGGATATGATTATGTATGCAGCACTAAGACTAGTTATTTATAAATTGGAATGTGGATTACAGTCGAATAGGTGAGTTATTCTGAATTTTAAGGGGTCAAGTATCACATTGTTAAGTTATGAAAATGTATGAACAGGGTCATATTAATGGTTTTGGGTGAGGTTTGAATCACTCTTTTTGTGGAAATCTTCTATGATGTTGGTAAAATTGTGATTTGTAAATTGTGCATGACATGAGTTGCTAGATTACTCTACTGTTTGAGAAAGAAGTAATTTTGTTCTTAATGACCACATAATTCCATTTTAAGTGCTCCATTCTGTTTTTGCATATTTCCAATTGTTTCTTCCTCTTATTATTCTGTTTTCTCATCTTATTTTGCTGCAATTAATTTGTCTTGACTGTTTTATATTAATGTGTGTCTTTCTTGGTTCTAATAGTTCATAACTTGAGAAGTAAAAGAGGTAAGGGAGAAAAGTGTAGCATTTTGTTTTGCAGCAATTAATAATTATGAACACTACTCCTTAAACAAAATTGAAAGCTAAGCACTCTCTGTATTTCACTGTTTTAAATAACAGTAATACATATAAATATGTTTATAGGTTTATTAGAGTTTTAGAAAATTATTTTAAATAAACGGAGTTTACCACTTAATTATACTTGGATGTAGGAAGCTACGATTAAAATTTAGGTTGGAAAGTCAGCAAACCCGGCTCAGAATTCCATTGACAGTATAATTATACTGCTCAAAAGACCTAATTTTAATTCGTGAACAAAAGACTTAAGATTTTTATTTTATTTCCTACAATTCTGTATTTTTAGAATTATTTCAGAAAAAATGAAATAATTTACGTTTTACGGGCGAAATGCGTAATCGGGTGAACGACAGAGTGGATTTCGGAGTTTCCAAGAGCAGATAAAGATGTTATCTTAGAATTTTGAGATGATTCATGGAGATGAATCACACTTTTGAGTCTAGAGGATTCTACAAGGTTAAAGTGGCAATTTATGGATTTTGCACTTTAGTCCTTGAACTTTCTATTAATTACACTTTGGTCCCTAAGTTAGTTTCTATGTTTTTCCAAGTGAATTGGGCCAGAATCTTTGCTCCAAGCCCATTAGAGGACCATGGCCTTGAGGCCCAAATTCCTTGTCCATGAATTTAATTTCATGAAGCCCATATGAAGTCATATAAGTTCCTAGCTTATGATTATGCCTTAAGCATTTTGGTGCGCCCAAAATAATTAAATCCAGGCCCAAATTTCCAAGGCCCATGCGCAAGCCCAAGGAGGAATGGTGGCTGCCCTTAGCTTGGATGAGCCAATTTCATTCTTGAATCTTCCACCATGTTCTCCTAAAATCTACACTTTTCTAACAAGTTCCAAAGTATTCTAGGTTCTTCCCAAAAAGTCTCAAGAAAATTCAACAAGATGAGTCACATGTGAACACAATAAATGTTGCACATGGTCATCATTTCAAACTATTGGCAATTTGCAAAATAGTCCTTATACTTTGGAATCTTTGCAAAATGGTCCCTAGGAATTAATTGTACTTAAGTCCTTAGAAAAATCACCACCTTTCTATTTGATCCTTCAAAAGTGGCGCAGCCACATGCCTATAAATACCCTCCCTCACATTTCATTTTCTTCCTATTGCCTTTTTGTTTCAAAAACTCAAAAGTTCATAAGCTTTTCTAGCATCATCTTGTGAAGCAAGTCCTTGGATCTTCACTTGTTTTTGATCTTCAAGAGGTGAATCCTATTCTCCTTTCCTAATCATGTCTATGTTCTTCAATAAGTTTCATGATTTAAAGTCTATTTCATCCATGTTCATCACTTTTAAGTTTCTAGATCTAGAACTTTGAAAATTCATAACTAATTCTAGAAACATCCTTTTGACATGAAACCAATTGCTATGATCTTATAATCATCTCTATTTTCATCATCTAGAAGCATATGATCATGAGAAATTTCTTTCCTAAATTTCTGGACTGGGCCGAATCTATGACAAAATGATGTTCATGGATTTTGTTTCATTTTCATGTCTCGATTCATGATTCAATCATCAAGTACCTTGGTAGTTCTTGTAAGTAAGTAAATAGAAGATCAAAAATCAAACTTTAACCTATTGGTTTCATTAAGGCTGAAACCCTAGCTATGAACACTTGATGGTTTAGTGATTCAAAAGTTGTTTTGTAACACTTGAATCCAACTCTAAGTCTTGTATATTGATTAAATCTGAGAGTTGAAGAAATTTTAAAAACTTCTAGCCTATGATCTTGAGAAAACCGAACCCTAGTTCTTGGAACTAGATGAGTTTTGATCCATGTTCTTGGTTTATAATCTTGGTTTAAACTCTTAATCTTGTTTAAGTTACTTATGGATCATAAATCCCTAAGTTAACAAAATTTTAATTTTCCTAACCTAGAAAAGTTGTTGAAGCCGAACCCTAACCTCCATGAGCCAAGTGTGTTGTTGTTTGATTTGATTTATTTTGGTTGCAATTCGTTTGAAGGAAACATTCGAGTTAACTAATTTAAGCTGACGGAGGAAAAATCGGATCGGGATCAGGAAATTAACGGGAACTGTAGTTTAATCTTCAAGAGGTAAGGGGAGCTTACCTGAGGGATTTTCTCAATAACTATTTGCTTTTAGTGTGGTTGATATGATTTATATGTGGTTGTGGTTATTTGTTTATGTTGTATATTATGTTGCTATGATGTATGATCTGCCTGGTGATATAACTCTGATGATGTTGTTGAATGTTGAATGTTGTTTGAGAGGTCTGACAGTGGTCAGTGCACAACCGATTAATCAGATAAAAGCTTTAATGAGTTGTGAAAATTATATTCAACGTTTTATGGGGAATGTTGGAATATAATAGTGGTGGAAAATATTATTTTGGAAAAATAATGAGTTTTGAGAAATATTATTATTTTAATGATTTATCAGTGTAAAAGTAATTTATGAGTCACGGTGAGAGCGTAACCGTGAAATTTTTTTAGTACTGCTAATTTTTACGCAAGAAATTCCGAAATATCATAAGAAGTTATTTTGTGAAATTAATATTCGAAAATACTTTATAAAAAAAATAATATAATAATAATAATAAATAAATAAATAAAAGTCAAAGTTTGACTTTAAAAACATTTTCTTGGAAAATGATAAACGACGACAAGTTTCAAAATTATTTACAAATGAAAGTTTAAAAACAACAGTACTTATGTTGAGAAGAGATTTAATCTGAATTGATTTACCTTTTTGAGTTGAAGTTCAGTAAGAGAGTTCTTATGATTTGACGTTTTACAAACGAATTTCAAGTAGAAATGATTTTCTGTAAATGAGTTTACTCAATGATGTATTTCTGGTAACTTAAATAAGTTGCGGAGATCTTATTTCGGATTTGTTTTTACAGACGAAAAACGATGTAAATGACGATATAGAACTTAGTAACCGAGATGTCGGGGTGCTAGTGCTCTTAAGACGTTGTCTTATTTTGGATTTGTTTTTCACAGACAAAAACGATGTAAAACGATGATATGGAACTTAATAACCGAGACGTCGGGGTATTAAGGTTCATTGTGTTGTAGACTGGGTATCTACTTAAAGAAGTTAAAACGTTTTGAGATGTTTTCTATTACCACGAACCTAAGACTGATTGCAAGGTCTAGGGGCTTCGTGATTGAGCACTCAGACTTTGAGGTCCTGTGTTGTTAATAAAAGTTGTAAAGATGTTTAAAACGATGATGCTTTTGAGAGCTTCGATGTTTAAAACGATGATGCTTTTGAGGGCATTCGACGTTTAAAACGATGATGCTTTTGAGAGCTTCGATGTTTAAAACGATGATGCTTTTGAGAGCATTGATTGTTTGAAACGATGATGAGTTGTAAGCTTTTGAGAGCTTTGACAAATAAAGATATAGCACAAAGAAAAGTGTTGAGAATAAAATGTTTTTCTTGCATGCATTTGGCAGACGTGCCATGATCAAACGAGTGATTACCTTGCGGCGTCAGGGTAGATCATACTACGATGTTCCTCATTGTGCCCGGGGTTTGGACAATGAGACCCCATCTCCGATGTTATCACTGTGCCACGATGTTGGACAGTGTGCGATGGGTTTTGGTTGTGTGCCGGTAACAATCGAGTCTGATCAACTCATCACGAGGTTGGAGATATCTCATGAGATTAAGTGTGAATGTTTAGATGATGTATTGAAGTGTTCATGCATAATTTTCCAACGTTGACGTTTGGGGTGTGAAACTAATTGATAAACGAGATGCTATGATATGAATGAGTATGTTGTTATAAACATGTATATGTGTATGTGCCTTCTTTTGTGTTGCCCATTTAGTTATTGTGGTAAATCCATATATTGGCGTCTCACCCTTACAAACATATCAGAATCGTACAAGGGGTATGACCTCTACAAGAAGAAGAAGGCTGTCTAGTTCGAGGCATGCTGTTGCTGCTTTTATCGGTTGTAGAGTCTGTTAGTTACGACCAGCTTAGGTACTGTTATGTTATATTATGTTTTGAGAATAAAGCTGATTATGAGTTAGGTGAGAAAACATATGAGGCAGTATAGTGATATGACTTATATACATTATGTATTTAAGTGTGATTTGATTACGTTGTTGTGGTTATGAGGTTAAAAGAAAAAAAAAATTTATCACCATATTTTGAAAAGATAAATGTTGAGAAAACATTATTTTCTGAAAGCAACCAGCAAATTAAGTTTTATTTCCGCAAACGGGTAACCATGTGATGACCCGAGTTAGGGTGTCACATTAGTGGTATCAGAGCTGGTCTAGTCTTTCGGGATCTTTGGGAGATAGGTCTGTTGTGTTGACGTTGTGTTTTCTGAGTTAAGTTTGGTTTGAATTACTTCTTAGAAGTAATATGTGTTAATAAATAAGGAATTACAGAAAAGTGTCTATGGTAGTTTTACCTAAGTTGAATGTGAGCGGAAAAGAAAAGTTCTTGAGAAAAATTAAGTTGACAGAAAAGTTCGAAAGCTAAGAGTTAGATAATTTTATTCTAAATAATCCCTTTTGGTTTAATTGAATTAAGATATGCAATGAAGTTATTTTGAGGATGAGATGTGTGAGGTGATATCAAATTGGAGTGGTGAATTATAATCAAGAGGAACTAAGACTATGATTAAATATTTTGAGTAGGGAGTTGATGCGTGGTGCTGTGAAGACATTGTCAGTATTAATGGTAATATTTAGAGTTAGATGATTGGAATAAGGTTTCTGGTGGAACCAAGTTGATAAGAGAAGTGATTAAGTTTTGATTTTGTTTTTCGAGTGTGATAGACTCTGATGAAATTTTGAGGATAGTACGGATATGTAGAAATGACATAAGAATGAATTGTGTTATGGAATATGGAATAAGAGGAATGAAGTGATGTGAAGGGCAATGTAAAATCTTAAGGTTAAGATGAGATTACAAAATCTGTTTAGTTTCCATTCTCAAAATTTCGAGGACGAATTTTTTTTTTAGTGGGGTAGTAATGTAACACCGTGTATTTCACTGTTTTAAATAACAACAATACATATAAATATGTTTATAGGTTTATTAGAGTTTTAGAAATTTTTTTTAAATAAACGGAGTTTACCACTTAATTATACTTGGATGTAGGAAGCTACGATTAAAATTTAGGTTGGAAAGTCAAAGTAAACCCGACCAAGGATTCCATTGACAAAGATAATTATACTGCTCAAAAGACCTAATTTTAATTCATGAACGAAAGACTTAAGATTTTTATTTTATTTCCTACAATTCTGTATTTTTAGAATTATTTCAGAAAAAATGAAATAATTTACGTTTTACGGGTGAAATGTGTAATCGGGTGAACGTCAGAGTGGATTTCGGAGTTTCCAAGAGCAAATAAAGAGGTTATCTTAGAATTTTGAGATGATTCATGGAGATGAATCACAGTTTTGAGTCTAGAGGTTTCTACAAGGTTAAAGTGGCAATTTATGGATTTTGCACTTTAGTCCTTGAACTTTCTATTAATTACACTTTGGTCCCTAAGTTAGTTTCTATGTTTTTCCAAGTGAATTGGG
Organism: Sophora flavescens; assembly: GCA_030762895.1. NCBI lineage: Eukaryota > Viridiplantae > Streptophyta > Magnoliopsida > Fabales > Fabaceae > Sophora > Sophora flavescens. The sequence continues at coordinate 142,926,516 of CM061066.1, read as the reverse complement.
CCAGAATCTTTGCCCCAAGCCCATTAGAGGACCATGGCCTTGAGGCCCAAGTTCCTTGTCCATGAATTTAATTTCATGAAGCCCATATGAAGTCATATAAGTTCCTAGCTTATGATTATGCCTTAAGCATTTTGGTGCGCCCAAAATAATTAAATCCAAGCCCAAATTTCCAAGGCCCATGCACAAGCCCAAGGAGGAATGGTGGCTGCCCTTAGCTTGGATGAGCCAATTTCATTCTTGAATCTTCCACCATGTTCTCCTAAGTTCTACACTTTTCTAACAAGTTCCAAAGTATTCTAGGTTCTTCCCAAAAAGTCTCAAGAAAATTCAACAAGATGAGTCACATGTGAACACAATAAATGTTGCACATGGTCATCATTTCAAACTATTGGCAATTTGCAAAATAGTCCTTATACTTTTGGAATCTTTGCAAAATGGTCCATAGGAATTAATTGCACTTAAGTCCTTAGAAAAATCACCTCCTTTCTACTTGATCCTTCAAAAGTGGCGCATCCACATGCCTATAAATACCCTCCCTCACATTTCATTTTCTTCCTATTGCCTTTTTGTTTCAAAAACTCATAAGTTCATAAGCTTTTCTAGCATCATTTTGTGAAGCAAGTCCTTGGATCGTCACTTGTTTTTGATCTTCAAGAGGTGAATCCTATTCTCCTTTCCTAATCATGTCTATGTTCTTCAATTAGTTTCATGATTTAAAGTCTATTTCATCCATGTTCATCACTTTTAAGTTTCTAGATCTAGAACTTTGAAAATTCATAACTAATTCTAGAAAAATCCTTTTGACATGAAACCAATTGCTATGATCTTATAATCATCTCTATTTTCATCATCTAGAAGCATATGATCATGAGAAATTTCTTTCCTAAATTTCTGGACTGGGCCGAATCTATGACAAAATGATGTTCATGGATTTTGTTTCATTTTCATGTCTTGATTCACGATTCAATCATCAAGTACCTTGGTAGTTCTTGTAAGTAAGTAAATAGAAGATCAAAAATCAAACTTTAACCTATTGGTTTCATTAAGGCCGAAACCCTAGCTATGAACACTTGATGGTTTAGTGATTCAAAAGTTGTTTTGTAACACTTGAATACAATTCTAAGTCTTGTATATTGATTAAATCCAAGAGTTGAAGAAATTTTAAAAACTTCTAGCCTATGATCTTGAGAAAACCGAACCCTAGTTGTTGGAACTAGATGAGTTTTGATCCATGTTCTTGGTTCATAATCTTGGTTTAAACTCTTAATCTTGTTGAAGTTACTTATGGATCATAAATCCCTAAGTTAACAAAATTTTAATTTTCCTAACCTAGAAAAGTTGTTGAGCTCGAACCCTAACCTCCATGAGCCAAGTGTGTTGTTGTTTGATTTGATTTATTTTGGTTGCAATTCATTTGAAGGAAACATCCGAGTTAATCGATTTAAGCCGATTTGAGGAAAAATCGGATCGGATCGAGAAATTAACGGAACTGTAGTTTAATCTTCAAGAGGTAAGGGGAGCTTACCTGAGAGATTTTCTCAATAACTATTTGCTTTTAGTGTGGTTGATATGATTTATATGTTGTTGTGGTTATTTGTTTATGTTGTATATTATGTTGCTATGATGTATGATCTGCCTGGTGATAAAACTCTGATGATGTTGTTGAATGTTGAATATTGTTTGAGAGGCCTGATAGTGGTCAGTGCACAACCGATTAATCAGATAAAAGCTTTAATGAGTTGTGAAAATTATATTCAACGTTTTATGGGGAATGTTGGAATATAATAGTGGTGGAAAATATTATTATATAAAAATAACGAGTTTTGAGAAATATTATTATTTTAATGATTTATCAGTGTAAAAGTAATTTATGAGTCACGGTGAGAGCGTAATCGTGAAATTTTTTAGTACTGCTAATTTTTACGCAAGAAATTCCGAAATATCATAAAAAGTTATTTTGTGAAATTAATATTCGAAAATACTTTAAAAAAAATAAAAAATAAATAAATAAATAAAAGTCAAAGTTTGACTTTAAAAACATTTTCTTGAAAATGATAAACGACGGCAAGTTTCAAAATTATTTACTTGTGAAAGTTTAAAAACAAGCAGATTTATGTTGAGAAGAGATTTAATCAATTGATTTACCTTTTTGAGTTGAAGTTCAAGAAGAGAGTTCTTAATGATTTGACGCTTTACAAACGAATTTCAAGTAGAAATGATTTTCTCGTAAATGAGTTTACTCAATGATGTATTTCCTGTGAACTTAAATAAGTTATGGAGATCTTATTTCGGATTTGTTTTTACAGAGGAAAAACGATGTAAATGACGATATAGAACTTAGTAACCGAGATGTCGGGGTGCTAGTGTTCTTAAGACGTTGTCTTATTTTGGATTTGTTTTTCACAGACAAAAACGATGTAAAACGATGATACGAAACTTAATAACCGAGACGTTGGGGTATTAAGGTTCGTTGTATTGTAGACTGGGTATCTACTTAAAGAAGTTAAAACGCTTTTGAGATATTTTCTATTACCACGAACCCAAGACCGATTGCAAGGTCTAGGGGCTTCGTGGATTGAGCACTCCGGACTTTGAGGTCCCGTGGTTGTTAATAAAAGTTGTAAAGATGTTTAAAACGATGATGCTTTTGAGAGCTTCGATGTTTAAAATGACGATGCTTTTGAGAGCATTCGACGTTTAAAACGATGACGCTTTTGAGAGCTTCGATGTTTAAAATGACGATGCTTTTGAGAGCATTCGACGTTTAAAACGATGATGCTTTTGAGAGCATTCGATTATTTGAAACGATGATGAGTTGTAAGCTTTTGAGAGATTTGACAAATAAAGATATAGCACAAAGAAAAGTGTTGAGAATAAAATGTTTTTCTTGAATGCATTTGGCAGACGTGCCATGATCAAACGAGTGATTACCTTGCGGCGTCAGGGTAGATCATACTACGATGTTCCTCATTGTGCCCGGGGTTTGGACAATGAGACCCCATCTCCGATGTTATCACTGTGCCACGATGTTGGACAGTGTGCGATGGGTTTTGGTTGTGTGCCGGTAACAATCGATTCTGATCAACTCATCACGAGGTTGGAGATATCTCATTAGATTAAGTGTGAATGTTTAGATGATGTATTGAAGTGTTCATACATAATTTTCCAACATTGACGTTTGGGGTGTGAAACCCTGATGCGTGATTTTTAAGATTAAAGGCAAGTGCACCTTGTCGCAATCAAGTAATACTGGTGAGACCCAGTTATCGTATCCACAGAGATCGGATGTCAATTACCAATTCACAAACTTAACAACTATCTAGACTAAACTATGGTATGAGAGATTAAAACAGAAAACAAAGAAATAAAATATTTTTGGTCTTTTGGGAATTTTATCGAACACTTGGTATGCAAACAGAGATGTGGCTAAGATTGTTAGGGTTAGACTACACTAATCCTCCCTTCATTGCAATGAAATGGTTATCAACACAAGTCCTATTTCAATTATGACAATCAAGCATTTTCTAAAATACTCAAGCCTAATTCCTTAGGTGCATTGAGCCTAAAACCCCAAATTAAACCCTAATTCCTTAGGTGGATTAACCTGTGATTTTGCATTAAGTCAAGACTTATAAGATTGCAAGCATTCAACACCTATGTCTAGATTCTTGAACTACTTGGCATATGATTCATGAGCATGCCTTAACACCAACCTTCCAATCATCTATCAAAGCAACATATCATTCCTATGGGTAGCTAATCCAAGGAAAGCATTAAGCACGTAATCACATACTCATAAAGAAATAGAAACTTGCATTAAACAACCAAATCAATTTACAAACAAGTTTAGAAAAGTAATCATCTAACCCCAACAATGGGGGATTAGTTACTCATATTTACGTAAAACCAAACCAGGGAAATAGGAGAAAAGGAGAGGAGAGACTCCATGGGGCTTTCTTCTTCTTCTTCACAAAGAACCCCTCTCAAAGAACTCCCCTCAGGATCGAAACCCTAGCTCACCAGCAGCCTCCAAGTCCCCAAGTGCTCTCTCCACCAAAAAGCTTTTTCAAAACCGCCCTAAAACAACAACTTATACCAATCGGATCTGCGCGCGTTCACGAGGCGAGACATGTCTCTCGAGGCGAATGTCAAAAATCTGCATTCGTGAGAATTGAACCTCGCGAGGCGAGAGTTTCTTCGCGACGCGAGACCGAAAGGTTTTCCTTTAATACGCCCGTGAGGAGCATCGTGGCCTCGGGCGTGATGGCTTCTGCTTTCCAGACTCACGAGGCGAGACGAGGTTCGCGAGGCGAACCGGAAAGATGACATTCTCGCTGCAAAGTCGCCTCTCGGGTCGCGGGCTAATAAAGTCTCGCGGGCGTAATCACCAGAATTCGCTTGGCTCAATTTCTTCTCTTTTCAGTGCTCTTTTTCATCCAAGCTCCATCAAGGCTAATTTCTGGGCATTTTTCCATTAAATCCTCGCAAAACAACACCAAGACACCGCTTCACCCGCTCCAAGGGAAAATCTAATAAAAACCAAATAAAGAATGCCTAATCTATATGCAAAATGCATGCAAAAGTATATAGAAAACATGATGTAAAATCACACTATCAAACCCATTGATAAACGAGATGCTATGATATGAATGAGTATGTTGTTATAAACATGTATATGTGTATGTGCCTTCTTTTGTGTTGCCCATTTAGTTATTATGGTAAATCTATATATTGGCGTCTCACCCTTACAAACATATCAGAATCGTACAAGGGGTATGACCTCTACAAGAAGAAGAAGGCTGTCTAGTTCGAGGCATGTTGTTGCCGTTTATCTGGCTGTAGAGTTCATAGTTACGACCAGCTTAGGTACTCGTTATGTTATATTATATTTTGAGAATAAAGCCGATTATGAGTTAGGTGAGAAAACATATGAGGCAAAGATAGTTATATGACTTATATACATTATGTATTTAAGTGTGATTTGATTACGTTGTTGTGGTTATGAGGTTAAAAGAAAAAAAAATTATCACCATATTTTGAAAAGATGAACGTTGAGAAAACATTATTTTCCGAAAGCAACCAGCAAATTAAGTTTTATTTCCGCAAACGGGTAACCATGTGATGACCCGAGTTAGGGTGTCACACACTCCAACAAGTAAACATATTTTATAATTTCTTAGATTTTATAGACTATCACCTAGAAATAGTTATACTCCTTGCTTGTTGTACGAAAAAGAGGAGAAAAAAAAGAATCAAGAGCTTTGAATGGTTAGCACAACGACTGAAAATGAAGTCTAACTAGTTTTCTGCCTGTAGGTTGTCAATGCTAGTCTATTTATATGTTATTTTGTTCACACAAATTAAAACCACTGAATAAGTTTTGATATTCAAGGCAAATATTGTCAGCAATGTATGCTTTTATTTGGATGAGAAAATGTAGAACACATTTAACTGGATGGACAGTTTGACTTGTATTCATGTAAAGGATATTGATGTTTTACCTGAATACACTACAACAGTAAATGACATTTAACAACGGTCTTTTAATAGCGTTTGTGAGGCGGAACTGTTATAAAAAATGTTTGCACCCTTTTAATAGCGTTTTTGATCGAAGCGCTATTAAAGAATGAACATAAGATAGCGCTTTCTTTTATGATGCGCTATCTTTTTCTTTTGAAAAAAATGATAAAATATCAATGAGACCTTTAATAACATTTGTTTACAATAACGCTATAAAAACATATAGCTAATATAGCACTTATTTTATTAAATGCTATCTTTTCTAATTTTATAACTCCCGCAGATTTTTTTCCCATCCCGCGCGCATCCCCCACTCAGATTCTTAGACTCTTTCTTCTCGATTACCCTAATTGCTCCACTTCTCGCACTCGTCATTGAACGCCGCTTGAACGCGACTTCCCCGGTGTCGACCTTTCCAGCACCGACAGCTCCACTTCCAGTTGCATGTCCATTCGCATCCCAGGTCCTTTTTTTCATTTATGTTTTCTCCCCCTGACTCATATATCATTTGTGATAGAAAAGATGTTATAGGTTACAAAATCAACAGAAAAATAAATTTAATTTGAGATGACAAACAACATAAGACAATATTTTAGTATATAAGATTCTAATTAGTAATCTGGTCATGGAGGAGAAAAGAGTTGATTCTAATTAGTACATTGTGAAACATGGACAATTGGAAAAAGGAGCTATATCCAGTGGGATTTGTCGCACAACACAACACAATATGTTAGTATAAGCAAGTATCTAGTGGTTTATTTGACTGGTTGGGAGTGACTTCAATCTTTTGACATGTTTTACTTTTTGCCAACTTCATCTACGTTTTTTTTTCTTTTTTTCTTCTTCTTTTTTTTTTTAAAAATTGTCTTGTTAGGTAAAAAGGTGAAACTCAGAAGAAAGCTCTACTCAGTGGACTACTTGTATTGCTAAGATTCAACTTCCAATTGAGTATGCTTTCTCATATCTATTGCAATGGCTGTGTTTGTAGTTTGAATTATTTGTTGAAGGAGTACTTAATAAACCATCAATTGTTTCACACTTTTCTTTCAAGTCATCATGATTTATCTGGGTGATTAGTTGATATGTATGCCTATTCAGTGCCATTATTTTTGTTAATAAAATCTAGATTTTAAGGACATTGGCTTTTTAGCTGAAGTTTCCTTTTTCAGTGGCTTATATTCCAGGATGTTTTATTTTATGTGCTTGTTTAATGCTTCTTTATGAATAAATTTTTTGATGAAGAAAAATAGATGATATTTCTTAATGAGTTTGATTTCATGTTAGCATATACAAGCTAAAAAATATTCAAGAAACCGAGGTTGCCAAAAAGCTTCTACAGGAAAAGAGACTTAAGTGGTGAACTTTCAGATGATGTTCTTGCTCATCATACATTCAGGTGATTGGCTTGATCAACCAGAGGGTGGTGCCAATGCATTCAACATTAACAGGTTTGTGAACCCTTTAGTGCCACACACATTAGTTTGCAATTTTACATAATACTCATTTTATTTATCAATTAGTGTTCTCTCTCCTTTTGCCACCGCTCTCTATTTGTATTTATTTGCAATTTTATTTGATTGAGCTATGGCTCGAGTGAGGACTGGGTTTTTGAATGAGATCTAGCTATAATTTTGGCATTTGTTTCCTAAATTTGTCAATGTAAAACCTTTATAACATACATAACTTTTTTTTTAGTTTTAGTTTTTTTTAAAAGATATTTTTCAGTTTTGATTCTTTTTCTTTGTGCTTCATTTTAATTTATAGCCTCTGATTCAATTTCCTGAAATTGTTCCATTGTTTATTGCAGTTTAAGATTACTTCTTCGCAACTCAACACATTCAGAGAACAATAAACAGATGATTCAGGTGCAGATGTTTGAGACTGAAGAGCTTGGTGCTTGCTATGTCTTTGTTGAGAAGCTAAGCTAATTAACGAAAGCCTAGCTAAGCGTGAGGAAGAGGAGCCAAGTTTCGACAATTTTGTAAGATGGCAAGAAATCTGATCCTAGCAATCCTAATTTGAGATCTGAATATTCAAAATCCCATGTGTATATCTCACTGGGGAGGCTGAAAGTGCTCCATTGCCCTCAATTGAATCTCAGCACGAGATTGCAGGTGCAGCAGCTAAGAATGAGCTTGTGTTAAAGGGGGATGCTTAGTATATGCAGTTATTCCCTTCATACTGAGTAAGTTTACCCTTGTCCCCTGCCCTAAACGCATCTAAAGTTTTTTTTTTTATAATTTTAAGCACTTGATTGGTTAAAATCTCAAGTGTAAGATTTGTGAATTACCTATCTGCATAAAAGGTAAAGGAAGTCCCCAGTCAAGTACTTCATTTCATAGGGAAACGTGTGTAAGCTTATGTTCACTTTATCATTTTGCCACTTTAATCAATGTACTCTCACTCTTCTTAATTTGTTCTAAGTCTAAAACCTTCAACCTATTTACTGAGTTTTCTTTCTTAATCATATTTTCCTACTTGTTGTTTCATTCATGAACATGGAACTTGTGCTCATTGGAAAGCATGTGATTCTTTTAATATTGAAAAGCCCAATTGGAAACTATGATGGTTAGAACTTGAAAGTTCTTTGCCATATAATCAAAGCTATCTTACGCGGATTAGATGTTGCTCACCCATCTGCAAAGGTATTTGTCTCAAAACCAAATTTAATCTATCATTATGTATAATGGAGAATAAAATAGTTTCAGCTTTATTATGTGTAATTTTTAGAGTGACTCTTGTATCTTTAAGGAGGTTTCTTTGGCACAGCAGGTTTAATCTATTCCAGTGAAAG